>SMDT01001463.1:0-542198 GCA_005392925.1 Aquilaria sinensis | reverse complement strand
TACAAAAACCTCCCACCAGTCCCACAACCCTAAAACCGACAATTGAGCCCTCCTTGAACTCAACTGCCGCCTCACCGGAAGTCAGGAAATTGGGGAAGACGCTGCCGTCTGCCTGGAGAGTTAAGGACGCCGCCTATCTCCGGCATCTACGAAGGGGCTGCGCAGGTGAGCAGGCATCGGGATAGGGGAGTCGCGTCGTGACAGGGAAGACAGAGCGATCGCGATTTTTGCGAAGGTGAGATTCGAAGTTTTTTTCCTGGAATTGTTGCATGATTTTTTGGGTTATGAGTGTGTGTCAATTGTATCAAAGTGCTAGAAACTCTATGGGTTCGGCAGATGATTTGCGATTTCTTTGAAATTAGTATTGTTCTGAATCTGAGATGTTATAGTGGGTGGAAGAACAAAATGTATGAAATTATTGTTGTGATTATCTGATTATAAAATGTATGGCACTGAGTGGGATATGTATTAATGTGGGAGATAAAGAATGGGAAACAGAATGGCTAACGCGTTGATACATTTGTACTCCAGTTCAATGCACTGGGAATTTATTATCCCTGTTTTCCATTATGAGCAGTGTGTGGAATGGAAGAGGACACATACAAATTGATTCAGTGGATAATCTAAATGATACATTCTGTTTCGAGTTAGATATGTAGTGCTTTATGTAAGTATGTTATCAGAATATTTGATTGTTGGGTTTTCAATTATGATCAGTGTGTGTTGCATGTTATATGACAGTTTAGTGGAGGGGGTGTGTGTATTGGTACATTACATAACTAGAATAATACATAACGAATACAGAATGATACATTACCTTTTCAGTCCAGTAAGGTTCATGAATGGTGGTTGTATGGTGTTGTTGTTGGGTTATGTGTGTGATTGTGAGGTTTTCTATTCCGAATACAGATTGATACACTGCAATCCCAGAGTGATAGGTTGCATTTTAAGATAAACAGCATTTGTATGTATTGTCCTGTTTTCCATTACGATTAGTGTGTGAAATGGGACAGCACACATACAGATTAATACAGTGGATAACCAAAATTATACATTATGTCCCCAGTTAGATATGTAGTGTTTTATGTAAGTATGTTATCGGATTATTTGATTGTTGGGTTTTCCATTATGATTAGTGTGTGTTGCATGGGCTATCACAGTTTAGTAGAGGGGGTGTGCATATTGGTACATTATATAACTAGAATAATACATAAGTAATACAGAATGATACGTTACCTTTTCAGTCCAATAACTTGGTTTTTATACAATATTGTTTATGTTAGCAAATGAATGGTGGTTGTATGGTGTTTTTTTCTTGGTGTTGGGTAATGTATGTGAGTTTTTTCTGTTGCAAATACAGTTTAATACACTGGAATCCCAGAATGATAGGTTGCATTTTCAAATGAGTAACATTTGCATTCCAGTTTATTGCATGGGGTTACGCAACTAATACAGTGGCATTGTTAGGGAATACTGTTACAATGATTATCAGTTGTATACATGGACTATTTTCGGATGTGCATGAGATATAGTGGTTAATGGTATTTTTTTTTTTTTTGTAAATAATGACAGATTGACGATGGCCAGGGAAGATGGAAGTGGTGACTCGAGTGAAGAGGGAGCAGGGGAGATAGACTATTCACAGTACCAACTGTATGGAGAACACTTTGAATTCATTTGTTCTTACCAGTTTTTTTGTGTGGAGGTGATATGAATGGGACCTAAAGTGTCTGCTGGTATGCAGGGTACCATATAAGGAAACGCCCGTTGTTGTCCGTCGAGTCAGAGGTGCAAGTAAAGGTAGTTCAATGGAATGTTTTACAACAGAAGGGGTTGAAGAAGAGAACGATGACTCGGATTTTGAAATAATCGGGTATGTAAAAGTATATGAATATGAGTGAGTAGGGGTACTATTAACAAGATGATATGATGTATTATGATTTATATAGGGTTAAGCGGCCTAAGAAGGAGTGCAAAAGTATAAGACAAAAGAGAGTAATGTCTGGACGGGCAAGAACAAGGTTGCAGAAGAGTAAGGAAGACGTAGGAAGTGCACAGAGGTCAAGGCCTAAGCGTGAAGAAAGCGTGAAGGAAGTGCATACAACCATTAGCGTACAACTATATCACATTTTAATACATACTATTTACAGTTTAATACATATGCCACACAGTTACATACAAAATTGCAGACAAATGTGAAAACAATTTCACACAGAATTCAAACACACTATCCTAAATTGCGAGAATTTAAACACTGTTCAGTTTCACCTTCCTCGACTCCAACTCCCTCATCACCACCATCGACATCCACTTCTTCATCTCCTTCAGCATCGATTGCTGCATAAAAAAAACATCCTTAATGCCATTACGAAGTTACAGTGTAACACATATATGCATATAAATTAGACAAAAACCTCGTAATTCTTCTCCATAATTCACATAGTCATCAGCGACCTCTTTTCCCTTTTCAAAATATTGAACGTTTACTCCGTAATTGTTTTCTTCATCACAACCGCAAATTACTTGCCCCTCGCCTTTCCCCGCCTCAGCAACACTATACACTTCTTCAACTGCTGGGCTTTCGTTTAGGTCAAACACCATTTTATACGAACTTTCAGAAAAAAAAAAAACTCTATCGACAAAAAAATTATCTGATGCTTGAATAACGAGAATTCTTGGATGCAAAAAAAGAGTTTGAACTTTGTGAAGGAGGGAATTGCCGCAACTCAAACTGGTATGAAAAATATCCATTTTGAATATTATATAAATGGTAAATTGATTACACTAATCGTGACTTCCTAACTGAACCATGTTTCCATATTCTGCCTACTTAACTGTAACTTTCACGTTTCCTAACCGGGTGTATGTCCACCCGGTGGATCCAAGAATTTTCGCATTTCAATATTGTGGCTTCTTGTGCCATGCTTCAAAAAGAAATTTACATCAGAAAAAGGAAAAGATACATTGCCCCCTGATTTTCTGCGGCAATTGAACATTTATTTAAATTCATAAGAGGAAAGAAAAAAGGAAAAAAGAAAAACCACTCTCATTCTGCTGTTAACAGCAGCATCAAGCTACCATCATCTGGTTGCAACTTCTGCAGCAGACCTCTTCTAAATATCCAGGTCGAAGAAGAATCAAGAGGCTAGTGGCTAGTGATTAGGTGACGGTGGAATTCTGAAGTTCCTCCTCGTTCCACCTTTGAGAAGCTTTTCTCTTGCCGAACTCAACTGAGCTAAAGCCTGACGAATGTCCAATCTATCCCTTGGTTGCTCAGAAGAACAAGCTACCCCTATTCCGGCGACAGAGATCAGGCACTCTTGAATGTATTCATACTCACTACTTCGGCTGTCAAAGCTCATCTCTGTGACCGACTGCTCACTGAGAAGAAAGGGGTCAACAACTTCTGCCACTCGTTCCGGGAAAGCTCTCTTGGCGTATTGATGAAGATTCAATCCCTCTTTGAACATTTCATCCGTCGGTCTGTACCCTGTGAACATCTCCAACACAAGGATCCCGAAGCTGTAGACATCACCATCTGTCGATACCTCACTCCCCATACCGTACTCTGCAAGTAAAGTAGCTGAAGTGGTAAGAGAAATATGGAGAGCACGATATAGTCAGAAGTTTACAAAGTGAGGATCAAGTACCTGGAGCAGCATAGCCAACTGATCCCCTTATGCCGATTGAGCTTGTGTCATTTGTCCTCTGGGAAACATCTTTAAGGAACCTGACTAGCCCAAAATCCCCCAAGCATCCGTTCATGTCCTTATCAAGAAGGACATTGCTGGGTTTGAGGTCACAGTGGACTACTGGTGTTTCCAGACCATGATGTAGATAATCCAATGCACGAGCAACATCCACTGCAATGCTTAGCCTATCAAGCAGAGTCAAAGTACCAAGTATTTGACGAGAATCATTGGGCTCCATGTTTGGATGCAGCCACTGCTCTAAGCTCCCATTAGCCATGTACTCGAAAACCAAAGCCTTGAAGTCCTTGCCCACATAGTCTATGCCTGAACACACCGTGAGTATTTTCACAAGATTTCGATGCCTGATGTTCCTCAGTGCCTCACATTCAGCGATAAAACTCTTGGAAGCACCTTTCCGGAGCAGATTGAAGACTTTGACGGCAACAACTGTGTTCCCTTGAGGCCCTTCGCCAAGACCTCCTTTGTACACCGACCCGAAGCTACCAATACCAATCAGATTTGTGGAAGAGAACCCATTGGTAGCTTTTAGGAGGCTTTGATATGACACCTCCAAGAACATGTTGTCGAATATCTTTGATTTATCCTCTTTTCTCTTTTCTCTTGATCTGAGGAAGAGCAAAACTGCTACCAGCAAAGTTGCAGCAAGAACAACACATATTACACAACCAATGATTATCAAAGAAGTTCTAACTTTCCGTGTCTTGCCATGATGGCATCTCGCCAGATGATATTCAGATATGCCACCACAAAGCTTCTTGTTTCCCTCCAGTGAAATTGCACTCCTGTTCTTGAATATTCCTTCTAAAGGAACTGACCCTGCAAAGTCATTGTAAGACAGATTCAAAGATTGCAATGATGATAACTGCCGCAAAAAGATTGGGATTTGGCCCGTAAGTCTATTGCGAGAAACATTTAAAGTTTGAAGGCCTCTCAATGAACCCATGGAAGCAGGCAACGTTCCCTGGAATTGGTTTCCGCTCATATCAAGAACTTCAAGACTTTCGCAGCGTCCAAGGGTACTTGGTATTTTACCCGAGAGGAAGGTGTCAGCTATCCTCAGCTGACTGAGAAGTTTCAGATTTCCTACTTCCACCGGAAGAGCACCGGTAAAATGATTCCTGGACAAGTCTAGACCAATGGATAAGGATGTGATGTCAAAGATCTGGGAAGGTATTGAACCACTAAGATTGTTCCTTGATAGATCTAAGAAGACCAAGCTTCTACACCTGCTGAGGCTAGGAGGGATGCTGCCTTCAAAATTGTTGCCACTCAAAGACATGAGCCTCACAGCTTTGAGCTCTCCCAAGAATGAAGGAATAGTCCCGGTAAGGTTGTTATCATGTAATTGCAGCTCATTTAACTTCTGAAGCTGCCCAATACCGGGGGGAATTTGACCCGAAAGCTGATTGCCATCTAACTGCAGCCTTTCTAAGCCTGAGAGATTACCAATTCCTTCTGGAATGCTTCCTGATAATCGGTTTTTGGACATGGCGAATTCTATAAGTGTAGTGGATAAACCACGAATACAATCGGGTATTTCCCCTTCAAAGCTGTTCATCTCGATCCCAAGTTGCAATAAACCGGTGGCATTAGTGAGGGAGCAGATGAAGTTCAAGTCACCACTAAGGGAGTTGTTGTATATATGAAAAACTGTGAGCTGGTTCAACTTCTGAAATGAAGGGAAATTGCCTGTGAACTTGTTTCCTGCAATTTGGAACTTTATGAGATTCGTGGCATTGGACAACGACGGTGGAACAATTCCAGTGAATTTGTTGTTCAAATTCGCGAAGAACTTAAGGCTCGGCAGGGTGATCCCCATGTCTGGAGGAAGAGTTCCTTCAAGCTGGTTAAGTACCACCCCAAAACCTTCAAGTGTAGAGATGTTGAAGAGAGAAGGAGGAAGAGTTCCATGAAAGTTGTTCATTCCAAGAGACAACAAGACAAGACTTTTCAGCTTGCCAAGAGCTTCTGGGATGGTTCCAGAGAGTTTGTTCTGGCTAAGATAAAAATTCTGCATAGCAGACAAGTTACCCAAAGATGGAGGGACCGTGCCACTCAAGTTGTTGTTCCTGAAGTCCATGATTTGCAGAAATGGAAAGCTTCCAAGACTGTCAGGAATCGGTCCATTAAGCAGATTGCCCCGAAGGCGAAGAATAGTGAGACTGGAGCAAGAAGATAGATTGGAAGGAATTGCACCGGTGAGGGTGTTGTTGCTTAGATCCAAAACTTGGAGCCTACGCAACCGCCCGATTTCTCGTGGGATTTCACCGCGAAACCAATTGTTTGGAATACTTAGCAACCTCAAGAAGGTCAGGTTCCCAATATACGGAGATACCGTGCCCTGAAGCTTGGATCCATCGATCACCAACTGGACAACTCTCCGATGCCGTGCGCCGCAAGTAACCCCAGACCAGTTGCAGTAATGGGTAGTCTCGTTCCATAAGCGCATGAAACGAAACTGATCACCCGTTATCTTGCCCTTAATCTCCAGCAGAGACTGGTGATCAGTATCATTTCCGAATGAGCTCGGATCTTGCTGGCTAGAGCAAGGGCGGGTTGTGATACAAACAGAAACGAGAAGCAAGAAGAGAAGTTTGTTCGGATCGATAAGAGATGATCCCATGAACAGGGAAGGAACTGGGAACAGATTTTTTTTTTTTTTCCTTTTTGGGGTAAAGAGAGCTAGAATTAGTTGGCGGATCCTATCGAGCCGCCAAGGAAAGGAGAAGGAAATTTATAAAAAAGATTGAAGAATAAGTGACAGTTACTGATGTAGAGAGTCTGCAAAATTTTCTAAAGTCTTGTCTCTTTCAGACAATGGCTCTTGGCTAGTTGGAAATTTAGGCAGCTAGAGTTGTTGACAAAACTCTAATTAAGAAAATTGGTTTTTTTGTCCTCTTCTCAGACTCAGATTAATTTCCTTCATTTCTAGATTTATGGGTTGTTGACTTGACTGCATTAAAAGATGAGCAACTCTGCTCACATTCACATGATGACCCATGAGTGCAAGTTGGACGAGAGAGCGGTGGAAGACTTTTAGATGAAAATAAGACGGAGATGGAACCGTACCGGCACTTATTATTTGCCAATTATGGGTATTATAAAATTCAAAGAGTCATGGGTGTACGTACACTTACGGATACGGTGGAAATGGAATCCTGGTTGGTAGAGAAGATCTTCAGCCAGTTTTCATCCACTAGATATGGGCCATTTTGTTTTAGTTTTGATTATCTACTCAAATCTTCAAATCATTTGACATATATATATTTTAGAACTTTTAAGGTGTAAGATTTCAATAAATTTAGGATTTATGCAAATAAGTATTATATATAAGAAAAATACATAACATTAATGCATCCGAATTGAAGAATAATACATAGATTAATTTACATGACTCAATCAATATAATCAATGTACCCCACAAAAGCATCAAGATTTTCAAACCCAATTCTCTTACACCCAACTCACACTATGCGGCAAGAAAATAAACACTCACGTACAAATTACACCACAACACAAACTGGAATTGGTATTCAACCTTAGGCTAGAAGACCAAATTTTAAAGGGAAAAAAGAAAAAAAAAAAACACAGTTAAGGGGGCTACAAATAGACACACATCTCACACAATAATTTCTGCATAAAGAGGTTTTACGTCCGTGTTTTTTCTTTCAAGAATCCATGGCATCTTTTTTTTAGATGCTTAAAAGTTAGGATGTACTCGTATGGAAGGACTATTCCAAAACGGTGGGACGGAATTTTTTTAAAGAATGTCAATATTGATACAATAAATTGGATACAAAAAGCAAAGCCGTGAAAAAATAAAATCTGAACCAGATCTGTTTGTGGGTGAAGCACTCGCAGCCACTAGTGGGCATGGTCCCGGACACCTTTATCTTAAAGTCAAGAACGGCAGCTCTATTTCGTTGATTTTTCTTGTCTTCATGGACCCGCGGTCAGCGGATCTCGTCAGCTCGTTTGAGGCCTTATTATTCGCTGTTCTGTACAGAAAGTTGGCAATTTTGCAAGTAACATACTATTCCGTGTAGGGGTGAGCACCGGGTCGAATTGTGAATTTACTCAATCTAATAAATGTGAGTCGAGTAAAAATTAATCATAGCTCATGGTTTTGTGCATCTTTGAAAAAACTAACCCAAATTAATAAAGCACTGAACTGAGGTATATATTAATATGTTATAAAATTTATAAGTTTACATATATAATATTTATGGTAAATATAAAATATTCTGCTTCCTCTATCTCTCATATGATTATTTCTAGTTTGTAGGTGTACTACTGAAATAAAAATACAGGTAAAATGAACGCTCAAAAACTAAAAGAATATGTATGCCTCTTTTGAATTTTATAAAGTACATGTGTATTTTGATGTAGAATCAATTGTGTATAATATTGAATACTTTATAAATTAGTTGTGGACGAATTTCAATGGATTTTAATGTTATTATAGTGTATGTGTATGAACAAAAAAAATCCGAGAATCAAAATTGTACCCTACACGGGCCTAATTGGGTTAGAAACAAAATTTGTGGAACCGATGATTTTTTTTGTTGGTTCAATTCATCCTAATACCTACCCAAACCATGCCCTGTGCAGCACTAATTGGGTGGATTGATCAGTGATCAACGATCTAATAATGTATCTTAATAATTTCTGTATTATGATTCAAGATCAATCACTTCAAGTGTCAAATTTCTCACATGCATTGATGTACATCTACCCATTAACTAAAGATAATTGAAATTCTAGATAAATGAGTATTAGAGTTATACATATACAACTAAGATGAAAAAGATTATATATCAAATACAAGTAAGATGATTTTAATATTAGACAAATGCATTTTAAAACTAAACAGATAAATCTCAGAAATAGAGATATAATCAAAATAAAGTAAACTTATCTAGAATCTAAGCAAAATGATCTTAATTCTAGATAAATGTATATCAATACGAGATAAATGCATCTTAAAACTAAATAAATGAAATTTAGAATAGATATACAATCAAGAAAAATAAATATATCTCAATAATTTCTTATCAAAACTAGAAAAATGAATCCAAAAAATGTACGTACAATTAATTAAAGAGAAACATTTCTACATAATTTTTTTTTAACAACAACAAATGTAATAATTCCAAAAATTTTATTAAATATAGTTTGTTTAGGTTAATTATATAACACCAAATTTGAAAAAAAAAAAAAGATAGGCTACGGAAATAGAAAGAAATTAGTATGAACCAGAGAAGGAGAAAGAAACAAGGATTTTGAAGCTTAGTAGGATTTTGGTGCTGGTTACTTAGAAGAGAAAATAAAAGGAAAAAAAAAAAAAGCCGAATTGCTTGGGGATTAAGAATGGAGGCTCGGCTAGTGTGTGTGTGTGTGTGTATAAATAGCGGAAAGAAGAAAAGGAAAATAGAAGTTAGGTTTTTTGTGCTGTTTTTTCATGCCACCGAGTTGAAGCTAAAAAATATAAGTATTTCTCTCTCTTTCCTATATGGCTACTACTTTGTGCTGAGGAAGTGTTGAGGAAGAAATACTTAGTGGCTTTTTCTCATTAAGAGGAGAATTATTGGTGAATAATTATTAGTTGTTTTTCAAATCATGGGTTAACTTTTTTTAGAACTTGGAGTGAGATTTGGATTAATGATTTGGTTCCATAGTGTTCCTAAATATTAAAAAGTTACAATTTGGTCACTTAAAGTAGGACGTGAAAGCATATAATTGGGTTAATTGCGATATCAATTCCTGAGGCTTTATACACTAGTTTAGCGGTTTCTTGGGTTTTGGAATGTTCATTTAGGCCACTGTCAGACTATTATTTTAGATTATTTCTTAAATTGGTTATATTTTGACATAGACTTTTGTAGAACTATTTTAGACGAGTGAGCTATTATTTTAGGAGTTGGAAAGTTTTGTTTTGAGCTAATTTGTCATCCATCATTCTAAACTTAAATTATTATTTTACTATCCACTTTATTGATTTTAAAATATTGAATTATATTGAATTCTATGGAGCCTTGGTTTTGAAGCATGAATAATTTGATCTTTGGACTTCTTATCTTAATTTCACCTTTATTATATGAAAGACTATTTTAAAGTTTTGTTGTTTAAATATATTTGAAAGAATTATATATTTATTATCTATGTTTCTAAGTATGTAAGTTATGTTTCAATTATTATGGGATCAAGTATGTTTAACTTGTGTTTTTTTTATGCCAATATGATTTTATGTTTTTTATGAACCTTCTAGTTCCAAACATTTGATTCATATTTATTTTTTTACACATGTCAAATAATTTATGCATTGAATATTCCAAACTTTGTATTCGATATTATTCATATTAAATGTATGTTTAATTAGTTCAGTTTTGCAACCGAATTCATTGTACTCTTGGCATTTGAAATATGTTTCATTACTTTTATTTTTATGTCATGAATTATCAGTTATCAAAGTTAGCTTAAATCATTTTATCTATTGATTTCACTTATATTCTGTTTTAGATATTTTATAACGAGATTTCAAGCTTATACAAAATTGATATTTTGAATGTGTTTCGACTCTGTTTGGTGGGTGTTGGTTTTGCGCCCATACTACTGGAAAAGTATAATTTTTTACCCTCCACATAGGATATTTTATTCTATTCTTTTTTGCAATGTACTGTTTTTAATATGAGTTCTTCTAGGTGCTCAATCATTGGCAATTCTTAGTAAATTCTAGATACATTACAGTAGTTTAAGTGTAGTCACAGTAATCACCCCCACCCACTATGCTCTGAATTTTTATTCTGTAAATATGATTTGAAATGCTTTGTTTTGGTCAATGATGTTTATTTAAAAATATTATCTATTGTATTCTCATCATTGTTATTTTATTAATTATCTTCAAACTCTTCAAATATTTTTCTATGTGGCATTTATGCTATTATTTTGCAATAATTATTTTTGCTTGATCGTTAAATTATACATTTTATGAGTTATTTTTATGTTATATATTGAGAAATATCATGTTTCATTATTTGTTTTGAACTGCTCTGTTTTGAATAATTGTTTAATGTATGAGTTTTACCTTTGTGGTTGGCATATTTTATGATAAAGTTAATTATTTTTGTTTCTAACACTTAAATGACTTGACTTTTATGAGTATGACTTTCTACAAAATGAACATTTTGACTTATTTATACGTTTATTATAATTTCTAATTAGTATTAGATTTATGACATTTTTGACAATATTGTTTTCTACTCGATCCCTATGTTATATATTTTTTGAACTGTTTTTATGTTTTATGGAATAGTGGACCTCCCGCCACTTACTAGGAATTCGTGATTACCCTTGTTTTCCCACTCATGCATATAGCAAAGAACACAATATTAGCTAATTGGGGAGTGATTACAAGAGCTCAAGGTTTGCAAGAGCATTAAAGTGAGATTTAATGTAAACGATAAGCTTAGAGGTATTTTGTACAATGTTTTTAAGTTGTAGTCACTCTAGCACTTGAAGTCAAATATCAAGTAATAAGTCTGGATTATAAGTTATGGTGTTTTAAATATACTTGGAATATTTGTAACCTTGTATATTCAAAGATAATTTTATTTTTTCGGGTATGTAGCTTATCATTGTTACGAAACTCCCAGGGTGAGTTTTGGGGTGTGACAATGAAAATTATGTATATTAATAGAAAAAATATGATACAATCACAATCAACAAATTGTTACTCCGCATCTTGACTTCTCTACCCACCAACTCAGTTTTTTTTAGGTGCATGTTCTTTACAGCAAGGTTTGGAGTAGAGACTCATTCGAACCAATTATATTCAATTTTCTACACCTATTGGTAATATATTAAAAAAGATAAACACCTGAACTTCACAAGTAATTTCAATTCACCCTTGCAATACTCCTTGAATATCAAGGACGTGTCACTAAAGAGACATAGCAAACAGCTTGTGGCACCTTCCTTTTCTTATTGTTGAAACATGGCTTTAGTATTTCGTTTAGAAGCTCTAAAAAATCCAAACTTGATAACTTGTCCATTTGCACCAAAACTAAATTTGATCCAACAAGGAAGACGACAAACTAAAATGAAGGAAACAATGATTAACTGATTCATCAGCATTATTGCAAATAGGGCATAACCTATTTCCACACCTCGATGAAGAAGATATTAATCATTGTTGGAAATCTATCTTGTAAAGCTCTCCATACAAAGATGTTCACCTTCTGAAGCACCTAAAAACTCCATTTGGTGGTATGCTTCTCTTCATATAGACTGAAAATGATTTCTATCAATTTGAAAGGACATCTTCACCAAAAAAAGAGTATACAATAATGAAACTAAACCACCATTTGTGTTAAGTATTGTTGGGAAAAAAACTTCTCCAATCACCTATCACGCCCAGCGAAATAACAAACACAAGACAAACACATGAATTTAATATGGTTCGGCTCTTAACTAACCTATATCCATAGATGAGAGAAATTCACTCAAATAAAATATAGAAATTACAGAAGAGGTATACCCTTAGTACTCATATTGTCCTATGGATCCCCTACACACTACTGATAATCTTAATATCTTGCCCTCACACAATTACAAGAGATGAAAAATCACAAAAGGCTTCTCATCCTAGCTCTCTCCGGCCTCCAGACCTCTTTTCCCTTTTGAAACTCTTACATTTTGCCTCTTTACCACATTGGCTTTTTTGTTATACCCAAACCTTAACACAACAAGTCTTTTTATAGGCTACACATAAACCTAAATCACAAAAAAATAGGAAATCCAAATATTAAACAAATAGGAAAATTAAAACCAAATCCTGAACAAAATCAAAATTCTTAATTTTATTAATTTGAGCCAACAAACCCAACAAGTCTCAAAAGCAATATTCTGCAAATAATCTAGAATTTGCATAAGCTCAACAAATTCCCCCCACTTTTTTCCTTCCAGTTCTTGTTTCCACTTCTACTTCTACACTCATAAATATAACAACTCTGATCCATCTATAGAGTTAGTAACCTAGAAAACTTCTCCATGAATCTCTTTTATGTGGCCATAACTCCTCCCAAACTTTACTCTTTTCCACCCCACAAACCACCAAAATGAATTAACGAAATATATTAATTCATTTCTAGATCAAACCATGTTTTTACAATCCTTCCCTACACTCTCCTACCACAACACTCTCTATCCAAAACACCAAGACCACCATTCTTGCCGTAAATGCCCGTATATATATGGTAAAGTCTACTTGGGAAATCTTAGTTTTTATTCTTATCCCAAATGAGTATGCTACATTTACATTTGTCCCAATGACACACCTTATCTCTTGATGCATCCACCAAGATACTTTTTATCAATTTTACCATTAAATTAAATGAAAATTGATGATGTGACATTAAATAACATTAAAATAAAGCTCAATATGTTTTTCCTCAAAATTTTGCAATCAATAATTATAAAATCCTAAACTTCTAAACTTACCTTTCCTATCCTAAATCTACTATTCCTCCTTGTCCCTAGCCCCCTCCGCCCGCCTTTCCCCTTTTGATTCTCACAGTATTCCCCAAAATACCCATCCAACTTGCGTTTAGACCTCTGTTTTTTGGCTTACTAACCAAGACCTTCACTTTATCAAACAATTCCTTCATTTTGTCTTTGAATTTTTCTAGGGTTGTGACATTCTCTAGATCAATGTAGTAAATCTCGTACGCTTCATCAACTTTCCTGATAAAGTTTATAGGTTTGTAGCAGAAGATGCAATGCTTGTGCCAAATCCAAGCATCATTGCTGCCGGAGGAAGCACCAGATTTGAGCGTCATCGTTGTCAGAGAAAGCAGTTTCTGGGTCGACACGACTGTCATAGTGGATGAAGTTTCTAGGTTTATAGCGAAGGAAGCAGTTGTGGTTGCTGACATTGGCCATAGATGCGGTGAGCATCGCCGCCAGAGAGACGAGCAAAAATCGTAGCAATCTTTAATGTGAACCATCACGATGCTAATCTTCAACTTCAGATTTGATGGTGTTTCAAACAGTCTTGCTTGATGATGTTGGGGAAGACTACCAGAGGTGTGCGGATAAGGCTAGAGAGAGGAGGAATAGTAGATTTAGGCTTAGAAAAGGTAGGTTTAGAATTATTGATTGGAAAAGTTTAAGGACAAAAAATGTTATTAAAACTTTATTTTAATGTTATTTAATGCCACATCATCAATTTCCATAAAATTTAACGGCAAAATTGATGGAAAGTATCTCGGTAGAATGCCCATCAAGAGATTAGCTATATTGCTATGACAAATGTAAAGGTAGGGCACCAATTTGGAATAAGAATAAAAGCTAAGGTACTCCCGATAGACTTTACCATATATATATATATTAAAGGTAGAAATATTAAATTTACTGCTAATGTTTATAGTTTTTTTATTGCCATATTTCCCACTAATTTTTTAAAATGGGCCGAATATGTCACTGCCAGTTAGAAAATAACAGAAAATGATAAAAATAACAAAATTTGAAATCTTAGGGTTATTATACATTTTTAAAAAATATCAAGACCTTTAAAATTTTTGCCAAAAGAGGGTTTACTCTCCGCTATCAGCACTTCAGCTTTGTTGCTGTCTCCGTCACAAGTGCCCCAACTCTATCGCTGCCCTCCCTCTGTCTCTGATGTCTAATCTCTTCGCCGGCATTAAAGAGAGAGAAAGAGAGAGAGAGAGAGTTTAATTACAAAAAGTCTTTAAATTTTGTTAAAACTTACATTATTATCCTAAAATTTCAAAACTTTTTTTTAACATTTTTCATTAGTTTTTTTAACGGCCAGTGGCATATCCACTCTTAATTTGAAACTTCAATTGCATATTTTACTCATTTTAAAATATTAGTGAGAGATTAAAAAAAAAATATAGTGGTATTTCCACTCCCAAATCAAAACATTAGGGTGAAATTTAAATTTCTGCTTAACCTATACCCTGCCCTCCACCCTTCTTTCGAGAAAAAATTTTCCTCCAAGCAACCTATATTATACTCCTGCCTTCCTCAATGAGTCAAAAACGCAAAAAGGATTGCATTCTCCTACTCTTAAGCTGTTTGACAGTATACAAAATAGAAAAGAAAAAACAAAGGCGAATCCTGACACAGATTTGATATCAATTTACTGCCAGTGGAAAGTACCTTGGCCTTTCAATTATTCAATTTGAAGCTGAATTTGTCCACCACCTGCTATCAAGACTCCGCTTTTGCCATATTTTATATATATATATTTTTTATTTATATGAACATGTTCTTTTTATGTTGTGAATTTGTTATCTTAATGCTATGATTTTTTTTAATCCATGTTTATGTTATTTTACGTTACGAATCTATTCTTTTTAGAAAAATCAACATGCGAATAAAAAGTGTAAGAAAAGGAAAATGTAAAACAAAATAATTGCAAAGACAATTGCCCAAGAAACAACAGAAAATAAGAAATCAAAAGAAGAAGAAATAAAAATAATAAAGAAAAAATGTTATAAATTCCTTTTATGCCATGAACATGCAATATGTTCTTTTAGAAGCCAGAAAAAAAAACTTAAAGCACAGCGAAAGATCAAAAATAAAAAAAAATGAAGAAAAAGGTACACAAATTTGAAAAAAAAATATATAAAAATTTGGAAAAAAAAGAATAAACATGGGACAAAAGGTTGTCAATTTTGAAAAAAAAATATGAAAAAATAAGGATTAAAAGTGGAACTAAAGATGGACAAAGTTAAATAGGAAAAGAACGGGAATAAGACGAAAAAACAAAAAAGAAAAGAAAAGAAATAAGAAACTTGAACAGGAAAAAAATTAAAAAAAAAACTGGAAAAGAGGGGAAGATGTGTGTGTGTAGGAGAAGGGGTAAGCATTTGATTGATTCAGTTTAGAATTGATCTGAACATAATAATTCAATTGATTTTTAATTTTTACAAAGTGTATCTGAATTGTCTAAATTATATGTCAGTTCTTATTCAAATTGTCCAAATTATATTTCAGTTTATTCAATTTAGTTTATTTGGTTTTCTTTCTAAGAGCTACACACATAGTAATTAAAAAAAATATTAAAATTTTTATCTCTTATACCCAAAATTAAAGAAAGATAGGGAACATATTGTCTAAAATTAGTAGGAAATATTATATATATATATGGTCAATATGAATAATAGTAAAAATTAGTAGAAAATAACTTTATATGTGTAAGGTTATTATGGATAATGGTAAAATATTTATTACTATTCTGTCTATTCATTTTAATTGGTTTTAAGTTTATAATCCAATAACTAAATATGAAATTTTATTTTGATCCAAGCCAACTGAACTAAAAAAAAACTAAACTATTTTATCCTAATGTAATAATTTTATTATTATTATTATTATTATTTTAAATAATGCTCACCCTTATGCGGTTGGTGGTGGTCGGAGAGTGTGACACACACACAGAATGGGAGTGCGGAAATGAACCCACGGCACCGCTACTTCTTTTGCACCACTCCGGCGAATGTGAAAGTTTGTTTAAGATTTCCTTGAGGGGAAATTACAAAAGTCTCCTGAGGTTTGGTGAAACCTAGATTTTTTATCACTGTTTCAAAAACCTACAATTGCCCCCTTGACCTTTAACACCATTAATATCCGTTAAGACAAAAAAGAAAAAACTCTATTTTACTATCCTAACTTTCTTTGTTTGATAACTTTGCCCCTCAGCTTCCGTCCCTCCGACTCTACTCCTTCGCCCCAACTCTCTTCTCTTCATCGCCTTAACTCCCACCCCAGTGCATCCGAGTCAAACCCAGAAATGAACCATCTAACCCTGTGCTCATTGAATCACCGCCAGCCCTTGCCGTTTCTCATCGAATCGCCTCACCCACCTATTCTCGCCTCTATTGCTTCTTCTTTTTCTCGTTTCTTTTCTCCACCCTCATCTCTGTAGTGCTCATACCTATTTTCCGCTAGACCCTGCCTTCTCGTCATGCGCTGCCAATATTCATCCTCGAGAACGAGGCAGCCTCGGCGATTTCACGCTGAGATCCAGGCGGCGTCAGCTATTCGCAACTGTCACTGGACGTATGAGAGAATAGTTGGATCACCGGAGGGACGAGGGTTCGTGGGTGGGTGAAAACAGCGAAATGGTGATGGGCTCGGCTGTCTTTGGTGGTGACCAGATGGCGAGGCGCTGGGCTCGGTGATCTAACTGGAATCGGAATTGTCTGAGCTTGACTTTGAAAGTAATCGACAGGCGATTGGCAACCGGCGATGGGCTCGCGGCTACCGGCAATTGGCAAAGTGGCACATGTCAGCGAGGCGGCGGCGACAGATGGCAATGCGATGGGCTCAGCGATCAGCAAGGCGACCCTGGGTGGCAATAGATGGCGTCGCTTCGTTTCTTCTGATTTGATTTCATCTTCTTTTGATTTCGTCTTATTTTGATTTCATTTCTTCTGCTTGTTTTGATTCTAGGATTTCATTTCTTCTGCTTGTTTTTATTTTATTTTATTTTTTATCTCTTCTTGTTTTGGTTTCGTTTCTTCCGATTTGATTTCATCTTGTTTGATTTCCTCTTATTATTTTAATCCTGGGATTTCGTTTCTGGTAGTTGATTTCCTCTTGTTTTGATTTCTCGGATATGATAGGAGAGGAGAGACAGCGGACCCACCGGTGAGTAATAACCCAGGTGGGAGTAGATTATGAGCGATGGAAGCTGGGGGGCAAAGATATAAAACAAATGAAGTTAGGATAGTAAAATAAAGTTATTCCTTTTTCTTCTTAACGGATATTAACAGTGTTTAAGGGAGGGGGTAACTGTAGGTCTTTGAAACAATGAGGATGCAATCGTAGGTTTTACCAAACATCAGGGGGGATTTTGTGGTTTCCCTTTCCTTTTCGATTATAATTACGATTTTTGTCAAAACGCACGCGCACAAGAATTGCTCTACATCTTAAACCATATTAAGGTAAAAAATTTCCCTCTATTTTCTGCTAGTTCATAACACACTAAAAGATGACAAAAACTTTAGCAGAAAAGCAAATTATAACAATAACCCGAAAATTGTTGAAACAATCTGATTTGCAGATTGCAGGAGTTTTGATTTATTAAGACCTAGTAATTCTTAGTTTTTTTTCCCTGAATTCTGGAAAAGAACTTTATCAGAATTTATGTTAGTAGATGGTGCTCTAACTAAACTAGGGTAAAATTTAAATTTAGTTCCCTAACTTTAAGAATATTTTTAATGTGGTTCCTTAACTCAAAAAGTAACTATTAAATTTTCCTAACTTAACTCGCATGCCCTATTTTGGTCCTTACCATCAGTTCAAGTGTTAGTTTGGACAGAAATTATTTGCGTGGCATCCCAACTGCCACGTGGCATCATCTTTTTATGACAATAAGTGATAAGACTGCCATTGACGGAACGGATCAAAATAGGACCCATTAAGGGAGGTAGGGGGACTTTAAGAGGCACTTTTGAAGGTAAGAGACCACATTAAGATCATCCTTAAAGTTAGGGGACTAAATTTGGATTTTACGCAACTAAACTATCTTGAATTGAGTCCTATAATGCTAGGTTTCTTGTTTTGATTTGAATTAAGAGATACTGTGCTGATATAGATTATTCCCCAAGTACCGCGTGACTTGTTAACCCAAAATTTTTTGAATCTAACAACAACATGAAGATCTTCTTCATTTTATTTAACAAGGGAATTAGAAAGCGAAGGAAAATGCTTGATTCTGCTTCATGTGGAACAATATTTGTCCTCTATGATGCATTACTATTGAGGACTTCTAGTGTTATTGTTCCTTCTTCCATGAATTCCAGCTCCAAGAAGCTTGTCTTTGGCCAGACTTAGCTTGTTCACTGCATCAGTAATCTTCATCCTCTCTTGGGGGAGCTCAGCAGAACAAGCAACACCAATTTCCATGACTGAGATCAGACACTCCTGGACTTGCCCAGGTTTCCTTCTGCTTGCCTCTTCCTGGGTTTCACCAAGAAGAGAAGGATCGGCAATCGCCAGCACCTGTTCAGGCAAAGCTCTCTTCGCGTATTCATGAAGATTCATACCTTCCTTGAAGATTTCATTTGTGGGTCTTTTCCCTGTGAACGTTTCCAACAGAAGGATCCCGTAGCTGTAGACATCACCACTTGTTGATATCTCGCTTCCCATGCCGTATTCTGCCAAAAAGAATTCCACTTATCCAAGAGAGTTCTACATGTATAATTATATAATTGTTTACTGCTGAAACTGAGCTACTGTAATGGAGGATGTGATGTGTGTGTAGGGAATTTACCTGGAGCAGCATATCCAATAGTCCCTCGGATGCCAATGGAGTCTGTCTCGTTCACTAAAGAGGTTTGAGCGTCTTCTTGAAGGAACCTCACTAACCCAAAGTCGCCTAAACGTCCAGTCATGTGGTCATCAAGAAGGATGTTGCTTGGCTTGAGGTCACAGTGAACTATTGGTGTTTCACATTGGTTGTGGAGATAATCCAATGCTGATGCAACATCTATTGCTATACATAGCCTCTGAAGCAGGTTTAAATTCTTCAGCTTTTGTTGTGAGTCATCATGATGCAGCCACTCCTCTAAGCTCCCGTTACTCATGTATTCATATATCAAAGCCTTGAACTCGTTGCCTGCTCGGTCAATGCCTGCGCAGACAGTGAGTATCCTGACAAGATTCCGGTGCCTGATGTTCCGTAGTGCCTCACACTCGCTGATAAAACTCTTGGAGGCTCCCCGGCGAAGGAGATTAAATACTTTAACGGCAAAAACAAACCCACCAGCATCAAGAACTCCTTTGTACACCGACCCAAAACTGCCAACGCCAATGAGATTTGCTGAGGAGAACCCATCGGTAGCTTTCAGGAGGCTTTGGTAGGATATATCCAGGAAAGAACCGTCAGACTCCTTTGATACTGACTGCTGTCTTCTCTTTCTTAGCCAGCAGAAAAGAAAAATCATTGCTAGAAAAGATAGTGCTAGAACAGTAGAGATTGTTGAGATGATGATTTTCAGGGAGGATGTCATTCTTCTCTTCTTGGCATGGAAGTGGCAACTAGGCAGATGAAGCTCAGGTTTGCCTCCACAAAGCTTCTTGTTTCCCTTCACTGAAATTGCACTCCCATTCATGAAAATTCCTTCTGAAGGAACCAATCCCTCAAAATCATTTGAAGATAGATCTAAGGAATGCAACAAATTCCTTTGTTCCAAAAATCTTGGTATTTCACCGGAAAGAACATTTCGAGAAACATTTAACACTTGAAGGGCTCTCAATGAATTCAAGGAAGAGGGAATGGTCCCTCGGAACAAGTTTCCACTCAGATCAAGGATTTCAAGACTTTGGCACCGAGCTAAGCCATCTGGTATCTGACCGGAGAGCATATTGTGGCTAAAATTCAGGATGCTAACTAGTCTCAGATTTCCTATTTGCGATGGAAGCGTACCTGTAAACTGGTTGCTAGATAAATCTAGCCTGATTGATAATGCTGAAAGATCAAAGAGTTGTGGCGGTATTGAACCAGTGAAGTTGTTTCCAGAAATGTCTAACTCTGCCAAGCTTTTGCACTGGCCTAGACTTGTAGGGATGCTGCCTTGGAGTTGGTTCCCACCAAGATACAACCTTGTTAAAATTTTCAAATCTCCAAAAGATGAAGGAATGTTCCCAGTTAGATTGTTATCGCTTAAAAGTAGCATATTTAGCTTCGGGATTGTCCCAAGTTCAGGAGGCATATGACCTGATAATTGATTAGCCGACAGGTCTAGCAATTCCAAGTTGATTAGATTCTGAAATGCACCAGGGATACTTCCAGAAAGTTTGTTTTGGTCTACAGAGAATCCTGATACCTTGGTTGACAAATTGCCTATGCACTGAGGTAAAATTCCTTGAAAGCTGTTGAGGCTCATTTCCAATATCCTTAGGCCAGTAGCATTAACCATGGTGCAGAGAAAGTTCATGCCATTTGCTATATTGCTTCCAAGAATGTTCCCAGCAATGCGTAACATCTCTAGCTTATCCAACTTTTCTAAAGATGGTACATTTCCGGTGAGATTATTCATTGAAAACTGAAGCTGTGCAAGGTTTGTCCAATTGTTTAATGATGTGGGGATTTTCCCAGTGAATTGGTTAAACGCTATGCTAAAGTATTCAAGCTTTGGCATGGTGATTCCAATATCAGAGGGAAGAGTACCTTGAATTTGGTTCCCCGTAAGTTCAAAAACTATGATGTTGGAGAAGTTGAAAATTGAGGAAGGGGCAATACCAGAAATTCCATTTAAAGCTGCAGAGAACAATTGCAGAGGTAGCTGGCCGAGACCTTCAGGTATAGCACCGGTGAGACCATTTTCTGCCACACTTAGGATTTGCAGAGCAGATAAGTTCTGAAAAGAGTTGGGGATATTGCCAGTTAAATTGTTGCGGCGTAGAGAAAGCATTCGCAGTTTTGACAGCCGACCGAGCACGTCGGGGATTTCTCCAGCTAGCTTGTTGCCTGCAAGGCCCAAATGCCTGAGCTCCAAGCAAGAAGATATATTAGAAGGAATGGTCCCAGCAATGGAGTTGTTGGTCAAATCTAATGCTTCCAATCTCCTCAAGTTTCCAATTTCTGGAGGGATTATGTGATTGAAGCTGTTGTTCCTAAGGTCTAGTACCCTTAGAAAGCTCAGATTTCCAGCAAATGGTGATATAGATCCTACGAGTCCGGATGACTGCAGCACCAATCCGGTTACTCTCTGGTGCTTTCTACCGCAAGTAACGCCGTACCACTGACAAAAATGGGCAGAATCATTCCACAAACGCATGATCCCGACCTGGTCTCTGGTTATCTTGGCCTTGATCTCCAGCAGAGCATTGAGATCAGTGTCATTCAGGAAGTTGTTAGCTTCCAGACTGAAGCAAGGGAGGATGGCAATGGAGACACAAGCTATAACTATAAACAGCCGACGGAGACCTGTTAAGCAAGACATTTCCGCACTTGGCATTTCTGAGCCTATCGAACTTGTAAGGTACGTGGCCTTACAATAATTTGTCCATGAAAAGCTCTATATGATGACGAGTGGTAGCAAAAAAAGATCCAGTGGGTGTAGACTACCATTGCCTGCTACGTGCTGATCTGTGGGTTGCGCAACTAGCTATTTTAATAAATTATTGGTTTGTCGTTGTCGGAGTGTGTCATTCAGGATAACAGGTAACATTGGTCCCAAACCTTTAGTGTTTTTTTTAAATGAGTCTTTAGCCTCTATTTCATTACAAATTGGTCTCAAGCCTTTATATTCCATTACATATTAGTCTCTTGTTTTAAATAAAACTAAATTAGCATAGACATTTGATTTACAGATAGGAAAAATTAATAATTCAAATATTTTATTGACTTTGAAAATTTTGTGGCATAGATTGATTTTATCAAAAAGACAGTTATTGAATAGTTTAAGTTCACTATCTCTTACTAACTATTTGATATGAACTTTTTTTAATTCAAATAGAAATTTTTTATAATTATTTTTTCCTAAATTAAAATTATGTCATAATTTTTTAGTAGTTAGTAAACCATTTAAATTATCAAAAATTTCCCCATGTAAATTATATTTTTGTCTCGACCTAGGGTTAAAGACCAATATGCAATAAATTATAAAAATTTAGAACCAATTTGTAATGAAATGGAGTTTGAGATACAATTTGTAATGAATACTAAAGGTTTAGAACCAATGGTGCCATTTACCCCATCCATTATCATATAAAGGCAAAAGTGCTGCGGTTTTCCCTTTCCTTTCAGGCAACTTGCATCCGAAAATATTAGAGCCCTCCTGGGCAACTTGCATCGGAATAAAATATTAGAGCCCTTCTCAAATCTTATCATATTTTATATTATCTTATCTTATAAATTATAGCAACCAAAATGACTATTATACCATTCCTTAAACCCCACTGACCTTTGACCCTTTCTTTCTTTCCCATTTTTTTTTTAATTTAAATAGAAATTTTTTATAATTATTTTTTCCTAAATTTAAATTATTTTATAATTTTTTAATAGTTAATAAACCATTTAAATTATCAAAATTTTTCCCATATAAATTATATTTTTGTGTCGACCTAGGGTTAAAGACTAATATGCAATAAATTATAAAAATTTAGAACTAATTTGTAATGAAATGGAGTTTGAGGTACAATTTGTAAGGAAGGGTAAAGGTTTAGAACCAATGGTGCCATTTGCCCCTCCATTACCATATAAAGCCGAAAGTGCTGCGGTTTTCTCTTGCCTTTTCAGGCAACTTGTATCGGAAAATAAAATATTAGAGCCCTCCTAGGCAACTTGCATCGGAATAAAGTATTAGAGCCCTTCTCAAATTTTATCTTATTTTATTTTATTACTCTGTTCGTCTCATATTTTTTTACATTATATTTTTTTTATACTGTCCCAAATTTTTTAAATTATTTATTTATTTGATAAATTTTAGCAACCAAATTGGCTATTATACCATTCCTTAAACCCTAATGACCTTTGACCCTTTCTTTCTTTCCCATTTTTTTGAATTCGACCCGTTTTCGAACTGGCTTAATCTTCAAAAATTTGGGATCTGATCTTTCCCAATTTTTGAATTCCACCCATTTTCAACTTTTTAAATTTATCAGGTCCATCCGGCTATGTTCCGTCCCCGCCAGGGCTCACATGGCCTCCAATGTCCCATCCTAGCGGCAGAGATCGGAGGCGAGAGGGCACGAAAAGCTCATCGGGTGGTTGAGTCGGAGGTGGAGGCGGAAGGACTGAGACAGAGGTAGAAGGACGGAGACAGAGCTAGGGCGAAAGGCTTAGACGGAGGCGAAGGGGAAGGCCAAGATGGAGACGAGGCGGATGGATAGAGACGGAGAAGGGTGAAAGGTCGAGACGGAAACGAAAGGGGGAGGCCGACTGGCCGAGACGGATAAGAGGTGTCGGTCATGGCAGAGACAGAAACGAAAGCTAAGAGTAAGAGGTGGAGGTGGCTAAGATGGAGGTCTGGAGGCTGGGAAGTGAAGAGCGGCAGCGAAGGTGGGAAGTGCGAGAGACTGACAGAGGAAGATAAATGGTGATAGCGGAAAAAACTGTAAAACAGAAAAATGCCTAAAACTTTGTGCAAAATGAAATGGTGAAAAGAATATAGGATGAAGGTAGTATTATAAAGAGTATAAAGGTGGATAAATGTTGAATGATTTTTTTGCCCTTTTATTATAAAATATTTTATTCTTTTAATAAAACTCAATTTTGTCATTATCTATTTTAGTTGAGTTGTATTAGCACTAGAACACTAAAAACAACCATTAAGTTACAATTAAATTTTATTTTTTCTTATAAACTTGCTTGCTCTTAATTTTATATTACAGAATTGTGTTAATCTTACCTAAAACTTTTAAATTGTCATTAAAATTTTTTTACTTCAAACATGTCACCATTGGTTCTATATTACTATCAAATAATACCTCAAGTAAATATTTTATAAAAATTAAAATTTCAACTTATTATTCCAAAAAATTTTACAGTCAAATTTTTTATTTGAATAAAAGACTTAAATGTAAAATCATGCTAAATTTTGTACGGCTACATATTTTATATAAGTGAACATTTTATAATAGTCCACATATAGTTTTTCCTTTCTCCTAAAATTGTAAGTTCTTTTACTTCTTTTAATAATAAAAAATTATATTGTCTATTTAATTGTATTAGTATTAAGGCTCTAAAATGAAGGAAAGAAAAAGAATCTACTTGCAGAGATCTAAATATATAGTTTCCTATTTAATTAGATATTTAGTAGTATTAAAATACTAAAAATATAATAAGAGAGGGAAAAAATGCAAAATGGAATGTGTTTAGCCTTTGATTTTGGAAAATTTACTATTTTGACTACTAAACTTACTTTGACCACTAAACTTAGTTAATTTTAAGAAATATGGCCTAAGTTTATTATAATATAAAAAATATTTTTGAATATATAATTTTTGTCAATTAAGTTTTATTTTCTATATTTGGATGAATATATACTTTACAAGCTTAGGTATTTGGTCCATATTAGAGCAATCATATAATTCACATATGACTCAAACACATACTATGAAAAAAAAAAAGTAAAAGAATTATTATTGTAGCAAAGGTCATTGTAAAAAATTTTAGAAAAAAAGAAATTTTTAGCTCCTAGAATTAGTTGCTTATATGATAATAAAGAGGATTTTTAGTAGCAATTTTTTTTTACATTTTTCCAATATTTTAAAATATTAGAAAAATTATAAGAATTATTTTTTCCCTCAAGGTCATCATTTTAAATTTTGGAGCGTAAGTTTCTATTCTTGGAAACTAACTATTTCTCTATTCTAAATAATATTAATGTATTTTTATTTTTATTATTTTTTAGAGCCAATCAAATCTTATGAGTTGTATCAAAGTAGCATTATGCATGCATTGTTTTTAGGCTTTAATTTTTGGAAAAATCATTACTTAACAATAAATTTAGTTAAATTTGACAAATATGCCCTAAATTTTTTATAAATTCTTTTGACCGTTAGTTTTGAGTTAATTTATTTTCTCTTTCCTTCACTTGATGTTCAAACTACTATCTTCATATCAAGTTATTTGCAATATTTCAGTTTTTTGACTTAAGTTTAACTTAATTTTTTATATTAATATTTGCTAAAAAAATTTTAAATTTTTTTTAAAAAGTAAAAATTTTATAGCTTCTAGATGTAATTTTTTAAATTGTATATAAAAAAATAAATTAAATAAATTTAAGTAAAAAAACTAAAATGTTACAAATAACTTGTAACGGAGAGAGTATAATAATAATAATACTTAAAATTTACAACCTTTCATTGATAATTATTTATACACTAAATAAATAATAACAATATACTAAAGTTTTAATTCTATTTATAAAGAGAAAAAAAAATTTAATAAGAGTTTTTTTAACACTAAGAGGTCTTATAGGAATTTAAACCTTTGACTTCATCTATATCAATATTGGGGCCCCATCCTATCAAGTAGAATTAGAGTTATATGTTTGACTTAGTCTATTTATTAAGAAGTTATAGAAACTTATGAATGCTTTAACATAAAGATTTGTGGCTTAAATCATGCATTTGAAAAAAAAATGGACAATTGTTCGAAGTTGAGTATCCAAAATAATTTATTTTTATTTTTACGTGATTTTTCATCTAAAACTAATACCATTTGAAAACTGGTTATCTATATCTATAATAATTTATTAAAAAAATTTTATAGTAATTGTTATTATTTTTTTAATTATTCAACCTAAAAAATTAATTAAATAATAATATCAATTTTAGACAAAAAAAAAGCCACAAAAACATATTTGGATTAATTTGAATTAATGCTAAATAAATTAAATCTTTATCTTAATGGTTAGGTTCAAGCTTTTTTGGGTTGATGTTCTATATTTTGTTTATCTTCTTGCAAGTTAGTTTTATATACTAAGAATCATTTGATATACATTGAGAGTATAGCTAAGGCTTTTCTTGCTTAATTATAAATATTTTTTTACCCTAACACTACTATCTACCTAAAAAAATAAATAAATTCTTATGACATATATTGAGAGAGCATAAAGTTTTTATTATGTCGAACTACTAATTTTCCTACAAAGAGAGTAAATAATGATTTTAATGTTATTATAAAAATTATAATTTCATGCAACATAATGTTCTATTATCAATATTAGAACAATTATGAAAGCAACAAAATTTTTATTGACTTTTATACTTTTAACCTATGGGTGTTTTATTTTTATTTTTTAATGAGACCAAATTAATTTGGTGTTGTATATTTATTAGGGCCAAAATGTGCATTTGGTCCCTTAACTTTATTGACTCAAGTGAGTTAATCCTTTAAGTTTAACTCAGTATGACTTAGTCCCTTAATTTTGAAAAATTAAGCAAGTTAGTCCCTCGATGTATGGAGTGTCAAATGGCGTTTTTTTTCACTCCTCGCTGTCACCTTTGGAGTATTGCCGTAACTGCGTAACGCTTTCGAACCATAGCCGTTGTCGTATCCTAAGCAACCGTTCGCACTCCACAGTTACCAAAAGGCCTACTCCACTACTGTTACCCCTCTCTATCGATCCCTTTATCGTTTCCGACTGCGATCTCAAACTTTGTCAATTGCGGGTCCCCACGTTGTTGCCTGACCGTTGTCCAAGTCCAGCCTCTCGGCCCTCCCGATTCCAAGCCCGTCATGCTCCGTCTACCATTCCTGGTAGCGCCCCTCCATGCCACCAGAAGGTCGCCCCCACCATCACTATTGAAGCTCGGGTTATCACCACCCTTATTATGCTGTTTGCCCACCAAATTGAATGAGGACAACTCGAACCCTCCATCTGATTCGATTGGGTGTCGTTTGACTTGGTTGGCTATTGTTCGATTTGATTAGGCCTCATCTGATTCGATTGGACATTGAACAATGCACAATTTGCCCTCCTCTGATTTGACTAGGCATCATCTCCCACGTGATATTGGGCTTCAACATCGTTGCTGCCATCCTCGCATTGCCTCCGCCCACATCAGATTGGCACAACAAATCAGAGGTAGAGTCATCCTTACCGCCCTTCAAGATTTGTTGTATTGCAATAAAATTAGGTCGTAGAAGAAACGGTTCCCGCAAAATAACTAACGCCATCCTCCTTTCCGTCCCATGTTAGACTAACTTGTCATTTTTTTTATAGTTGATAGAGTAAGTCGCATAGTTTATCAAAGTTAGAGGATTAAGTCATTATTAGTCAAAGTTTAAGGATTAACTCGTGCGAGTTAGCAAAGTTGAGCGACCAATCACGTATTTAGGCCATTTATTATAGGTATAATTAGCACTAAAAATCTAAAAGGAAAATAGAAAAAAAAAATAGAAGTCTCATATGTACAGTTTTTGAAAAATAAAAAAGAGGAATCCATATGTCTTTTCGCAGCTTTAATACAATTACTTAAATTTATATATTAATGATAAATTTTGATGGCAAAAAAAATTCTTAAATAGCCATAGCAAGTTAAAATTTTGTAACAAATATGCCATTAATTAAATTATATATATATATATATATATATATATATATATATATATATATATATATATATATATATTAGGGCATAACCTTAAACATAAAATTTTATCAATTTTTTGTACTTTTAAATTTGAATGAAGTATTTTAATTGGAACTGAAAAGTTTCAAAAACCCCCTAATTATGTCTATTTGAATCAACAATTTAAATATGATACGGCTCATAAAAACTATGAATATGTCAAGTGTTGAACCTTTTTATCCCTGAGTTTTATTTTATTTCTCTCTTTTAATGATAGATTTTTGTTATTTCATTATGAGCATTATACTTTCAAGCAACATGATGTTATATTATTAGTATTAGGCAAAGTACAAAAGTGACAAAATTTATATTGATTTTTATAAACTTAACTTATTTGGTGTTTTATTTTTTAAATGAAACACAAATTAATTTGGTGTTGTGTATTTATTAGAGATATAATTAGCACTAGAAATCTAAAAAATGAAGAAAAAAATATAAGTCCGTTAGGTACTTTCTAAAAAACAAAAAAGAGAAATCATGATGCCCTTTTTTAGCTTTAGTACATTTTGTTAAAGTTATATATTAAGTATAACTTTTAATGGTGAAAACCATCTTAAATAGCCATAATAAGTTAAAATTTTATAAAAAATATGTCCTTAATTAAATTATATATTTTTTGGACATGTCTTTAAACATAAATTATCAATTTTTTAAACTCTTAAACTTGAATGAAATTATTTAATTGGAATTTAAAAGTTTCAAAAACCTCAAAATTATATGTATTTGAATTAATGATAAAAAGCATGAATATGTAAAAAATGTTGGATGACTTTTGTATCCTTAATTTTTATTTTATTTTCCATTTTAATGATACTTAAATTTGTCATTTCCAATTTATTAGATTTAAAAAAACTAAAATTATGGAAAGGAATAAAAAACAAAAATAGAAAAAAGTGATGACAAGCTCTTAGGCTTCATATTAGGAAAATAAGATTAGCATTTGAAAAGGAAAAATAGAAATTTTTTTTTTTGATTATTTTCTATGTTTTCTATTAATTTTTTATGGAAAAAAACTAAAAAATGCCAATAAATTTAAAATTTTGTAACAGACATGTGTTTGATTTATATGATCATAAACATGCCTAGAAACATAGTGTTTGTTAATTAATTTCCTTTTTAAACTTGAAATGTATTCATCAAAACTTAAAAGTGCAACTTAATATCCATATTTATCTATATGTAATTAAAAGTGCAAAGATATATAAAATAACTAAACCACAAATTATAAGTTATCAATTTGCCTTTTAGGTACTAAGATTCTATTATACTTTAATGAGTTTATTTTTCTATGATTAACTAATTATATTATAAAAACATTGGGTAGGACTATTTTCAAACTTTAGTGATGTGGGTATAAATTTTAAATCACTAGGTAAGAATTAATTATCCAAAAATATAAAAAGCTACACAACATTTTTACCTTAAACTTTGGAACAATCACATTAAATCTGTTATAAAACACAGGGTAAGTGTGGATTTTGAAATCTTGGAGGTGAGTGTATTTTAATAAAAAAAAATCAAAAGTAGAGCAATTAAGCATTTTGAGTAATGTATAGTTACTTATAGTTACATGCCTTTGAAAAAACTCAATGTTTACTTACTAAGTTTATACTTTGACATCGTAGCTCATATTTGTATCACACTTCTTAAAAGAAATTTATTTTTGAGTAAATATCGCCAATTGTCTGTAAACTATACCCATGTTGCTTAATTATCCTGAAACTACCAGGTGTTATACCAGTCATCCTCAAATTATTTAATTATTGCACTTTCGTCCTGCAGTCTATTAAATCGTTGAAGATGGATGGAAAAGTAGTGCCACATTATTTTTCTATCTATATTTAACTATTTAATTGACGGTAGGTGATGAATACTCATAAGTATATTGTTATTAAGGGTTTAAGTCATCATTATACACTTTGAGTATGATTAATTTCTATATTCTGAGTATTTTTTTCCACCGGGTTACTATTCACGCATTTTTCACTATTCACACACATTTTACTATTCACAGTTACTATTGATAAACTTACTGTTCATACATGTATTCACTATACATATGCGGTTTACTGTTCATTAATATTAGAATATATATATTAAATAATTATTTTTTATGTAGGTAAAAATCATCACTTAGCGGCCTTTCATGAGAAAAAATCATATCTGGAGCTGTAGGCATCGAAACTGAGTGATTTCAAATTCATCTAAAAGCTAACATATAGATCTTCAACTCTGCTTGATTCCGCAAGTTAATTTGATCATTTTTATTGCCGAAATCTGATTATAGATGAAACCATTCATTCTTTCGTCTGCTGGAGAGCAGTTTCTATAGAAAAATCATAACTTGAGCTACGGATGTTCGATTTGAATGAGTAAGTTATTAATTCAAAGCTAAAGAGGAGATCTATAACTTTCATGCTTTGAGGAAGAGCTGATTTGATGTCTACGATGGTCAAAAAATTAAAAAAAAGTTGTAGCATGCCATTATTGATTTATATTTATCTACATTTTACCATTTTATTTTTACCATTTCACCCACCACAAAACTCTATAAATAGGCACCTTGGGGGGAGGGTGAAGGGGGCCATTTTCTTAAGCCATTTCCATGTTCTTATATCATTTTTAGATTTTCTTCTTTAGTTTTGTTCTAATTTTCAATACCAAAGCTCTGTTCAAGTGTTTTCTTGTTCTTTTTCTTGTTCTTTCTTTGATCTTTCAATCTATGTTCAATTCATCTTTCTGAATGTTGTTTACTTTTATGATGGCTAACTAATTTTCTTTTTTCCAAGGTGAATGGGTGAAGTTTTTGGTATAGAGGTTATGATTGATTTGAATGGATCACAATGTTAACGGTATTTTCTTTCTTAATCTATTTAACTTTCCTCATTGTTAAGTGGGAGTTTTGATTCATTATAGTCAATCATTGGTACAAAAGCTGCTTGATTCCTTCTATAGAACATGGCTCTACCGTCTATATTGGAATTTTAAGTTATTGTCGACAAAGGTTGGTATAATGGATACTTGAACCCATTAGCAAGCGTTAGGATTTTAAGATCAATGAAAGTTAATATTAACTAAATTCTCCTTTTGGGACCTCCTTTATGTGTGGATCTCAATTGAGTGATAAGATGGGCTAAAATTAATCATAATCGATATACTAAAAGTGAATCTCCCTAACCTTAGCTATTTATTTGAATTTTAGTTTTGTAATTAACACCTGTTCACACTTTGCACCAAAACTTTTTTTTATTAAAAATCTATAATTTGTATTTCTTAATTCACTTCCATGTGGTTCGACATTCGGACTCCTGAGATTTTATTACTTGCGATAACATACACTTAGGTTACAACTGCTAGAGTGCAGCAGTAGGACAAAAGTGCAACAATTAAAAAGTTTGAGGATGATTGATGTAATACGTAATAGTTTCGGGATGATTAAGCAACATGAGCATAGTTTAGGGATAACTAGCGATATTTACCTTTATTGTTAGTTGAGTTTTTAATTGAATTTCCCACCTATATTATGTTCCTTTTAATTTTGAATATAAAATCAAAAAAAATTATTAAAAGTTTACCTTATGTCTCTTTAAAAGTCAAAGTTATGATAACATGTCAATGGTAAATCTTTTTAATTATTTAATCTAAGTAATATGTATAGAATCTCCATTTTCATAATTCGCTTTTTGAATCTAAAACATGGAAGTTAAGATAAAATTTACTAAATTAACTTTTAATAAAATTTATAATACGTAATACTATTAAGATATTAAATTAAGATCTTTTCTCAACAGATTGAATATTATTTTTAAATTTTACACTGATAAGAGAAATTTTGACATCATTGATTGGATTTTAAAAATACCATGAAGTAATTTTATAAGTACTATACTATCACAAATAAAAAAAATTCTATCAATTTTTTTATAACAAATATTACCTATAGTGTATTCTACATTCTATTATTATTATTGTTGTTGTTGTTGATGATGTTGTTATTGTTGTTTATATTAAATAGAAATCTAATACAATGAGCTATCTATTATAATGAATGAAGCAAGTGAGGATAGTTATGAAGAAATATTATAATAAAAAACTACTACATAAGAGATAGAAAAATTAATAAGAAATTATATCTAAACTAAAAAAAGTAAAATCATTATTGCAATAATTTATTTTGGATAAAATAATTAGAATTATAGTTATTTGAGTGAAAAATAACTTAGAATTTAATTCATATGCAACGCACGTGTGCAATTACTAGTTATTAGAAAATGTCATAATCATGTCCATTTTTTCATTTTTCAAATTTCCATAGCTTAAAGGAATGTCGAAAACTTTATTTGGAAATGTCTGAATAATCTTCTAAAATGAGTTTTAATTGTTTTCTTATAGCTGCCCCCCAAAAACACAAACATTTGTATTCTTAATGGAAAATTTTCAACCAAAGTTCTTCTCAAGTTTTCATACCTTCAAGATCATTTTATGTAGCGCTATTAAAATTATTTTATCTACACGAAAAGCGACTTGATAAGTGGGAGAATACGTTCTGGTTGGTATGAATATAAGTTTGGTGCTCTAAAATTTAGGATATCTCTAGCTAGAAAATGAGTGTTTGGTTGAGGGTTGACCCCTTGAATAATGGTGTCGGCCCAACAATCAAAACAATTGGGCTCTGCAACATGATGGCTTGGGTTGGGCAGCTAATTTCCAACACTGCTGATGTATTTGCCATTTCTGGATCATGAGATTTCCGCGATAGGCAATGTCTCCTAGTGCCAGAGAAGAAGTAACGTTAGATAAGGCAACTAAAGTCACCCCTTAAACCTTTTGCTTTTTATCTTTTAAAAAGCAAAGCATACCTAAGACCTGCCATCTTATCTAACTAGAAATTTCATTGGTTCCCCTTTAATGGAATGAACTGGCCCTAGGAATCGAGGACCTCCTCAGCAGTGTTGGCGATTAAACGCTGGAGAATGTTGCCAGATTGATGGCGCCAATTTTGAAGCAGGAGACATGACTTCCTGAAACCCTATGTACGAAACAGCGGCCTTCAAAGGTAAGATGAAAAGTACATCTCTTCAAGCGGGACCAATTTCAAAAGTATGTTTCTTGTAGCTGTGCACGTGAAATGGAAACGGTATGACCTCTCTTCCTCCCTTGGCTGGCCAAATGCTTTATTTTCTCTGTGGTCCCTTCTGAATCAACTTCTCGCTACTTCTGCAAAATGCAATGAACAACACCACCTTTGGCTCTCCTGCAACTTGGCACACTCATACATGCTTTAGGACATAAATAAGCTCTCATCTTCGTAGAATGGGCGGCTCAACACAAATATCAATTACCAATTTTTCAACAACGATGAATTCTTTTTTATTCCACGTATGACGGTGATAGAGTACTGTCTGTCTATACAGTATCATCGTTCGAAAAAGCATTCTCATAGATTGCAGTGCAAACTTGCATGCCGGAACGATTGAGTTCCGACTTCAGTAACATGCTTCAAATTATAGAAAGCAACCAGTTCACAGCAATAGACCCGTATCAAATAAGGAACGAGGAAAATGGGTTTTAGCATTCACCTGGTTTCCCTAATAGTAAATAGTAATACAAAGTCCTCACTAATCTAGATCTAGTTAGCTTTACAGTGACATTAATTAGCAGATGATTACCAGTTGGTTTTGAGATCAACCCCCTCTTTCGCTGCCAGTATCATCTTCTACTTCACCCCCATCTAAACACATGCCATTGTTATTGACACTGACTTCGGAACTAGCATTGCTGCTTGTAGCAAGTGGGGAATGAGAAACGCTAACATTTCTGCTTCGTGTAGGTCCTGATCTCACACTGTACAGGGAGGATGCTGGAATATTTGTCATCAGAGGCCGTAGATTACCAGGAATGCTCCGTCTTATATCCTGATCATTTAGAAAAAATGAATATCTCATTCAAGTTTAATTACTCAGTCTTTTCTTGATACCTTAACAAACTTCATACCAGAAAGAAACAAGAAATTACTTCGAAAATTATTTCAAATAGAATCAGAAATTTCAGAGATATTCATTGGTGGAAAGAAAGGAGAGATATAGAGCAAAAAGAAAGGGAAAACAGAAAGGCAAAATAACAAAAACAAAAAACGGTGTCATGCACAGTGGCAAATTCAAACTAGCAGAGTAAGGCTCTTTAATTTTAAGTGTGCCATTGTTTAAGAACTGTTAAAGCTAATGCTACACAAGACTTCTGATAGACATTTACCATATGTCGTATAGCCATATCCAGTGACTTCTTTGAGAGTGTTCTTCCAAAGCCTGAAGTATCTGGGGATGAAGATTTCCCAGACAGGTTTCCAAGTGGAGAATGCTTGTCATCTTGCTTGGGTGGCACCAGTTTTCGCATGTTTACCACCCTCTCGACCATTTTTGTTCCAATTACAACAGGGCTCACATGCTCATTAGCTTTAGAATACAGACGACTCACTGCAGGTACAGAACCTCCACTGGCATGCATCATGGCACCATTTGGAGCACGTCCTCTAGAAGGGGAGCACGACTGTCGTCTTGGTCTTCCACTTGGACCTGGCTCCACTGAAGATGACCGAGAACTTGGCACTCCAGGCCTTCCCCTAGTTGCAGAAAGTGGTCTTTCAGGTAAAGATGTTCTCAGATTTGGTGGAGCGTCAAGTGAGAAACCAGGCATCTCAGAAGGTTTCCACGGTCTGGACCTCACTGTTGGGGATGCTCCCCGTGATGGCACAGGATTCTTAGAAGCCGTGGCAATTGGCTTGGTAACTGAATGTGACGATTTGATTGGTGGCGCAGATATACTGGGAGCAGTCAACTGTGTAGATATTGGGCGACAAGTTGGTGTGCCTTGCCTGGATACAGGTTTTGATGGGGGTATGGAAGGCCTTGCTGTTGGAGTTGAAGACCTAACAGTAGACCTTGATGGTGTAGAGGATCTAGCTGGCACTGTTGCTTTAGCTGCAGAAGCTGAGGTTTTGATGGCTGAGGCAACTGGCTTAATTCCAGAAGCTGCAGCCCTTGTTCCTGAATTCACAGGCTTAACCATAGAAACTGAGGGCTTGTTCGTTGGCAATATGGGCCTAGAAGTAGGCGTTGAAGATCTTGAAGGTTTAGATGCTGTGCTCAATGCAGGACGTCCAGTTGGAGTTGCAGGTCTTGAAGATGGACCACCTGATGATGAGGGTCTGCGGATACCTGTACTTGTTGAATTCAACCCAGGGGATGAAACCGGTTGTTTTGAATTAGTTCCCCTTGAAGAAAGCTCTGGCTGCGCGTTGGCTAACTATAAGCAAATTAAATGATGTCTTTAACAAAATTAGCTAGCAGAAACGATATAATCTTTTCACACCACCCAGAGGTCAAAACAAGAGAGAGTTAATTGGAATATTTACACAAGCAAACAAATTGATTGTTAAAAGTTGCAAAGGAAATAAATCCAAGTGCTGGTGAACTGGTTAGTTATCTTAACTTCCAAAGTTGCCAAAAGTAAAGTTCATAATAAAAGGTCAAATCCGGCTAACGTGCAATGAAGTATTGATAGAAATTAGAAAGCTTAAGAAATTCAAATCCTAAATTCATTCATGTCTACTTTAGATCCACATATGATGATTCGAGTATAAATCCACCAATTATAAATGCCAACTACGAGAAAAGATAGGAAGCTAGCTGCTTGGAAAGGAACTACTGTATTGAAATCTAGAAATTAGATTGACATCAAACAAATTCCCCATGATGAAGAGACAAGCAACAAAGCTAGTTTTCTTATAAGCAAGCTTGTAATAGACATTCAGATAAAATGGAAATGTTCGACAAACCTAAGTTAAGGTAAGTAAGAAGGTGATTATCTTACTCTAGATTTCAATACAGTAGGGCGCGACTTTGGAGAGCCACTATGGCCCATGACAGTCTTTTGTGATTCCACATCCAGAGAAGGAAAAAGAGGAGTGCCAGGAGGTGTTAGAAGCCTGAAAATGGAAGGAAAAGAAAAACAACAAACCAAAGCATTAGCCAACATTGCAATAAAACAGTCTTGGGAGACGCAGAACATAATCAACACGGCCACCATATCCCCACAGCCTTCTCCTCAACTATAAGCTTAGTGGAGAAGCTTGCAAATGTCAGGCTGGTAACGTTTAACCATAATACACCCAAAAGAAAAAGAATACGAATTTTTACCAGTCATAGTCATTTTTATCACTTTCAGAACTGAGAAAATCATCTGCACCCACTTTCCTCGCCTGCGTGGCTGATGAAATGTTAAATACGGGGGAAGTGCCAATCTTAGACCCTGCAAACCACATAAAACCAGGCCCCAAAATCTCAGACAAATCCAATGACTGAATCGCTAAATCGAGTTTATTTAAGGAATAGAAGCAAGAAACATATGATTAACAATGGAAACCCTAATTTAGGCCAATGAAACGAAGCAACCGAGCAATGCCTACCTAAAGGAGCGTCAAGCTCCTCAGAGTTATGAAAGAGGAGACTGTTCTGCTCCTTCTCCAACTTCCGCATCTCCAGGAACAAAGCGAGGTCATCTCCCTTCTCCTTCACCATGGACGCTCTCAGTTGCTGCCTCTGCTTCAGAGCCGCGCCTTGCATTTGCATCTCCTGAGCCCTAAAGCTCCGATTCATTGCGCAAATTCTCAGATCAGGATGAAAAAAATCAACCCGCAAACCTAGCTCAGCTTCTCATTCGCTGCTCCGCCATATCTCCACCGAAATGCTTCACTTTAGCCATTAATGGAACCTTGGTGGAGCTCGCGAGGGTGACCTGAGGTTTCGCGTCGTTGAGAGAGCTCGGCCTGCTATAGAAGCCGTTGGTGGCTTTAGTTGCAGAGAAGATGAAATGGAGAATGGCAGCGAGTGTAAATAAGGAGTTGATTGGACGGGTAAATGGGAAGATAAGAGGAAATGGAGAATGACGGGAGAACTGCAACCAGAGCGCTCTGTTGTTTCTCTCGCTTCAAGCCAACGTTTTCTCCTCTCTCTCTCTCTCTCTCTCTCTCTCTCTCTCTCTCCTTTTTTATTTTATTTTTTTATTGTACAAGCCAACGTTTTCACATCTGTTTTGGTTTTGGATTTATTTTTGGGTAAAATTTAGGCCAAAATACCCTAGGGGTCCCTTAACTTGATCAACTCACACGAGTTAGTCCCTCAACCAAAACTTGGTAAAAATTAGTCCTCCAATTTGGCAAGTTGTCACGAGTTAGTTCCCCAAGCCACTTGAAGTGGCACGTGACTAACACTTGTTCTATCTCCATCTATAACCATCTTTGGGGAGAAGGAATGAATGAAGAATTTTACAACCTGTCTCCTCTATTACTCGCTCTCTCTATTTTCTGTTTTATTTCTCTCTCTGCCAACACTTATAGCTTGTAAGTCTGCACAAGTTTTGGAAACCTCTTCTTTCTTCTCGGATTCCCTGACCTACAACAAGCAAATCCTTTCATTTCCAGGTTCAATCTTGCTGTTTCATAACAAACCGCATGCAATCGTCTCACAATCGTCCTCCAATCATCTTGCAATCGCCTGCAATCATCTCGCCCCAATTGTCTAGCAACCACTGCCAGTACTGTGCTCACCACCACCATCGCAGAACCCGGGTAGCAAAATTTTTTCCCAGTCCTATCCTCCTTCACTCTCATCCTCCCTTGGGTATCAGATTGGCCATAAGCATCATCGAGAACCAATTCGTGCTATTGAAATCCGATTTTCAATGGAAAAGTGGAAAACATGGCTTGATTTGGAAAAGCGCACAATGTACCTCCGCACTCTGGCTTCCTAAAGGCTAAGACACCTTATCAAAACCTTCCAAGGCAAAAGCTTCAGTATACAGACACATCCCCTTTTGCAGTAACCAAGTTCCCTTAAAAACCAGGCCACAGGACAGCAAAGAGAATGTGGAGCACCCAAAAGAGAGTGAAGGATTGGGACTGCTGGAAGAAGGAGAATCGATAAGAAGGGTGAACGGAGAATGAGAGGAAGACGAAGAATTGGGAAAATGACGCAACCAGAAATGCGATCAAGAGAAGCTATATTTTAAGGCCAAATGGTCGATTAGGTTTCTGTGTTCTTGCACACTAAACAGAATAGAGGTGAGGTTCGGCAAGAAGAAGAAAAAATTGCTTTAACAGTGTTATCCTCAGAGGGACACATGGCACTCCAACTCACTTCAAGGACTAAGTTCTTATGTTTCACCAAGTTTGAGGACTAACTTAAGTTGATTTCTAGTTGAGAGACCAACTCGTTCGAGTTGGTCAAGTTCAGGGACCGGAGGGTTACTTACGTCTAAAATTTATAAATGGCCCCCATCCTACTATGAGGATATTCCTAATATTTTCCTTTATCTATGTAATTTTAAAGTCAATTAACTCATATATTGTGTTTTATACAAGTTCATTCCATTAATATAAATTACCAATGTGCCTCTAAACTAATAGTACGTCCTTAAACTAATGTCATCTTAAAGTCCATTTACCCTTTATTTTTATATAAACTAGCAGTATACCCCTAAACTATACCTTAAATTTAAATTTGCTCCCTAAATGACAAACATGGTAACTTTATAAGCTAATATTTTGAGTTAGGTAAAATTCATTCATAGTCATTTAGCTATTAACTTGGTTTTAAAGTAGTCCCTTACTTGCAAAAATATCTTTTAAAGTTCCCTATCTTATTATGCTTGTCTCACCTGAGTTTTTTTCGTCAATTTCTCCATTATCTCAAATGGAATTTAATCATGCAATATGTTTTCAGTCAATGAGGCAGTCTACATTGCCACATGACATTCTCTTTTATAACAACAAAATGATTATACTGAAAGAAGAGAAAAGTTTAGACTAAAATTGACAGAAACACATAATTTTAAAAACTTAAAATATTGATTATCCAATTCCATTTTCAACGTTCAATCTTCTTCCCAGAAAGGATCAAGCATGAAGAAAATATCAGAAGCCAAACCGATCAACACTCTGACAACGCAGAGTGTTCAATCATAAATCAATCCAAACCAAACTGATCAACAACATACGAGCATGAAGAAAATCTCAGAAAATTATTCGATCACCTTCATCAGACAACAGAAATAAAGCAAGCCCAGAAAACTCCACTCGGCTACCACATACTCTTATCCGTTGACATCAAACCAGAGCGATATCTCTTCCCGCCTCTAAGATCTAGCGTCCTTATCCTCACCACCCATCGCCTCCTGTAGCTCCCTTCCACCGCCACATCTGCCAACTCGATACCACTCGCTTCCGTCTTCCACATCTTTTCACCAAGAAATCGATCAAATCAATGTTTCTCGATCTCGATTGCCGCCTCCTGCTTCAGCTGATGAACCCCGATAAGAGATGGATGGTGTTTCTCGATCTCGATCTGGAAGATAATGCCTATCCTCACGGTCCCTTCTCTTGTCTTCGCCCCTCACCGACTCCACGCAAATCCTTCTCCAGTGCTGCCTCCTAATCCACTCCCCGAGCGAAAGCCCAACCGCCATAGCCACAACACTTGCCACCAAAACCATCCTCCACACTACCACAACAAAACCCGTCGTCCATCCATAAAATGCATAACTCACCGCTAAGGCAACAAAAAGAGCGGCCGGTGAAGAAATGCACAATAATTCTGAGACAGAAAGGAAAGAATCAAAATCAAAATCCCTGGTTTGCTCCACGGCTGTGCTAGCGTTGGAATCATGGCCCCTGACTAGAAAGCTGGAATGGTGGGTTTTGAAGCTACTAATCGGAGTAATCAAGAAAGAAATTCCTGAAGTCAAAACTCAAATGGCGCCGGGAGAGAGGAGAAAGGGGAGATGATTTGGGAAGTTGGGTTTATCAATGTTTGGAGTCCGTAAAATTATGTGTTTGTGCCAATGTCAGCCTGAAGATTCCTGTTCTGTCAGAATAATCATTTATTGTCATGGAAAAAAAGATACCATCTGGCAATGTGGACTGCCACATCGATCAAAAAGGTGTTACATCATCAAATTCCGTTTGAGATAATAGAGAAATTGATGAAATGGACTTAGATGGGATGTGAAATACAGGATAGAAGACTTTAAAAGATATTTTTGAAGATAAGAAACCACTTTATGATAAATGTAAAAGTTAAGAGACTGTAAATAAATTTTATCTATTTTGAGTCTTATTACTTTTTTATCTTTTGTCAAGTTAAATAAGTCGGTATTATTCTTTTCAAATGAGCTTAAAATTGGCATTAAGTCCAGTCAGCTGGATCAGATGGCTCTTTTTTTCAATTGGCAATGAAAAATTTTATTATAAAACAAAAAAAAATAGATACAAAGATCATCTTAAAGAAAAAGATAATGCCCTAGACAACCAAAAACCAAAGAGTCCAACAAGCAAACAAGACCCTGAGAGTAATGCCCAAAGAACAGAACCGCACAACCCCAACATAGAAGTCCCATGAATAAAAGGATTTTAGGCTATAACCCCAAACTTAGCTCTAGTCCAAGAATACTCACTCTCGAAAACAAAACCCATAACTAGTGAAGAATTCTCTATAGTGAAGGAAAAAAAATATTGGCCATTTATCGCAGCTCTTGTTTTGGCGATTTAATCCTTAATTCCAATCTTTTCAGCTTGTTTTTCGATGCTCAACCTTTTAGCCTTAAAACCAACTTTTTTCACTCCATCATTTGATCCTTTAAATTATTAAATTTCTCCAAGATACTCAAAGCATGTTTTTCACACTCATCTAATGATTCCTTATTAACATTCTCCACACCCTTATCTAGCCCACTAAAATTAAATGATTCACTATTATTAGACTTAATTAAACTATTGGTTGGTCCATTGGAAGCCCAAATTTGATCCAAGACTTCAACCCTTGTTTCATCCCTAACATCGTCTTTTTGAAAAATCCCATCATCGCCTCCCTCAAGATCCATGACAATTTTTGCTGGCATATTAACTTCTTCATTGCAAAGCCGCCTATTCCCAAGGCAATTAGTTGGTCCAAATTCTACCCTCATCAAGGTGCATTGATTATATTAAGGAACTCCAAATCCGGCGGAGCAAATCTCCGCTTGTAGAACCATCTGCTCGCCAGCGACACAGACTCTTCCAGGTGACGTCTCTTTGCAAGCCCCCTCGCCAGACAGTGTCTTCTCACTGGACAAGCTTACCTCAACCCCGTGAATCCTTATTCCTACGGTGTCTCCATCCATGCTCACGTCTGATCGCCGTCGCCGACTGTGCTTCCTTTTTGCCTTCCACCCTCATGGTTGCAAGTAATCGCCCCACCTCCCTAGAAAGCTTTCTTTTCCCTCCGACATGTTTAACTCACTATGCTTTGCATTGATTTTCGTCTCCTTTCGTCTAGCAAGAATATATAGGGATGGAAAAATTTAACCCGATCCAAAGACTTAACCTGATCCACTTAAACCCAAACTCGACATGACCTGATTTGATCGGAAAAATGAACGACTTGAACTCAACTGCACCCAACCCGACCTGAACCCCAAACCTGATTAAAGTCAAAACCTGAGAAAAACCAAACCCGAACACGACTTGACCTGAACCCAAAATGACTTGATGACTAAACCTGATAAAACCCGATTTTAACTTAAACAACATAAAATATATGATTGGAAAAGACTTTAGAAAATTTACAATTTAATATATGTGAATGAGTTTCTTTTATTCTGTTGATCTGTTTTGCATTGTAGAGCAAATGAGTGAGAGCTATGGGAAACAATTAGTGATACGGTGATAGAGAGATGGGAATAATTAAGTTTTAGAAATTATAGTATTCATTCCATCCCATATTCTTTAAAATATTTAAATTTTTTGAATAATTTGAATTGAATTTATTCATGTTACTCCCTCTATCTTAAATTCTTTGCACTATTCATATTTTAAAAATTAATCTATTTTTTTTATTTTTAACATTTTAATATATAAATAAAGATATTTTATACATGAATGATAAATCAAGACTTATAGTTTTTAAATATATTTTTTTAAGTTTTAATAAACAATAATATAAATAAATTCATGTCAAATTAGTCTGAAAAGTTAAATGGAGCAAAGAAAATGGGATAGAGGGAGATTATTTGTTAGAAAAAAATTAAGAAAGTATATATTTAGAAACTATAGGTCTTTATTTATTATTTAATATAATAATTTTTCATTTATATACTAAAATGTTGAAAATAAAAAATCATAGATTAATTGTTGAATAGTGAATGTTATAAAGAACTTGGCATAGAAAGAGTATTTTATTAAATAAATTATATATTAATATATCTTAATAAATTTTATATAATTTTTTCCACCTAGTTAAATTAAATTTTAATCAAAATTAAACAAAAAAATTGAATTGATTCAGCCATTTCGATTTATCTATTAGTGAACCGAGTAAACTCAATAATAAAGTTGAAATTGGTCTAAGATCCGATAACCTGACCTGATTAAATCTGAACCCAAATAAATTCAGCTTGACCCAACCCGAACCAAAAATCTACTCAACCCGAAATCAACTCAAACCTAAATCACCCAACTTAAACCCAAGCTGGATTTGAATACATGTTAACCCGATTAAATCTAAACCTGAATGACTTGACCTAAACCTGTCCTAACCCACCCAATTGCCATACCTATTCCCATAGATGGATTTTCCGACTTCTTACCTCTATTCTTTGAGGGAATTTTTTGTTTTGGATGTCAGAAAGAACCACACTCAACACGGTGGTCCGAGTCTGACAAAGATCTAACCAAACATTTAAAATGTCTTTAAAATGTCACCACCCTTATGAATACTTATAAGTATATAGCTATTAAAGGTTTAAACCATCATTATAAACTTTAAGTATGATTATTTTTTATAATATAAGCAGTTATTCCACTTGGTTATTATTCACGCATATTTATTGTTCATATGTAATGTTACTGTTCATACAATGGATACTATTCATACACGTATTCGCTATTCATACACGAGTTACTGTTCATCTATGTAGATTTGAAAAGTATTCATTTATAAAATGTGCTAAATAACTACTTTTATGTAGGTGTATAAAATCAATTTCACAATTCATAGACCAATGATCGGGGTTTTAATTGTCTATAATCTTCAGTTCATGATCTAGCCTAATTAAGAGATAGAGAAGGCTAAATTTGGATCACAAACAAAACTAGCTCCAGCATTCACGCGTTTGGCAACATTTCACGAGAAAAATCATATTTGGAGTTGTGGATATTGGAATTGAGTGATTCTATAAAGCCGTATGAAAGCCCACACATAAATATTCAACTCTACTTCATATGCCAAAAACCAGTTTGATCGTTTTTATTTCTGAAATATGGTTATAAATGAGACCATTTGTTTTGTCGTGTGTTGAAAGTTAGTTTCGATAGAAAAATCGTAACTTGAGCTATATAGATTGGTTTTAAATAATCAAGATATGGTTTTGAAGATAAAAAAAAGATCTACAAATCTTGTACTTTAAGGAAGAGCTGAATCAATGTGTACGATGGTCAAAAAATTAAAAAAAGTTTGAGTGGTCTTTGTTGATTTATATTTCACCTACTCCATCCCTAAGGCTTTATAAATAGGCAGTGGGGGGAAGACAAAATTAAGCTAGTTCCCCGGCAAAGTTAGAGTTCTTGTATCAAAAATAGCTCTTCTTCTTTGATTCTGTTCTTATTTTCTATCTCAAAACTCTATTCAAGGTATTTTGTTCTTATTCTTCATTTGATATTTCAATTTATGTTTATTTCATCTTTATACATGTTATTTACTCTTATCATATTTAACTAATTTTACTTATCCTATGGTGAAAGAGTGAAGGTTTTGGTATAAAGGTTATGGATAATCTAAATGGATCTTAACATTATTGTCATTTACTTTCTTAATCGACTTTGCTATCATTCTTGTTAAATGAGAGTTTTTATTCATCATAGTGGATCATTGGTACAAAGGCTACTTGATTCCTTCTATAAAGCATGGCTCTTTCGGCTATGATACGTTAGAATCTTAAGTTATTGTGGAGAAAGATTGACATGATAGATACTTGAACTCATTGACAAGTGTTGGTGTTATAAGATTAAATAAGATTAAGGAAAGATAATACTAACTCATACATAATGTTTCTGGAATTTAATTACTAAATTCTCTGATTGGGACCTCCTTTATGTGTAGTTCTCAATTAAGTAGCAATACAGCTTAAATTAACCATAACTGATATACCAAAAGTCAAACCTCTAACCTTAGTTATTTCATTGAAATTGAGTTTTAATCGAAACTTGTTCACATCTTTTGTCAAATCTTTGTTTACTTTTATAATTTATATTTATTAATTCACTTTCCTATGGTTTAACAATTATACTCTCAAGATTTTACTACTTGCGATAACCTACATTTGAGTTACAACTGTTGAAGCACAACACACCCTAATGAACTCAAACCTTCTGAAATTATAATGCTTGATCGGTCTGACTTCAATCAAATCGATATTCGTCCCATTGTTGTTTTCTTTAACTGAGCAATACAAATATCTCTCAATTAAACACTTACAATTTTATCTCCTCTTGTTACTTTTGCTAATATTCTCCTTCTAACAAGAAAAAACCACGCCAACTCTTCACCCAAGAGATTGATGGAGCTACGGTATTGACTCTCATTTTCAACAATTTGAACCATATCATCATGTTTCCCCCATTCAATGAAAATATTGAAAAAAAAATCTTAATGGAAAATGAAATTTCCACATCAAATTTCATCAGAATGCCCAAATTTTTAGAGAGAGAAGCAAGAGCTTCTCACTTTATAACTCCATTTTTGCTAGTTGGCCTTGAGTGATGCTGCCTTAAGTGTGCCTAGGTTTAAATATTCACCAAAACACTTTGCCTGGAAAAAAAAAATCAAATATGACTAAACGATCTTTAGGTTTCGAGAAACACATACAATAACTTTCAATCTTTACAAGCTATCACATATATCTTTAACATTCTTACAAAATGCTTTTGATTACCAAAAAATATTTAGCATTGGCAGCTTCATAAAAAAAGTAGAGCACACAAATTAAAACTAATGGACTAATCATGTTACATGATATGTACTTTTCTTTTCATCTTACTAGTAATTAAAATATGTAATAGCATATCTAGGTCTTTGATTTGGTGGTAACAGGGAGCAATATTTTCTTCCGAGTTGTGCGCCACTTGGAACAATTCTAGTTTCATAGGCCATTAGCTTAAAACATGTACTTTTATTTTTCTTATCCTAACCTATGCTTATTTTCTTACTATTTTCTTTGTTGCATGCTCATTAGTCATGAGAAGAGATCATAGATAGACTAGTCTACTCTGTCATATTCAGACAAAAAACAACTATGGACTTAAAAAGGGTTGGGTAGAGAAGTCCCGATGATGGGCTAATTTACTCTATCATATTTGAACTAGAAACAAGTATAGGCTTAAGAAAGGTTGAGTAGATAAGACTCGACCTAGGGAATAGAAGTCCAATAAGGTTATTTTGGAAAATAACTTTTTGAATTTTGAAAAACTGATTTTCATTCTCATAAGAATGTAAGAAACCAATTCTTCCTTCGTCTTATCCCATCCTATTGTTCTTCTTCTTCGGTCGAGTTGAACAAAAAAGTAAACTCCTTACTCATTTCTTCCAATCAAGGCATGTTTAGCATGTTACAATATTTGTTGCATTCATCAATTTTCTAACTTATCGTCTTCTTTTGGCTTTTCTTAATTTGACTTCCCTTTTAACCCAATAAATTATTTCACTTCCTTCTACTATTCTCTACTGTTAACGCCACATTCTCATTTGCCTCTATTCACTTCAACCAACAAATTTTGAGTCTTTAGACTTCTTGCTACTATTCACTCACTACCATTCCTTCTACCTCAACTCATATTCACCAGCATACATTTGCCAAGATATTTATGATAAGTGAATTTGGTGCCACAAGAATGGTCCTCCCATACTCAGACCCTAAACCATTCAATTTTGGTGTAGCTAAACATTCTCTCAACTCCTACATTCCAGATCATTGCCTTATGCCGATGTTGGTCATTAGAAGCACACTCAAGATCCGATGGGTAGACATAAAGCTTATTAAATTTATAGCATAAAGTTTGAGCTCGGTCACATCTGTTGTTAAGGAAATTACTCAATCCATGCTAGAGCTGGCTACTTTCATGGTTCCTGAGGTGAAACAATAGCACGTTAAACTTTTATGGCACCAGGTTTACAGAGGAAATAGTGTGGCCATGACTACTATATTTTGTTTGGTCCAAATTTCATGGTTACCGATCATGGCACAATTTTTTAGACAAAGATCACCCATATTGGCAATTATGGTGAAGGTGAAGTGTGTTGTATTTTACCCACTGCTGACTAAAGTATATACATCTTGTGTAGTTTCCTTGAATACCATGTACGTGCCAAGCTCTATATATCCTTTCATTGCAATCAAAAGAAGCTCTAATTAACTAGGTGTTAAATAAGTTGAGATTTAAGCAGGAATGAAGAATGCGAGTAAGTGTTATTTGCAGAAAAAGGTAAAGAATTACACATAAAAGAAAAATGACGATATTAAGGGATGACAGAGAGGATGAGCAAGCAACATGATAAACTCAGGAGATTAGTAGGAGAATAGGCTTCAAGCTAAAGAAGTGTTTGGTGATTGAAACCCCAGAAGGACCAAACTTTAGCCTAGGTGAAATAAGAAATGTTGGACCAGGCAAAATAAAGTATAGACTTATATCAAAAGAGAACCTGGATAAAGTAAATATGAGTGAGGGTAAAATGAAATAATAATGGATCTCAATATGGTGGGAAGGTTGTTAATGGCTCTCCAAAAGTCCCTTTAATAAAGAATGTAAAGGCTATTTATAGAAGAGTCAAACACATAGGATTGTGTCACAAGTTCTCAGATTGATGGTGGTGAAAAATGTAGTAGTTTTTTAGGTTCTGAATATACTACATTAGTTAAAAATTTTCAACTGGTCTTCTTCGATCCCACTAAGGCAGAACACCCTGAAATCATATTCTTATGATGTTGAACTAAAATTTTTGTCAATTATTTTATATTTAATATTTTCTAATACTGGAATCACCAAATGGTCAATAAAATTTTATTAATAAATAAATAAATAAATAAATATGAAATTACCAATTTTGAGTTTTGTTAGTTGCAGTTTGTTTTTGTCTCAGTTCCTACTTGTTCTTTTAGAGAAATTATTTTTATTGTTATCTTTTTATTAGTTATTTATTTTTCTATTAGTAGCTATTTGTTCTTTTATTAGTATATGTTTGTTCTTTTATTAGTTCATATTTATTCCTTTAGATGAACCTGACGTTTGTTCTTTTATTAAAAGCTCTTTGTTCCTTTTTAGTATGTGTTTGTTTTTTTATTGGTTCGTGTTTGTTTCTTTTGATGAACTAGTTGTTTGTTGTTTCATTAGTGGCTATTTGTATTTTTATTAGTAACAAAATTTTTTTCAATTATTGTTTAAACAAGGAATGGAGAATTTACGTTATCTTGTTTTTCAAACTTAATGTAAGAGAGTGTTTGTTTCACAAATTCACTAAAAAAGAGATAGCAGTAACAAAAAATAAAGAATAAAAAATGGAAAAATGCAGATAGATGGCTTAAAAGAACAAGATGAAATAAGAATAATAAAAAAATAAATAATGAATAAAATTGAAAGAAAAAAATTAGATAAAAGTGAAATATAAAAGAGAAGACTGAAGAGAATAATATATAAAATAAAAAAGAAAAAAAATTAGAAAAAGAAAAAAAAGGAACAATTTAAGAAAAACAAAACAAAGAAAAAAATTGGAGAAAAGGCATAAAAATAAAAAAAAAGATTAAAAAACTGAGAAAAGGATAAAAATAAAAAGTGGGAAAAAGGGATTTGAACCCCAGCATTCAAACTATTCCAACATGGAAACTAGTTCTTGGAATTCATTTAGGGATGAAGGCAGCTAGATGCAACATTATTGAAAATTATGACTACAAAATTTTCTGATTGAAAAGCCTTAACACCACATTATAAGTGCCTTCAACATTTGACAACGACTCATCCCAGTCCTCTTTGTAATAAAAAAACAAACAATTATTTCATTAAAAAAAATAAATATAAACAAATAAAAAAACAAACGCATATTGATGAAAGAACAAAGAATAAGGCTCCCAATCAAAATAATGAGTTGCACTCAAAGCAAGAAATCAAAAAGTGTAATCTATCTAACTATTATTTTTTACAAATAGAAAATGCTCTCAAAATCCTAGTTCAAGCTTGTTTTTGCACTTTATTCGTAGCAACTTTTTGATTGACAGAATGAAAAGGCTAATTTCAAAATTTTTTAGTTTGATTTTGTTTAATTAATATAAAAGAACTTATAAAAAGTAACTAGTTTTGCCCAAAAGAAAAAGTATGAACTCCTAAAAAAAATAAATACCTACCAATAAAAAAAATTAACTAATTGCCAGCAACTCAACTTAGAGGGGAGACAAATAACAAAAGAATATTAGTTAACATAAAGATAGAGAAAAATAAAAAATAAAATGACATGGTAAATTGAAAAAAAAATAATGAAAAGTAAGAAAAGAAAAAGAATAGGATCAAAGAAATGAAGAAAAAGAACTAGATCAAAGAAATGGCCCCGGGGGGAGGACTGATCTGATTAATTAGTTAACGTAAAGATAGAGAAAATACAAATAAAATAGGGGTACAATGAAAAAAATAATGAAATTGGGAAAAAAGCTAACAAAAACGAAAGAAAAAAAGAAACAGTTGAAATAAAGGGGCTATAAAGTGGGAAACACATTTCAACCCCAGCCCTCAAGACAATCCACCACAGGGACCAAGTTTCAACCACCTGATCACCTGCTATGCATATCTATCTTGTGATTTAAAACTTAATATATTTATAATGTAATATCATTATGTTTGTCCCAGCATATGAGTGAGTTAGGCGCACACAAGAATTCTGGTTTGTTGATTTATTCCACTGAAGCCATGCCCATTACAAGAGGCAGATAAGTCTGAATTGGCATCATCATTCATCAGTTCATTGTAAAATAGGTTTATTTTTCTAAGCGAAGAAATTGTAAAACAAGTTTTTCCTATTTCCCTATGGTGAAGTTTAAGCGAACGCCGTATGTGCATGGAATTGGGTCCTTTTTTTTCTCAAAATAAATGGCCAATCTCTTAACTCTTGGCGCAATAGCTAATAGGTGGATATGGTAGAAATCAAGAGTGCGAACTTTGGCCTCCCCATCCCCATACATCATGTCTGTAATAAAACTGGTTCTATTGTCATTTTGATTCTGAAAAAATTTGCCTGCCATTTTCTCTAAAAAAATAAAAATAAATGGATAAATCTTTGTATAAGTGGAAGAAGATGGGAAAAAATGTATTGTTTTTCACTTTCATTGATTTTTTGTCTAGAACCAATGTCCTTTAAAAGATAATACTCTATCTAATTAATAAGGGTTAAAAACCAAATTTAGCATTAAAAAGTACTGAAATGACCAAATTTCCCATTAAACTTTCAAAAGTACTAAATCTTATACTCCCTCCGTCCTATTTTCTTTTGCTTCATTTGACTTTTTCACATTGTTTAACTTGAATTTATTTATATTATTGTTTGCTAGAAAAAAAATTTAAAAATATATTTAGAAACTACAGATATTGATTTATCATTCATACATAAAGATTTTTCATTTATATACTAAAATGTTGAAAATAAAAAATCCTAGATTAATTGCTGAAAAGTAAATGACGCAAAGAATTTGGGACAGATGAAGTAATAAACTTTACTTTTGAGACCAAATTTATTACCGATGTTACAAAAGTTACTAAATTTGCCACTCCTTAATCAAATGACCATCAAATAAATAGGTAGAATAACAATTTTGGTTTTTGGTTTTTTACATTATTTCTACTAATGCTCTAACTTTGCCCATCTATAATCATGTCATCTTCTTCCTCATCAACAAATTCTGCCTCTCCAAAATAGACATCTCCCTTAAAAAAGATAGTGATTCAGTGGTGGTCATCCCGCCAGCAACAGTGCTAATAGGAATCAGGCCTATCCGTGAGGCGTGGTTGACGACCACATTAGTGCCTAGCAGCTTCACCATTCCCCTCGCCACTATCACCAGTAGCTTGTTTAGGTACCTTGCCAATTGTTCTCCATGGCAAAGAAAAATGAGCCAGCAACGGGCAACAAATTCCCTAAAAAAGATTGAATCGACTTTGGTAATCTTCACAGTGCATAGGTGTTTTGAGAGTTTCATGAAGAAGATTAAAAAGGTGACAACAAATTGGAGCAAATGGTTTTCAAAGAATTGGGGATTTGATGGGGGCGAGGTCTCATGGCAGTGGAGAAAAAGACAAATGAGGAGGGCCTCACAATGGTTAAAAGATGAGGAGCACTGACACAGAACCTTGGGAGGTAAGGTGAGAAGTGGAGTGAAGAGTTGATGTTTTGGCTGAGCAATGAAGAAGCAAATAGTGAAGAAGATGACATGATTATTAAATGGCCACAGTTAGGGCACTAGTAAAAGAAAAATGAATAACCAAAGACCAAAATTATTATTTTACCTCTTCATTTGACGGTCACTTAACAGATGAAAGACAAATTTGGCAATTTTTGCAATGTCAGTTGTAAATTTGGTTTTGAAAGTAAAGTTCAATATGAGATTTGGTCTTTTAAAAGTTTGATGACAAATTTGGTTCTTTCGATACTTTTCAGTTGTAAATTTGGAATTTGATCCAGTTAATGCTCACTTAAATATTTTTCTAAAGGTAATTAATTTTTTAATGAAAATTTTCAGTATCCAAGGAAAAAATTAATAAAAAATTAAGCTTTTTTATAAAAAAAAATATTTTAAAAATAATTTTTGGGATCTTCTTAAAATACATTTTTTTAAATTGGTATACAAGTTAAATGAATAACTACTATATATAAAATGATCGCCAAATAACTTATTTTTAGAAAATTACTATTGAACACACATTCATCTAAACCCGAATTCTTATACAAAATGTTTAAAAAATATTTTTTGGGAAATTCTTATTTGAGCCTTTCCTTCTTGCATTTAAGAGTTTGACCTTTTTTTTTCAAAATGATTGGATCAATTCTATAAACAGAATGGAAACTTGTTCTATAGACTTTCTAACTCCTCCTACCATGTTTTCATGTACATGTTCAGACTCTAGGATATAAGAACATGAAACTCTAGGGGTTTTTTTGAAAGATTATTGAATGCATCCTTCTTGGTTCTAATTCAGAGAAATCAATTTTTATAATTATATTTTTATTCAATTTTAATTTTTATAAATTTATCCTTATTGAATTTTATCTCAACTTCTCCATTTTCAAATTCAACATTTTTTTGTCATTCTTAAATTTTTAGAGGCTTAACAGGTGTCTCATTTTGAAATTTTTATTTTTCTAGGAGTTTAATGTTACTTCATCTAATTAGTTTAAGGATTACTACATGGCTTTACTCGGTGCTTGCTTATAGCAAGAGAGTTTCTTCTCTAGTATCAAATCTCATAACCTTTTGTTCAATTTGTTTCATCATTACTTTATAGTATATTCTATACACAAGTGCTAAAATCTGGGACCCATTGAGCATATTAAAACTATATGTATGTTAGTAGTCAAAATTTTTATGATATGAGGATCTTTCAAAGAAACAGTGAGACACAGATTACAACTAAAATAAATTGGACCATCACACAAACTATATTTTGTTGTGTCTAAGAGAGAAACATAAAATTTATTATGTCTATTATTTCTCAAGGCAATGATTATAGAAGTGTTTAAACCATTTATTGTCAACAACTCTAAAGTAATTTGAACTAATTCAACATGCAAATAATTATTGTAATGATTTTCTAAATTATCTTTTATCATGGATGTGGATAGTGGTTCAAACTTATGATCATCTTTCATTGTATGAACAGTTCTTTCTACAAATTTTGTACTAGCATATGTCATTTTTTATTCAAAAGTTTCTTTCTATAGAACACCTTCAAGGATCACAATGATCCTCGGGTCATGCTGGATCCGATGCACTTGCTATTCCTGAAAAAGGCTGTCTTGTCGTCTAGCCCGACGGAATCAACAAACTTCACGGTGGTCGCCATCTATGGGAAGGACATGAGATTGGCGATATGGAGACAAGGAGAGGCGCATTGGACCCGAGTAATTGGTACTCTGCCCGCTTGTTGTGACGTAATATATCATCGGGGACAAGTTTACTGCGCCTGCACAAAAGGTTCTGTTTTTGTCTACCACATCTCTGACCGCAATATTCCCGACTGCAGAACGGGTGGTTTTGCCTCCTCGTCTAAGTCCGCAGAAGCGACCACCGTCGATTATAGACGGCAATTTGGTGGAGTCGTCCGGGAAGTTGTTAGTGGTTTACCGTGTGACTGGGATTCCTGTGTTTGAGTTGGATGTGAAGGCCGGGCAGTGGAAGAGGGCGAAGAATTTGGGAGACAGAGCTTTGTTTCTGGGCCAAAACTCGTCCTTTTCTCTGCAAGTCACCGCCCAAACCCGTTTCGGTTGCAATCCTGGTCGCATCTGCTTCACTGATATCACTGATATGGAGACTTGTGAGAAAAGCACGAGTATATTTGTGTATGACATGCATGCGCCGTCAGATGATGGAGGAGCTTCTTCTCCCACCCCGATCCTGCAACAGTATCAGCCCTCCCTTGTGGATACAACATTTTGGTCTTCCTTAATTTCCATGTCCAAACAAGAAAAACTGATGTCTTCGTACTCTAGGAAAAGGTATATAGGTTTTGTTCTGAAACAGTGTTACTGATTAGCATTATAGATGGAAAAAAATTATCTAATGTAACTTTTAGCGTTAAAGTTTTGAAAAAACTATCATGAACACAAGTTTTGAAAAAACTATCATGAACAGTTTAAGGCATATGATATTCGTGAACGAAATCATATAATTTGTCCCCTAGCTTTTCTCAATCAAGTGTTTTGATCACTCATTTTTTCACTACTTTTCGGTATAGTAGTTTGTTTTGTGTCAACAAATTGCTGATTCTAATTAGATCAACTAAGATTAAAAATCACCTTAGTTCCATCTCTCTCTCGTTTCTTCCTCCACAGTTCATCTTCATCTTCCTCATCAGATCCACCATGTTCTGGTTGTGCTTGGATGTTATCCCAAGCATGGCTGTTGATTTTTCGTGCTCTTTGAACCAGTCATCCTTATTTGCTCTCATTCCTCAGTCCTTTCAATGTGCTCCAACTTCCACAATATAACATTTTGCCATGTCCAACAGATGAATTGGCAGGCTTGTGCTGATGGGATAAAGGTAGGCTACAATGCTCGAAGGCCAGTCCATGTCCGATCGGACTGATTTCGTCATGGGGCCGCTGCCCCTGTCAATTCGGTAGACCGAGAAGTTGCAAGCGAGAGAGACAATGGGAATGAGAAGTCTCGAATGAAGGATCAAGTACTTCTTTTTTGTTTATTTGGTTAGGTTTAAGTCTCAATTATGTTACTTTGTCTACGTTCTTTTTTAGTGGAGTTTTTGGTCCCTTGGTATGCAGTTTTGATTAAGGGTAAATTACAAAAGTTCCCCTATAGTTTGATCTAACCTACATTTTGATTCCTTTACTTTTAAAAACCTATACTTTACCTTTTCATTTCTTTATAGTGCCTGATAACAATTTCTAAAAACCTAAATTAAACTGTTCAATAACCATATTTCAATAATTTTATGATTTTTGATATTTTTTTCATAGCTAACCAACCTCTAAAAAATACTAATATGCATTTATAGAAAGAAAAATGCATCTATAGAAAAGAAAAATTGATAATTTAAAACATCTATTAACTATAAAAAAAAATTAGAGAGACTGAAATTACTAGAAAATGACCATCAATAATTTAAATTATAATTTTAAAAGTTGTTATTCTACAATATAAAAGAACCAAGGGCAAAATGTAGATTTTTAAAAATAAAAGTAACAAACTATAGATTAGGGTAAGTCTCATGAGATAATTGTAACTTTCCCTTTTGATTAATGGGTGTGCTCGTGTTATTTGTTGTCATTCTCCTTATTAAAAGGTATCGTAAAGACATTATAAATGGTATCATTACAATATAAACCTCATTAGTAGAAGTATTTTATTCATAAAAACAATGCTTTCCTTATCCCAAAACTATTCTGACATTCTATTTTTTAGTAGTTTCAAATATTTATAACATTTTCGTATTTAGTAAATCATTTTATCATGTTTCCCTTTAAACTATCATTTCAATATTCACTCATACCAACTTTCTTAATATGCAAAAGACTTAAATTTGCCTCTAAATTTTATGAGAGAGAGTAATTTTATCATTAAACTTTTTTCATGGATAAATGTGATATTAACGTTTTCTTCATGTGCAATTTTTCCATTGACCGTTAAATGGCACGAACATCCCATTTTTCAGATAATATTTCATGGCATGACTTTTAAATTAGTCCATAAAAGTTTTCTCCTGAAACCCTTAGCAACTCAAACCTTTCACAATACCCAAATGAGTCAAAACATATTGCTGAGCATTCTTATAATGTTGTATTTGGGCCCACACCCATATTGCTGAGCATTCTTATTTTCACCTTCCTCATTGTCAGTAAGCAACCCTCTATAGTTGATGTTACAAATCCATTATTCTAGAACTGATTTATGATTCTAAAACTGTAGCACCTCCAAATTTAGTCCTATCAGCATCAATCAAACTTGATAGTCAAATTAGCTAGGCGTTCCAAATTGGACGGTAGAAACCCTCAATTGTTGGCTAGTTCTGATCACATGTGTACAAAGATATGAAAAAAGGGCATTAACAGAGCCCCTGGGTGTGTCTCAGGGGAGGCCCCTCTGATGCTAAAGTCAGTAGAATCATAGTGTAGAACTTAAGGAAAAATGAGGGAGATACCTTCGGTATATATAATCAATATATGGGCTTAGTGGGTATGTGCCCTAGTTTATGAACCTGATAGGCTTTATTGAGTCTCTATTTATTAGTTAGGCTTAGGACCCAACAACTTTGTAATAATTAGGTCTAATTTGGGTTTTGGCTACCAAACTATATTTGATTAGGGTTTGCAAGAGCATTACTAAGATGTGTGAAAGAGTGGAGATAGCACCTGTGGCAAAAAGTATGTAGGGTTGCGGAGGGTATAAGTGGTAACTGGAGTGAAGACGATAAAAATGATAAATTCAAAAACTTAGAAGTTAGAGTGTTAGGTAAAAAATTTGGAATTGAAACTTGCTTTTTCTCATTTTTTCACATTTGCCATGTAATCAATCTTAAAAATGATAACTGATTTACTTCCAACACAAAACTTTGATGGCAAATTCACACCTTTCAAAAAAATTAAGGGCAAATTTAACCACAAATAAAGTCTAGAGGCAATGTTACTCCCCCTCATAAACTTTAGTGGCAAATTTACCTTTTTATCTTCCTTGTTTTTTGCATAAAAATTTAGGAGTAAAAGTAAAACTAACACAAATTTTTTCTACTTCCTTAATCTCATATCAAACTAAATGATAATGAATTACTGAATCCAGCAATAGTAATCATCTAACGTAGACAAGCAAAATAGGTGATGGAGACAAGTAATTAATTAGTTACCACATGCTACAGCAGTTTCTACAAGCATTTTAAAGTACGGAAATCATATTATCACATATTGTTAATTAATTAATCGATAAAACACCAAAGCACAAAGCAAATTATACTATCTTCAAAAACCATAAACTTCGATTTGATAGTTCTTTTTTTCAGCTTTAGCCCATTAGGATTCCGGCCTAGAAAATGTCATTAAAAAATGTGTAAATTGCACTGCTGGTACTTTATTTGTGTACGGTAATTGAGTTGGTCATCAAGCTTTCAAATAATACATCTTACCACTGTATACTAACAAAAATAAAAGATATATTAAACTTTTGAATTTTACATTTTAGGCCCCAAACTTTCATAAATTACAGTCAATGTCTCAATTTATGCTTAAATTCCAAATCCACTACCTTTATCTTGTACTGTATATTATGTTTTCTATTTACCAAATTAGTTACTAGAACTTTAAAACATTTTAATTTTTTAAAACCTCTAAATTAATCATGATTTAATTTTGAATCTATAACTTTTTAAAACACTTTTTATTATCTATAAGTGTAATCGGTAGGAAAAATTTATATTTTCATTAACCGACAATCAACAAAGTGCGGGCTAATTACTAGTACATACTACTCACTCCTAGAGGGGAAAGTAATTGACCCTAACTTGAAACTCTGCTATATTTGTCAGAGGTCCAGTTGGTGTAAAGAATAAGTGGCATTCAAGTAACTCAAAACTAACTAAGTTTAGAGAAGCTGGAATCTGGTTGGTTTTGATTGAATTCGAAACCACCTGAATTAACCCAAAACTAAGTATTATCCCTATTACTTAAGCCCAGCCCAAAACCCACTAAGTATTTATCCTTAACCCTAAGTTGCTAGCCTTATAGCCCTCATCCCTCCCTCAACCTAGAGCTGCCAACCGTAACCTTCTCTGATAGTCTGCCTCTACTCTTTTGTTGCCCACACTTTTCATACTTGTACACTGTTCGCCGCCATCCTACCTCGGCCATTGCACTCACGCAATCATCCATCCATCGCGCCATCGTCTATCACTTCATCCATCCATTTCGTCATCTTATGTCCTTCATGTCGTCATCCGTCCGTCACATCGTCCTTCGCTTCGTCCTCCATCCATCGTGTCATTGTCCATTTTTCGCGCCATCATCCTCCACGTCATCCATCTGTCACCCTTCACATCAGAGAAAATGGCTGCTAGCAGTGGAACATCGGGTAGACCCGACCCAATCCAACCTTGACCCTATATTTTCGGGTTATGGTTAGTTCGGGTTCTCTCTCCATATCGGGTCAGTTTAGGTTGCCATTTACAAATTATAAAAGAGTCTATTTATTTCAAGTTCTGGCTCAAACCCGAAACTTTCACCCCTACTCACTCCATCCCAAAATCTTTACTCCATATCAATTTTTTTACTTAAATTTGGCTTGAACTTATTTATATTATTATTTGATAATTTTTTTAAAAAACTATGTTTAAAAATTATAAGTCTTCTAGTTTATAGCATAACTTTTTTTTAAAAAAAAAATAGCAAATAAAAATATAAATAAATTAAAGTCAAACTAAAAAAAACTGAAATAGAGTAAAGAATCTAGAACACACACACACACACACACACACATGCATATACACAAAAAGATACTTCATTATAATTAAAAGTGAGTCAAATGACATCTTATAAACTAACAATGATATAAAAAATCAAAGAGGCAATAGAAGCATAAAATTGCTACTCATTTTTTGGACACTGAATGAAATGAAGAAAATCCGATCAAGCCAAACTTTTCACATAAACCAAAATAAATCTGGAATAGATAACTTATAAGTAACTAGAATAAAACTTAAACCAAGATGACAATAACTAGATGGCATTGAAATCAATTAGGCATCAAAAGCTTCAAAAAGAATATCTATAAAATAAAAAAAACTAACTAAAAAACCTATAAAAAAACTGACTTTATTTTATGTAATTATCTCAATATCTGTTGTCAAATATGTGGACACCTCAGTATGATCGATATTTTTGTGAACCCAGAAGAAAACCTCGATCAATTTCTACCCGTCTCCAATTGAAGAACTACTATATGGGAGTCTCACATTGCTCTTGAATACCAAGATTTGAAAAAGGTTGCATCCACCATAAAATTCAATAGATAACATTAAATAAGATCAATCAACAACAAAAAGAATGAAACAAAACTAGATAAACTTGTACCAAAATTCGAATCAGACTAGAAATGACAGATGAAGGTGAAGAAGATGCCAACTGAGGAAGGAGCTGTAGAGAATAAGGATGTTAAAAAATACCTTACCCGACTCTACCTTCCCTAAACTCGGCCACTCAAACTCGAACCCAACCCTGCCCACAACGCCATGGGAATGATATGGGTCTAACTTATCCTACTTGACCCTACTCGCACCATTCCTAAATTAGTATATTTATATTTAAAATACGATTTTAGTTCAAAAATAAAATTATAAGTTAACATAAATTCTCTTATATTACTTTAGTTCATGATTTTTTTAAGTATTAATTAATTGTAAATATACATATTTGTGAATATACAAATTCTTTTAAAAATATATGTAAATATGTAAAAAAGAAGCCTAAAAAAGTCTGAACATATACATTAAAATGAGTTTATGGGTAATATCTACCTACAAGAAGATGGGTGCTACCTGAACTCAATTATTTGTGAAAAGAGTTTAGAATTAACTATACTCAGCCAAACCATATCTATTGACATCCCTAGCAGAGGAATGAGAGAGTAGGCTTGGGCATTTAGATAGTATTGTTCTTTATCCATATGTACTTTTTTTATTATATAAAGCCTATGAATACTTCTTGTTACAATCGTGTTACTTTATAATTGATGATATATAAGAGACACTCCTAACATGCTTATACAATATATTATCCACAAGTTTTACAACAACAAAAATAATAACCCAAGAAAAGATAGCAGTTTACCAAAGTATAAGAAACGAAATATCTAATAAAGAACCACTCGGCGCCACAAAATGACGAATGAACTTATATTAAAACAATGATTCAGTTTTTGGACCTCGCAGGGAGGAGAATCTAAGAATTCAATGTTCAGTCATGTTATTCACAACATGTGCAGCACAACGTACACCAAACGAGGCGCACCAAGTTTCAGATTCACCTTAGTTCAAATTAGAGAATGCGAGAGGTGTTCCAAAGAATGTACAATTGGAAGGTATTGGAATTTAGCCAATTAAGCATCATCCGCGTCACTTCCACCAACATGAGCTTCATGGCTCACCCAATAATAGCTTCCATCAGGACCAGAAACCTTAAACCTGCTCCACAGTAAGAATCAGACATCGCCTTCAAAGCCAAAATTTATCTTGTGGTGAGAACGAAAAATTCAGAAAAACCAGTTCCACGATCAACTGACCGTTCTAGTACCGATTTTCCTTCCTTGTATTTCTGGCTCTTATCATGGGCCGTTTCCTATCACAAATTGCCTAAATCAGAACCAGGAAGGTGCAATTAGCAGGAAAACAAACTTCTATTACACCAAGCAAGCATTACATATTTCCACCCCACTATTGACCCGCAAGCGATACAGAATATGTCGGCAACAGTGTGCATTCCTGTCATCATCATCCTCTCTTCAGCCGCTCCAACAGAGACATTCACCCTGCCAAAACATCAGAAGAAATGACGTTATGCAAAGGCACGACAAATGTGGTGTGGATTCCCTGAAAGGCTGTACAATGCATAGTTACTCTTTGTTAAAAGATCACATAATCTGATTTATTCCATCCCTAAAATTACTCAAAGACAACCAATGCAGATAGGTACCTGGATTAGCCAGTCATGTGATCTAAAAAATCTGCATTCCAACTAAACTGACTACAGGGTTTCGTAGCCATCAGAATCTTGGACATTGATCCAAGTAGGTACAATTACTTAAATTAATACACGTATTGTGAATCGTTACAAAAGCTGTGTACAGCTAGGTGCTACAAGGTGCAGATATAACGTATGACATGTTAGAGAGCCCTTGATACACAATGAAACAACATACCAGCCTTTTCAATGCATATTGACAAATACCAGGATTCTTTGCACAGCAAATAACGAATTCAAGATGCATGTTGCATACGACTAAAATATATGTAAAACAAGGACTTACACTTTATTGAAGAGATAAGCCTTCCCATGCCTGCAGTGGAAGGACTGAACATGGGAAAAGAACATTTGATCGATAAGCTTGCTTATGATTGAATCTCAAAAAAGCATGTTATTAACACAGCCAAAACTGTTTCCAGAAGAAGTTCAACATAAAGGCATATGACTCCCAATCTAAAACAAATGATTGTTCACACCCATCTGCAAGCTTAAGAATATCAAACAGCAACATCTCCAATGTATCACAGTAAAGAGACTAAGCTAGTAACTATTGCATATGAACAATGTATATTATTTCGATCTATCTCATGCTTTGCTAAAATACTTGGCCTGAGGAACCCTAAAAATACAAGAAATTCAAAAGGAGTAAAACTGGTTTCCTCACAAGTTACAGCAAAAGGTAAACAATCAACAATGGCATGCATGACTGCTATTAGCTTCCTTCAATGTTTTTGGGCACGTAAAATAAAAAGATGTAAGACGCATGTACAACCATGTGACAATTATAAGATTCACATCATAGACTCTAATATGAATTGAGATGGTAGGAGAAGCCTTTGCATTTTTAGTGCTTTGCGAAGAACACACCTTAAATCAAATTACAATGGAGAAAAAAGATTCATATAGCTGAATCACAACTTTTGCCCTAAACCATAGTCTAGTCAACTGGTGTTCTGTTTTACAACTAATGCAAACACAAAAGTGAGTAATCATCAACACAAATCAGAGATAGGAAGACTTTAGGCAGCTAAGCCTTGGCTTAATAGTAAATTTTGTGGTTGTTATCATGATGTCTGAGGTTCAATCCCCCACTCCCCACTTGGCCTCCCCAATATGTCCCAACGCAAAAACAGAGATAAAAGAGAACCTAATAGAGAAGATGCGATGTCTAAATATTTGAAGACCAAAGTGGAAGATTAGAAATTGGACGATAGAGATCATTCAAGGCAACACTTCAGATTCTATTCTTATATATTGCATCAAGATAAGATAGATTCCAACTTCCAAGAAGCCATATCTAGAAAGGCAAATTCCACGAGAGACACTAAAATCAAAGCACAATTACACTTCCAAGAACCCAATTCAATCCCACTGTAAACATACCTGTACCCGACCCGAATGCAGCATAAACTCGAGGCTATCTATCATCTAGTCCATCAACTGCTTCATTTCATCAAAACAAGAAAATGCCATCCACATAAAACCCTCTACCAGAAAACTCTACTCAATTGCTCATGAAAGAATCATATACACCTTTTAGCACCGATCTCCACCAAAAAATCAGGATCAGATCAACATGATTCCAACTAAGAGTCATAAAACATAAACAAAAACATACTAGTACATACCAATCCCAAGTCAATGTTTAAAACTCTACCACCAAACAACAAGACCATCCATCAATCCATTTCCTAAAGCCACAAAAATTACAAGTAAACAGACAGGAGAAATCGAAAGAAGAATCAAATGAGACAAACCTTCGAGATGATGTCCTCGTAAAGAGCAAGGTGGGTTTTGCAGTACTTGCAGCTGTAAGTCCGTCCTTCCAGATTCACAATGAATAACCTTCCCATCGATCCCAATCCCACTGATCTTCCTCTCAGACGCAAACAAGAACCAATCTTATTATGCTGTGGACCAACCCGAGGGGACGATCAAAACAACACCAGAAACAGAGGATCGAGGAAATGGGTAATTGACAAGTCGGGAATTAGAATCGAATGAGATTGGGTGGATTGTCTGGGCAGTTCCGATCGATTAATTTGGAGTGTTTCGATTTTCTCCTTCGCTAGCGTTTGCGTCTTGGTTAGTTCGTGTATGCAAGAAAGAAATGTGGACCGAATGAAGCTATCACGTTCCAGTTCCACGATTTAATTACTTTTCCGGCTTAAAGTGGAACCTGACAAGACGTGTACCCTACGAAATATGGCCTAAATACCCTTTTGCCCGCAAACTTCGTAGACTCGTTTTTTGGCTCCTTGAACTATAAGTCGGGCCGACTCAGTAAGTCAGGAACACCTTACACCGCAACCGGTTTAATTTGTGGATTTTGTATTGAATTCATTAACCAATGGAAATGACATATTTTGTCCATGGTTCTTCAAATTTCCTCCACAAGTGCCCAATTCTTGCCCATTTGATGATCAAGTCATCCAAACATTGAGGTGAAAGGCTTCAACCCTAACCTGAAACCCGACATATGTGGTCAAGTCAGTGAAGAGAAAAACATTTATTCAGGCCAACCCAAACCCAACCGTATTACAAGACGCAAAAGTTGGGTTGGTTCGGGTTAAACCTAAAACCAACCCGATTGACTCAATTGTTAACCTTTATTTCAAAATTCTCTAATACTTATACCCAGCCCAACCCAATCTCATTCCTTAATTTGCTTGGGCCCATTCCTTAAGCCTAACCCTAATCATTCGTTAAGCCTAACCCTAAACTAAGTGACCTCCCCCCCACTACCCCTTGCCACCTGTTGCTACTCCCACCCCTCGCCACCTGTTGCTACTCCCGCCCTTCGCCTCCTGCTGCTCTGTACCTTTATCTGTCTGCTCGAGTATGTTCTACTCCTTCCTTTCATTAAGCAACTCCGCCCCTCCGTCCTCTTACTCTACTGCAGCAGCTATATCCCTTCCTCTGTTTTCCTCCCTCATTCACACTCTCACCATTGCATTCTCCCTCGCCTGTAGCTCCACCGTCAGCCTCTAGTTCATCCGCCCATAGGTCATCGTTCATCCACTATCGGCCTCATTGTCAACCTCATGGATCATCATTCATCTGTCATTCATTTGCACGAGATCATCGTCGTCACTCTTACTGGTGAGAGTGTCTAGTTTATGTCAGGTAAACCCGACCCTAATACTATATTTTCGAGTCAGGGTTGGTTTGGGTTGAGTCAATAAATATGGTCAAGTCGGGTTACATTTTTCGGATAAAAGAAATTGCTTGAAAATTTTGGGTTTTAACCCAAATCCGATCCTAAATGCAAAATTTACACCTCCATCCAAACGTGACCCCTTATGGCACATCATTCATTTGCCCTCTACCATTCATCATCCCCGAAATGCATCGACCGTCCCAAGGCCCAACTCCATCACCACTACTTGTATTGAGGAAGGGAAAGAAGGTTGACAAGATCTTAAATGGGTCATAGAGGCATATTTATATATATGAGAAAGATGTGCACAGACTCCACTTTTATTTAAAAATGTAAGTAAAATGTGTGTAAAATTAAATGTAGACTCTACTTTAATTTTCTGTTGAATACCACTATTCTAAATAAAAATTTCAAAAAAAATAAATATAATATTATTTTCAAAGAAAATAACTTTTTGAACAAAAAAAGTTGGGCCACTTATTACAAACTGTTTTTTTTCATTCTTTATTCTTATCTTAAAATCATGACTTAAATGCAATATTAGCTTTTCTATTTTAGTTAATTCATTTAGGCATCCGTCAAATTATGAGTCAACATAAATTATAAACTCTATTATGCTTGAATTATTTTAGTCTAAAAATTAGAATAAGTATATCTAAATATCTAAAAGTGGGAGATGACACATTTTAAAAGAATTATCTAAATATCTAATGTTTTACCTATTAAAGTAACTATTATATTTTTTAAGTTTCATTTAAAGTTTCTAGATTATTTCAAACATTTATTCAATATAAGGTTAAATTCAAAGCATATAATTACTTTATTTTAAAAATCAATAAAATTTTAATAATTTACTTCAATTTAAAATTAAAGATTACTTAGAATAATATTTATTTATACATATACTATTAGGAATTAACTCAAATAATTTTTATTTAGGTAACTATGTTTGTTTGTTTTTTTTTTGTCACTCAGAAATTTACAAGAGAATGGTCTTTATATAAGCTGTGTTATAATGTAAAAGTTAATTTTTAATCAATTTAAATTTTAGGATTAATTGTAATTTGGGCATATATATAAACTTCACTTTAAAAAATATTCTAGATCCACCACTGATAGGTTAGATCATGAGGGTGAGAAAATAGTGGGCTCCAATTGCTGGGCTTCGCAGCAAGTGATTAAGGAAGGTAAAGGATAAAGGTGGTGTGGCTTCGGACTAGCAGGATCTGAGGTGAGATTGAAGGAGATGGAACTAGGGCTGTTTCTCTGTAATTGGCGGTGATTCAAGTAGTCACAACACAGTGGTGTCTAATTGCATTATGAAGTAAAGTCCAGAGTCGAGAAGTGACAGTAGAGCATGGTTTTAAATTCATACCCTACCAGCCAATGCGGCCGATACATATTGGTACCAGGCCGAAAACAATATGGAACAGCCAGAACAAAGATTGTCCTCTATACCAGCTGTACCAGCTGGTATTGGGTGTACTAACTATTTTGTACCATACCAGTTGTTTTGCCTTGTACTATCTCGGTTAAAGCAGAATATATATTTTTTTGTTTTTTTAATACTTTAGGTAAAATATATTAAAAGTATGTGTAATTGATTAGTTTTATACCAAACATTTACTTTTATTTCAAAGAAAATTTATGCTTTTATTTTTTTCATACGTTAAAATTTATAGTAATATATATAGAGGAATATTTATGCAAGAAAAACTCTTAATTAATCTACATGCATATAATCTACACTTCACACTTGGTCTTCGATAATCTCAAATTTGGATATGTTCTATATCTTGATATATTATATTTATATATATTTTATTTCCATATATGTCTATATATCTAAAATATTTAAAACCAATACATCTGAAATAATATGATACGGTACCAGTACTATACCTTACTATTAGAAAAATGGTACACTATCTGGTATGAGATTTAAAACATTGCAATAGATGATGGCTTGAGTGTTGGGCGTTGTTGGTCTGGACGGAAGCAAAAGAGGCAAGGCAGGAAGCATGAGGACCTAAAATTTCCCACGTTGTGAAGTTTGAGGGGCTGTTAGCCCAAATTAAAGTTCAATACGTAAAAGGTTTAAGTGAGCAAAGTTTGAGTTGCAAAATGCAATTTAGGTCCACGGCCGACATACAAGTTAGCTATTAACCATTATTCACTCGTGCTTTTTCAGTTTTATATGTTAAAATAACACAAGTGAAAGGTGTTTGGACAATTTTTTTTGTGTAAAAATATCACTTCGAATTAGTTCTCACTTTAATATGCGATTGTACCTCAAAAAATTACGCCTACTTTTATTTACTGAATAGGAAATTTCCTAATTGTAAGAACAAAACAAAAAAAAAATTGATGTTAACACTTAAAGAAAAAAAAATACTCTTCCCGTCTTATAAAGCTTATCATTTTTACTATTTACAACAATTAATGCATGATTTTATTTCTTTTAAAATTTTTCATAGAAATATAATTTTTTTATATGAAAGTTGTAGCTTAAAGACTATAATTTATAAATAAATTTTTTAAATATTTTTTATAATACAAATTAATATGAAGAATAACTCAAATTTTGGTTAAAATTTTTTTGCAGAATCACCATTTGCAAAATGGTGGAGTGAGATTTTAGTAAACAATTCAAGCAATATCACGTCGGTTATCACCTACCCAGCCAACATGCAGTGAGTTAATAATTCAAGCAAATATGACATATGCAACCGATTAAAAATATTTGGAAAATGAGTTAACTCAAGATTTTAATCCAATAAATTTTGCATGAGCGGGAGTCAATAAGTAAAGTTGCACAATCAGCTAATGAATTCAACCAGCTGCATTAACATTGCATTTGCATTAGCATTGAATTGATAGATTTGTTTAATTATTGAAGTCACACATGTTACGGAGGAACAACATTAGGAAAGTGGAGCATGATTTTCAGGACGCAAATTCTGTAGTAGATGAGTTGGCCAACAAGGACGCAGAAACCAGGAGGGCACTATCATATTTTGGGGATTCCCGGATTTTATTTCTTATTTTGTTCAAACCAATGCAATGGAAACTACTGCTTTCCCTAGACGTATGGTGCCTGGCGTGTTGATCCGGGCTAGTTTTTTTTTTTTCTCTTGTGTTTGCAAAACTTATGTGGTTGGCTTTAATTAACGCATTCCTATTTATTGAGTTTATGCATTCTTAGTGGATTATTCATGTATTGGGATTTAATGCATGAGATTCATGTATTGAGAATAAATATATGGTGAAGTTCTCATGATGAAACCTTGGATAAGGATGAATATGAAAGATTCATGAAAGAGCATTTATGAGAGTAGGCGGGAGATTCAAAAGAGGTTCATGAATGGTCTTCGATGAATGGTTCTAGAGACTTTCTTGGGTGCCATATAAGGAGGAGGTCTTGGTGTCATTTGGAAGTTTAGGGAGAACAACTCTAAGGGTCTTCGAGTATAGAAGCAAGGTGAGTTGTGAGTGTTTCAAGAGTGTGCATAACTCTTGGGGTAGAGTGATATTCAAGGTTTAGAGAAGGTACACAAGGGGTATCCTATCGGATACAAAGACTTGGGTTGGGTATAAACTTGAGTGATATTATCTTGTACTTGTTACTTTTTGTTATAGTGAAGGTGAAAACTCTCCGAAAATGTAGGCAATTTTTTGATAGAACCTCATTAAATTATTGTTGTCTCTTTGGCTTGTTTATTTTCTTTTTCTATAAAGACCCATTACTTGTGGGATGAAGGGGAATTCAATTTCCTAATAGTGGTATCAGAGTTTGACTCGTTGATTGTGGGTTGTTCATCATGGTAAGTTCAAGCACTTTATAATTTTCAGGTTGAGCAATTTGATGGAAGAGAAAATTTCACTCTTAGGCAGATAAAAGTGAAAGACATCTTAATTTAACAAGGTATAGAAAAACTGTTAAAGAGAAATAATACGGAGCCAGATAAAATACCAGATTAAGATTAGGACAAGTTGAAGTCTCCGTGTGTGAACACTATTAGGTTTTATATTACTGACAAAAGTATGAATAATGTTAGTGATATAGATTATGCGCCTAAGCTTTAGGAAAAATTAGAGAAGCTTTATCTTGAGAAAGACGTGCAAATGAAACTTAATTTGAAGCAGCAACTTTATACGCTCAAGTTGAGAGAATGTGGGAATCTCATGGAGTATGCGAATATGTTCAAAGGATTGTTGAATCAACTAACAAGGGTTGAAGCCAACATTAAGGAAGAAAATCAAGCCCTTATACTTATTACATCACTTCCTGGTTCATATAAGAATATTGTTACCACAATTGTCTATGGTAAAGATACGTTGAAGATAGAGGATGCAGAATTAACTCTCTTGACACAAAAGAAGATGAGGAAAGCCGATGATTCCCAGGTTTCCGTCTTTGTTGCTCATGAACAAAACCGTAAATGAAGGTCAACTGCCAAGGGATCTAGTGAGCATGGCATGTCTAAATCTAAGGACCAAAAAAAAGGGCAAGCAATGCTACAAGTGCAAAGAGTGGGGACACATAAAGCTGAATTGTTCGTTATTGAAATAGAAGGACAATAAAGGTGCTAATGGCTCTTTTAGCTGGTGTAGCGAAGATGTCTACAAATTTTGGAGAAATTCTCATTGTCTCCAAAGGTAAAAACACTTGTTCTAAATGTAATTGGATATTGGATACTAGTTTTTCTAGTCATTTTTGCTTCAAAAGGAAATATTTTGATGCATTCCAAGAAGTCCTGTTAGACTCCAAAGGCTGCAAGATTTCATCAACAGGGGGAGCTATGTAAGTATCACGTGGCTATATGATCCTAATAAAAGGAGAAAAGTGTGGCAGTTTGTTTTATCTGATAGGAAAATTTAGACCTCGAAGGTTGTTAGGAAACGGTGTGCAAAAGAACAGAAGTACCTCAAATGGGTCTCATTTTGTGGGAACAACATATCCCCTAATTAAGAAAGAGTAAATGGCAAAGGGAAGAGGTTTCCTTTGAATATGGCTTTTACACCTATCCTATAGTAGATTTCTTAAATTTTGCACAAACAATTTCTTCAAAAGTATTTTTTTTAAGAAGCCATTTAAAAATGAAATTAACTTTATTTTACAAAATTATACTTAGGATTTAGTAGATTCTTGCCTAGTGCTAAACTCATTAGTTGTAGATAGTTTTTTAAAAGCAAATCTGATGGCTCTAGTTTTTTAAAAGCAAATCTGATGGCTCAATTAACAAATTTAAAGCAAAATTGGTCTCAAAAGGAAAGTATTAATTACTTTGGCAAGAATTTCTTCTATATGAGTTTTATTTCTTATGGCTTATTAGCATAAACTTATCATACATAAAATGAACGTAAGACTTTTTTTAAGTGGGGACCTACAAAAATAAATTGTACATGATTTAGCTAGAAGGCTGTGTTGTTTATTCTAAAAACAAAAGTTTGTAAGTTATGAAAATCCTTATATGAATTAAAGTAAGCACTTAAACAGTGACATGAGAAGTTTGGTTAGGTTTTGTTAAGTAACAAATTTTGAACTATTAGAGTTGATAAATGTGTTTGCACAAAACTTGATGATGGTGAATATGTAACTATCATTCTTTATGTGGATAATATTCCCTTTTTTTGAACTACTCTTAAAGAAGTTGAACACATTAAGAGCTTCCTGCCTTAATATTTGGACATGCAAGATCTGAGTGAAGCTAGTGTGATTTTAGGTGTTAAAATTATAATGAAAAAAAACTTTCATATTTTCAAAATAACACTATATTGAAAACATCTAAGCGGTTTTAATAATTTTGATGTGACATCTATAAGTACTCTATGTGATGCAAATACCCAACTAAAGAAAAATAGAAAAGAGACTATTGCTTAATAAAAGAATGCATGAACCATTGGAAATTTGATCTTCTAATGAATTTCATTTGATTTGATATAGCTTATGTTATTTGTAGATTGGGTAGATACATCTAAGGTCCAAATAAAGAATATTGGACTGCATTAGGGAGAATCATGAAATATTTTAAAGGAATCATAGAATATGGTATCATGTATATAATGGTTTTACCACTAACTGGAAAGGGTACAGTAATGCTAATTAGATTTCTAACTTTGACCACACAAAATCCACTAGTAGCTACATTCTTACCCTTGGTGGTAATGTTGTGTCATCCAAACAATCCATCATTGTCAAATCCATTATGAAAGCTTTTGTATGTATGCCAAAAATAAGACTTACAGTAAAAAGAATTGACACATTCATTTGAGACATGATGATGTAAAGTCATAAGTGAATTTAGCTCTTCCATTGACTAAAACTTCATGAACGAAAATGATATCTAAAATATTGAGGGGAATAGGATTATTCCCAACTCAAGTCAATAATGATAGCAACTCAACCTATATGATTGAAGATCGCATGAATGAGGATAATATGGTTAAAAACCTAAAAGCATTATTCAAATTTTTTATTAAAATCCCCCCATGTTGTAGATTATGCTAAACTGTATATATTGAAGGATTAACAAAAGTTCTTAATAATTCACATTGGTTTTTGAGTGATGTATTAGTATAGTATACACTTAATAGAATTACCTATATAAGTGTAGGTGTGGGACTACTTGTATGATATTTGTGGCAGAATCTCTGAAGTACTTATGAAAGTTGAGCAACATGCATGGCTGATTAGCAAAACATTGTGATGAACATCAGAAATTGCGTGGTATAATGTGATCAATTAACTTTATAATGTACAACAAGGTAATTTGGTTCATAGAAATTATAAGCTTCATAAAGGACATTATAAGTTAAATTTCATTGACTTTACGACTACTTGGTAGTCTAAAATACACTAATTATAATAATGCATTGTGCTTTAGAGTTTTGGAAGCAGAAAAATATTTTATGTTTTACCTTTTCAAATGTGTAAAGGATTGTTGTGTGTGTTGTGTATTTTAATAGGCTATCTCTCTTATCCCACATGGCTTAAACAAATGAGGGCTATAGTTTTTGTAAATTACGATGCTCAAGTAAACTAAATGAAAGAAATAGTTAGTGGGCTCACTAGCATGAGGTGAGCCAAAACAATTACATAAACACAATTTGCCACCCATGTGCATGAATTACTACGTGGCTCGATCCATATCTTTTCACTTTGACCAAGTCAAAATTTAGCTTTTCTAGTTCTAATTCTTTTTTTCCTTATCAGAAACCCATTTCTTGTCCAAGTCAGATTTTATATTTTTTTTTAGTTTAATTTTTTCCTCTTACCTAGACACCCATTTTTCACATTTTAATTCCTAACATTTTAACTCAAACGGTTAAGCCTAAAATCTTATTAAAGATTTTATTTTATCTACTCCCTAACCTCTCCAACATTACAATTAGCCCCATTCACTATCTATAAATATAGACCCTAACTTCACATGTTTATCATCTACAATTTGCCCTCTCTTTTCACTCAAACACTTCTGCTCTGTTATTATTGGGCCAGTAATTTTTGCTAATTCCTAAATATCGAGATGCAAGTACAGTCAATCCTTAGAAGAATCTATTGTATATTAAAAGATTTTTTTCTAACTTGTCCTCCTATACTACCATAACTATAATCCTTGGAAACATGTTTACGGGTCTTAGGTTTTCGGTTTCTGTGGTTCATCATCTTCCATTTCAACTTTTCCAACAGGATGCGTATACATAAGACGAAATAAAAATGGGTAACTCCATCGATCGTCACTAAATTATATCTCATGTTGCTTAATAGACCTCAAATTATTGAGAGTTACATTATAGTCCTCAAATTATTTAATTGTTGTTATCTCATCCTACCATTCATCATAGTCATTAAGTATGAACAGAAAAATGACGTAGTTATTGATGTGTCTTTAAAAACTTGTGTAGCTGTTGATGTGATGTCACTTTTCTTTTCTATCAATCTTTAACAGTATAATGGACAATAAGATGAGACAACAACAATTAAATAGTTTGAAAATAATCAGAATGACATTTGATAGTTTCAAGATGATTAAGCAACATAGAATAATTTAGGGACAACAGAGTGAAGTTTACACAGTAAAAATATAAAACAAAAGCAACAAAAGAAAACAACAAGAATATACGATCTCCTTTAATCAAATTATAAGTGTAGGGAAGGAATTCAGGCAGAACTATTTATAATATATAATACATACACAGGTGTATATTTTTAAGATTACATCATATATAACATGCAAAACGTTGAATTTTTGCCGCAAGGAGAAATAATTAACAAAAAGTTAATTAAAGGGCAACAACGACGTCACTTGTTGAAGGTAGCAACAAAGCTAATAGGGCCTTTCCCTGTGGTGGCAGCCTGGATTGCAAAGATGAGGAAAGCCACCATTGCAAGGCGAGCATGCTTGATCTCAGCAAGCTTAAGGTTCTCCTTCTTCTCCGGATCGGCAGCGAGGCCGAGGGGATCGAAGTAGCCACCGGGGTAGAGCCGCTTCTCCGGGTCGAGCTCGGCGTTCCTTTGGAACTCTATGTACCCTATCACCAACACTTCGATCCATATCAATGCGGTTAAAGAGAATGGTAGTGGCTGCCCTAGGTAGGATGATCCTTCCACCAACTCCACCTAATTAAAAAACACATAAACTCCTTACCACATAAATCTCTATTCGATTGGCAACAATATTAATTAATAATTAGTCTACTTACACATAATTAAAGCATTAATTAATTAAAATGTTGATAGAACTGAGCTTAATTAGTATAGGAACGATGTCGTCGTTAATGTGACCCAGGTAGCTGGATGTATTAGGCTGGTTCATCGCCACGAATTATAGGAATAAGTCAATGTGGATCTCTGGTTTTGGTTGGACAATAGGAGAACACGACGCTAGAAAATCATCATTGGGTTGGGCCAACCGTATGCATGGATGTCCATATTAATGGTCCAAAAATCACGAAAATGGCTTCATTTTAAATATTATATACCTTTTTCTGGATAGTCATATTTATACACACCTTTGGCTAAAGCCAAATTCACCACTGCCCAAAATCTTGTGCTCCTTCTGTTCTATAAGAGATGATATTTAGTCACAGAAAATAAAGTGTGTGTACTTTATGATATTTTCATTTTTGAAACTAAAAGTAAAAAAAAAAAGTTTGTTATGTTTAGTGAAAGTTTAAATGATAACTTAAAAAAATTTCATTCTGAGGTTTTGTGTGCAGTAAGAGTTTGATAAAGATTAAAAAAAACCTTATTGATTTTGTGTGGTCAAAGTTTAAAAAATAGTAGTAAAGTAAATTATATATTAAAAATAAAATTTAAAAAAAGAAACGTTCAATCCTTTGTAGGATAGCTCAAAAATACATATACTTCATCTTTCTTGGAGAATATTGTGATACTGATTTTTTTTTTTCCTTATGGAAATTCTGCTGATATATGTCATCAAGTTATAGACAACTAATCAATACTACCATATGCCTATGCAAATTAGCATCCCAATCCGTGGTGAGAACAATATAAACCTACATTTAGACTTTTTTTTTTTTCTTTTGTGTTATCCTGTTCTTTTTTCTTATGTGTGCCTATACACAGATACATATTAGACGACAATTTTTTAAATTTACTTGAAAATGAAATTCATAGATTCTCTCTGATCTTGGTTACTAACAAATTATGCAAAGAGAAAATAAATCTGCGTCTAAGGTAAATAATCGTGAATAGCCCTATAAATTAGATTAGAAATTAATATAAGAAAATCAAGCGAAACGACAAACCTTTCCAGCATCTTGCCACGCGACGCCAGTGAGGGCCTCGACGGCGATCGCTCCCAGAGTTCCCAGCATAGCCCAGCGCCCGTGGATCAGCTCGCACTCTCTAAACCTCTGCAGCCCAAAGACCTCTGTGTACGGCTGAAACGGCGTCGGTTTCAGCTCCGTCGCCTCCGTCCGAATACCGATCACGTCACCAGCCACATTCTTCGCCAGGTTCTGGTCCAACGAGTCCAACTCAAACTGCAGGTACTCCGCGGGTTTCGAAAACCCGAACGGGTCGAACCCTCTGTCGCCCACCATGGACCCGTCCAACCATGCCGGCGGCTGCGCACCAGGGAACCAGACGAGCCGATCGGACGGCGGCCGTTTCGCGGCAGCCTTCTTGAGTTGCGGCGGCGGCGACTTCTTTTTGCCGAAGTTTAACAGGGCTTGGACTCTGCCGGATACGGGTCTGACGTTGCGAATGCGGGTGGCGAAGAGATGGGAAGTGGCGGCGGCAGCTGTAGCCATGAAATCTTCGGTGGCGGTGCGGAGAAGTCCTATTTTGTGCTTTTAATATATTCTGTCATGTGTGTATTATAAACTGAGTGGTAGAAATATTAAAACATGGATATCAATATACTTATTTTATTTTTGTAATTTCTGTTTGTTCGTTTATACTAATTTTTTGATGGTTTTGTGAAGGGAAATTTTTGGGCCTTATCTTTACCTTATCTGAGGCGGATGGCTGATGGGTTGTTTGCGTTTTAGTGTGGTGTCGACTCATCTCGATCGCTACGTCAATTTCAAGCGTAGAATTATGTGTTTAAGGATACATTTTGATAATATAAAACAAGAAGTTAACAATTCTATCATCGGTTTTCTTTTCCTGAGCCTTTATATTTGTAAATTTTGAAAAAAGATTCTTTTTACAGAATCTGACCCTATGAAAAACCAATACTCTCTCAATTCTAAAATATTTATCAATTCAGCTATTATTTTGAGACTTGATTTTTTGTTAGACGTGTTAATTCCAAGTTTGTGAGGGAGTTGACCGAGAAGGAGCCTCGAGTTCTAACAAGGTATACCAAGCTTCCGCAAAGTGCTTAGATGCTTATGAGAGAGAGTTTACATTTGTGAATAACAAATGCTGGAGTTTCCCCCTCATGATGAATGAGAGAGGTAGCATTTATAAGCTTAGGCTTGAACAAAACTCCTCGGATCAATGAGAGGCAACAACATGTAGAAATCTCATGTTGTACTCTCTTGATCCCTCTGTAAGACCTATAGGGAGTCTAAGTGCCACACTTATGTGGGCGCATTTGCTGGGCTTGTCCTAATCCGGCCAGTCGCCAATCTGAGCAGGGATCCATCATTTGCCCCACAAAATTCACTCACTCGTGCCATAAATTGCCATAAAAGAATGGTTTTCGATCGTTGGACATTGTTCATTAACTTATACTTATCATTATGGACCATTACTATGGTTTAATTCACCACCATTATCGGGGCACTCACCATGTTAATGGTTGCACATCTGATGACTCTCGCTAGTCCACATGGTACAATCTCATTTGATCCACTTCTATAAATAAGGACAAGTTCACTTTATCTCTTTATAGTTAGTTTCGCTATTTGTCACTTGCCAAGATAAGGAGATTAAAGAGAGCGTGTGTGTTTCTTGATCTGGTTGGGTTAGATAGCTGGGTTAGGCATATTAGCCATAGCGTCTTCCCTGCTACCAAACTATAATTTTTTTGCTTCAGGTGTGGATCCTCAACCATCTTGTGCATCTTTTAGTTCGAAAGTTGGATCATCTACTAGCAAGGATAATGGTTAGCGAGTCCCTATGATCCTTATTTTTAGCTATACCTTAGGCTAAGTACATCCAATCATGGAGAAAACCGCTTTGTCGACCTCAAAGGGGCCCTATGTGTCAAGGACATGTACAATGCCACACCTACCAATAGTAGGGTCGTAGTTGAAATAGTGACAAAAACTGCACAAGAGGTCATCTCAAACAATATGAGGAGTGGCTAGAGTATACTCCCATCACTTTCAAGAAATGGTGCGGCCTTCCCTACCTTTTATGGAGAAGGTGGTCCACAGATTCTATGGAGTTGCCCTCAAACAGCTCACCTTAACAGTTGGAGATTTGTTGTCAGATTTGTCACGATATGCTAAGAGTTGGTCTTTGAGTCCACAGTGAAGCTCTAAAAAATTCTATTCTTCATCAAGGCGGAATACCAAGGTTGGTTGTTCTTCATGACTTGGACAAATAGCAAGTTCTTCAACAATGCCCCATCTTGGTCCACCTTTGGACAAACCACCTAATATTTGCTAAGTGCCTGGGAGAATTAGCATTGGGGTACCAACTAGCTTATTAACATCATCTTTAGTGCCTTGTGCACAAGTGAATGGATTCCATAGGGTTTACACTAGGGATCTTCCCTCTTTATATCAAGCTCACTAATCAGCGATCATATTTCAAGGTGGGAGGAATACCAACGTCTTAATTCAAAGTTCAAATACATTATATTCAAAGCAACTTTATTTGTTCTATCTAGGCTAATGTGGGACCAATAGACCATTCAAAAAACATCTTTTTCTGGATGCTTTTTTTACAAACATAGAAATCTAATAGGAAAAGATTAAACAAGCTAGCAATCTCAATTGGCCAACAGAAGGTGATGGCTCATGGTCACTATATGGCGTTAGTCGACAGGTTAAAAATGTTTAATCGAGTTGTCCATAGTGATTGCTAATCGACACCATCCATCACCATCACCATCACCAAGGCATTTCCCTACTATATATGTTAGTAACCGTTGACCGGTGTTTTAAAAGCCTAGTTGCTTAGGAAACCGGAAGGGCATCCAGTTCAAGGTTGGACTTATTTAACCACTTGGACCATCAATTAAAACCACCTTCATATTTTCTTTTCATGACTTAGTAATGGCATAGGAGAAGGACTTACATCGTAAATAATCAAATAAACTAATTAATCCTAGTCGTACTCATTAGACCTTCGACTACTAAACTTTATTTTCTCTTTTATTCTCTCTCCAATAGTGCAAGGTTGGTGATTCATTCTTGCCCATTTTCTCCATTCTAATTCTCCATCTTTCCTTTTTCTCTCATTTCTTAATTACTATGTTGATTTTTTTTTTCTTGTATTTGATTCATGAAAAATCTTTTCAATGCTTCCTTAATTCTTTCTTTTTCTCACTCCTCTATCTAGTTTTGTTTTTTACTTCAATCTCTCATCTTACAATCGTGGAACAAGAAGCAAAAAAATAGAAAAGCAACAGCCGGTTACCCTTCAAAAGCCTTTAGGCTTTTTTTCTCTCATTGTTCTTGTAAATATCAAAATTTAATTGGGTTGAAAAAAAAATTAAACCCAACTTAAATTGTCTAGTCCATTTCAAAATTGATATCCAAATTTCAAAAAATTCATCAATTTTGAAAACTATGAGTTCGAGAAACCCAATTTTTTTTTGGGCTAAAAAGCATACAACCGGAGGTCACAAATGAAGACTCATTATCCTATCTTAGCCAAAGTCCATTTTAGCAAATTGGGCCTCAAAGTCCAAAATGACTAAAGCTTATCATTCAGCTCAAATATTTTAGAATATTCTAGAATGTTCCATTAATTACCCTTTTAAATTAAATAAAGATAACTATCATATTTATTCTCTCTTAAGATAAATATATAATAATTATCACATATGGTTTTCTTGAACCAAACCACCTCCTTTCTACACCTATAAATAGGCCCCCAAGGCCAAAGATGAGAGAAAAAAAGAACAAAGAATTGGATAAGTAAAATTAAAGAGGAAGAAAAATCTTTCTCCGAGAAACTCTCTCCAGCTCTTTAAGCCGATCAAGCACAAACACACAGCAAGAAGAGAAATCAAGTCCAAGGAAGATCAAATCTCAATTTCAAGGCCAAATTTGAAAAACACAATGAGAAACATAAAGAACGCGTGACAAAAGTTATGTATACCCAAATCCAATCCTTCAAGCGACTCCAACTCAAGTAGGAATAAGGTAATGGAAGTTTCTGCCAAGAAGATAAGGGCTCGCTCATCTTCCAAGACATCAATGAAGAAGGCCACCACAAGTGAAGAATATAAAACTGGATCCGTAACTTTTCCAAAAAAAAAGGTGGGCAGATTATTCTTTATCCTCGGAGTCAAAGTTGCCAACCTTAGTAGCCGATTCCAGAAATCCTGAGGATCGTCTTAAACAAATGGTGTTTTCCATTGAAAGGTTGACGACCAAACTTGAAGAGAAAGAATCCCAAATTGCATTGTTGATGAGTAAACTAAAAGCTCAACATTTTCCTGTGGAAGCAACTACAAGTGGCACAAAGCAAGTTGTTAATCTTGTTGCTGAAAGCTCAAGAATATGGAAAAGTAGCAAAAGCAAAGTCAATATGATCGTACTGTCCTGCAAAGTTCATTGAACGACACAGCCAAAAGGTCTATGGCCTCATTTTCTGTGCAGCAACTGCAACACATGATCATGGATGTCATTCGAGCTTAAGCTGGAGTGGCTCCACAATCATCCCTAATGTATGCAAAGCCGTACTCAACGAGGATCAATGAGCTATGGATGCCGTTGGGCTATCAACCACCAAAATTCCAACAATTTGATGGCAAGGGCAATTTGAAGTAACATATGGCTCACTTCATTGAAACCTGCAACAATGACGGAACCTAAGATGATTTTATGGTGAAGCAATTTGTGCGCTTATTGAAACGAGTTGCCTTTGACTGGTACACGGATATTCCTGCTGAATCCATTGATGGATGAGACAAACTTGAAAGAAAATTCTTGTCACACTTCTGTAGCACGAGAAGGATGGTCAGCCTTCCAAAGTTGGTAGCAATCAAACAAAGAAAGGACGAGCCAGTGACAAAATACATAAAGTGATGAAGAGTCAATGTCCTTAACTGTAAGGAACGGATAAGTGAAGCCTCTTCCATCAATATATGTATGCAAGGGATGCATTAGGGAATACTCTATAGCTTGAACGGAAACATGATGGACTCGTTCAAAGAACTAGCAATAAGGGCTCATGACTTGGAGATCCAAATTGCAAGGCATGGGAGCCATGTTCCAAGCAGTTCCTCTCAAAAGAGAGATGGCAAAAAAGACAATGAAGAAAAGGTTAGCTACTACTTCAGCAAAGATCTCCAAAATGAGCTTAAGTATTGATACTAAATTTGTGAAGGGGCAACCGAATGTAAAGAAAATATTGACACTTAAAGAGCTTGAAGCAAATCAATACCCATTTTTAGATTTGGATGTGTCGGCAATCATGAACCAGTTGCTAGAAAAAAAACTTGATAGAACTGCCAAACCCAAAAAGACTAGAGGAGGTTAGAAGGGTGGATGATCCCAAGTATTGCCGATTACACCGTATCGTTGGTCATCTTATCGAGAAATGCTTTGTGTTGAAGAATCTCATGGTCCACATGGAAAAATGAAGGACATATCAAATTCGATGATTTAAAGGAATCACTGGTTGCCAATGTTGTCGAGATATGCTTTGGAGCGACTTCCCCGAAGTTCGTAGAAAAACTTGAGGATGAAGTCAATATCTCTACTCAAGACTTTACAAAAAAGGAAAATGCACTTAAAGTACTCACATGTGGCCTAAAAGATGTTGTCTTAGTGAAATTTGAGGTCGATGGTGAGATAACAACTATTTATGCATGCCCCAGGATGCCAAAATCCTCTAAAGACCCAAACACCCCAAGCTTCTATGAAGTCATGGTTGATGACTTAAATACATGGGAATCCTCACCTGAGTCAAAAGATGAAGTCGGTGATGGATGGTCAACGTTTATAAGTAAAAAAGAAAAGTATGCTTGGACAAAAAAGGTAAGCATTCCAAGTCTTTCAAGAGTGTTCAACCTGATGAGTTACCGAGCGGAAAAGCCAATTGTGTAGGGAAATTTAACAAATATCAGTTCATCAAATAAACAAGATGGTGAATGGACAATCATGAGAGATTGAAGACGAAGAAGGAATCAACCACTACACTATCCCTTACTAGAAGCTCGAAAAGAAAAAAAAAATGGAAGGGTGTTCGCATGGCTAAAGCTTTCAACAAGAAGGTGCACCCGAGGACTTTCCACATTGGAGACCTGGTGTTAGCCATTAAGAGACCAATCATCATGATGAAGTGCACTGGAGAAAAGTTTGTGTTAAAGTGGGATGACCCATACATGGTGACCGAAGTCTACATCAGCGGTGCTTACAAGATAGTGGACAATGACGGTTTAAGAATCGGCCCCATCAATGGGAAGTTCTTGAAGAAGTTCTATGCATGAAGACTTGGGGGCATGCTTCTTGTCACAAAAGCCTAAACTATATGACAAAATAAAAAAAATAAAAAAATGTAATACTCCTGGCCCGCACAAGTATAAACTATAGACGGCGAAATCCTCAAAATAAAAAGTCTAATACTCCTAGCCTGCACAAGTATAAACTGTGAGCGGCTAAATCAAATGAAAATTTTCTTAGCTAATTTCACCTTCTTAAGTGTTGAAATTATTTCTGCTAGGAGACCAAGCCTCAACCAAAGCACAATACATCCCATTCGGCCGATGGTAGTCAAAAAGTGTGACTTCAACAATAGAAGCTAAGTCGTTAAGCCCTATTCACCTACAGCAAAACACAAATGTCAATATTCCACTCTCTGAAACCATGCAAATACTGAATCTCACATTTTTAATTTAGTGAAAAGCTTTACTTCAGTTGACGATAAAAAAATAAGCTCTACAACATATAGCCTTGGAATGTCATGAACATTTACCTAGAACAAAGGAAAACACAAAGACGGTCGACGATTGGGCAAGATAATATCTCCATGAACTATATGCTTCTCCAAGGGATACTCACTGAGCCTCGGAAAGCTTGATTCTTCAACTCGGTCTAGGCGCTCCATGGCATTGGAACAAACAGAAGGATAGTGAACGACGAGCTTAAATGGACTAGCATCTCCTATAGAACATGTCCTCATGATCGCTTTTGGAAGTATCAAATACTTGCCTTCTCTAGACTCGGCAATCCAATCAATCTTCACAAGCCTAAAAGCTTGTATAACTTCTAAGCGCACCTTTAGGACAGCCATCTTGCAATAAAATATTTTAATTAGAAAAGAAACTTGATATAGCAGCAAAAGTAACGACGATCACTCCACAACAAAAAGACTTAGGTGATCCATGATGCAAAAAAAGAGGCACAAAGACAAGGCTGAAAAAATACACCTTAAAACCTAAAAGGTTCATCTACACCTTTAGGATCTAAAAAGATAAAAATTTCCGAAATCAAAGTTTGGAGATAATCTATACCTAAGCTCTTGGTTCCTCACCACACTTCGAAGTCACCAACTTAAGCAAACGAAGAAGCCCCTTTTAGAAAATTGGGCCTCAAATCCAAAATGACTAAAGCTTATCATTCAGCTCAAATATTTTAGAATATTCTAAAATGTTCCATTAATTATCCTTTTAAATTAAATAAATTGCATAATTAAATAGAGATAACTATCATATTTATTTTCTCTCAAGATAAATATATGATAACTATCACATGTGATTTTCTTGAACCAAACCATCTCCTTTCTACACCGATAAATAAACCCCCTAGGCCAAAGATGAGAGAAAAGAAGAACAAAGAATTGGGGAAGCAAAATTAGAGAAAAAGAAAAATCTCTTTACATGAAACTCTCTCCAGCTTTTCAAGCCGATCAAGCACAAACGCATGGCGAGAGGAGAAATCAAGTCCAAGGAAGATCAAATCTCAGTTTCAAGGCCAAATTTGAAAAACGCAGTGAGGAACGCGAAGAACGCGGGACGGTATCGCATTAAGCTCAAGTTCAGATCCATCAGAAATGGTGAGGAACACAAAGAACACGGGACGACGCTACATCAAGTTTAAGTTCAGATCCGGCGGAAGCAGCGAGGAATGCGAAGGATTTTGTTTTTGTACTGTATCAAGTCAAACTCCAAGGAAAACAACACGAAAATAGTGGACATTGCCCAAAGCCCTTAAGTCCAAAAAGTACGACAGAAAAATCTCAAATCGAAAGAAACGACAGGAACTTCGGTTTGTGTTCATGCAAGACAAACTCCGGCATCCATGTTCATGAAAAAGCCGTTCGCACCTACACCAAAAGCTCAAAGCATTAATCGAAAGATTGTGCACGTGAGAAGTATGTCAGAGAGTCAATCCCTCAAAATCTCTATTTTACAATTTTAAATTTCAATATTGTAATTTGTGCTATAATTAATTTCAGGATGTAATTTTTACTCACAAAATTTGTGCGTACAGTTCTTTTATTTATGGGTTTTTTTAACTGATGTTAACCCATAATTCAAAATGGTTTGCGGGTCAATGGTTCTCTTCAGTTTTAAATTGCTTAGAGTTGTTTGACCAATTTTTTGCTTACTTAGCTATGACCAGAAACCCATGTTTGTGAGGGTTGCGGTTCGCCTTTGAATCGATTCAACTGGATAGTCTGCTCTGGTGCTGACAACAACGCCATTAACCCCTCAAATTTTTGTATTAAAATAATTATATGATGATTTGTTGTTTAATGTTTTTCACTTATTACTCCTTCCATCCCCCTTTCTTTACTCTATTTGACATTTTTTACTAGTTTAACTTGAATTTATTTATATTATTTTTTGTTAGAAAAAAAAATTTTAAAAATATATTTAGAAACTATAGGTTTTGATTTATCATTCATATATAAATATTTTTTATTTATATGTTAAAATATTGAAAATAAAAAATTATAAATTAATTACTAAAAAGTGAGTTGTGTAAAAAATTTGGGCCAGATGTGGTATTTAATTCAGAAAATTTAGTAAGAATATATTGTCAATATGCAACCGGCCTAAAGCCATTTTTTGCCCTTGAACTTGAATGACACGAACACTTAACCCCTTTAACTTGGGATTGGTCTAACTCGCCCCTTGGACTTTCAAACACGGGACACTTTGCCCTTTTTTCCCCACATGCGCATCATGTAATGCTTTTTACCTTAACGACGTATGCCCCTTCTGTTCCCTTTAGTCTAAAATCATCGGCTACAATTTTTGCACCTGCAGAAAACGACTAGGGCGACGCTCAAGGGCTCAAGATTGCTGACGAGTTCACAACCGGCAATTCCCCAACCTAATCGGCCCTTCACTGAAATTGAAACAGATCTTGTTGAATGAAATCACCCTCCCCAATCCCAGTCCTTTCTTGCTGAAATCGCCCTCCCCAATCATTTCCTCGTCCCCAGTTTTGGATGGCTACAGCAAGAAAGATCTGGCGGTGGTGGCAGTGAGGAATATTTGGTGGCTATGGTTGTGAGACAAAGCGGTGAGGAAGAGTTGGCAATGGTGGCGGTGGGACAAAGCGGCGAGGAAGAGCTTGTGACTGTAGTGAAGAGAAAATTGGCGGTGTAGAAGTGAGGGAGAGCTGGCAGTATAATTGTGAAAGAGTGTTAGCGGTGGGCCATGAGACGAATTGATGAGAAAGAGCCGGCGACGGTGGTGGTGAGATAAAGCTGCAAGGAAGAACATATGCTTTAGAGTTTGAATCAAAAAACGGAGTAGACGGCGTTAGGTTAAAAAGTATCACGTGATGCGCACATGGGGGAAAAAAGGGTAAAGTGTCCCATTTTTTAAAGTTCAGGGGGGTAAGTTAGACTGATTCTTAGTTGAGAGGGTTAAGTGTCCGTGTCATTTGAGTTCAAGGACTAAAAATGGCTTTAGGCCATATGCTACCACTCAGGAAATTGGTTTATTAGCGGACTGGACAGGACACGACGAGGAATGTCTCCCCGTGGCCTGCTCATTATTCCTCCTCACCTTCAAACCATTTCTCACTGCCATCATCTGCATTCTTTGTTTCCGTATTTATAATTCCTACATTATTTTTTCCACTTTTCTCGGAAACATGAGCCTAGTGTTTAATTCAAAAACTTTTCTCATTTTCTTTCTAACTTTCCTTTATCAAAGTTTAAGCACGTAACTTGTTTTAATGATATAGACAACATTATTTTTTAAATTTTATAAAACTTATGTACTAAATAATGTTTTCTGTTTAAATTTTTGTCAAAGAAAAGTAAAAAAAATAGAAAATTTTTCTACCTCTAAGCACCACCAGGATATGTGCCAATTAGGTTGAGGTGTTTTCTAGTTTAAAAATATGGGCCAATTAGATTAATAAGGTTGTAAATTTGATGAATCCAAAGGCCTTTTTCGTTTTAATTACAGTCGCGCCCAATCTAGATCGCTTAGACTTCGCCTTTTGATCCTTAAAAATTATAGTAATAACTAAAATTGTAAGTTCTGATTTGACCTTAACCAAAGCCTGCTACAGTAACGGTTTATGGGTCGAAGCTGGCCCATTTGTTTGCCTTCCGACCCATTTTATGTCAATTAGATCAATCGTCATTGTAGGCCTTTCTTGAAAGTCATTAGGCCCTCAAGCCCAACATTTTATAGGTCATGCCCAAATCTAATGTTTAAGTCTTCTAACTGATTTCCTGCTTTGTACTGCTATTCCATCATACCCCCTTTTATAGCTTATAAGTTCAGTACGTGTAAAATAAGTTACCATCACAAGTAAAATTTTCATCTTAAATAACTAAAGCTGCAAAGCGAATAACAAAGCCACAAATCTTGCTAATATTAACACATCGTTCAGCACAAAAGTACGGGTGTGTATATAGAACGGATAGCTCAAGTTTGAGTTCAATTTAAAATTTATTGAGTTAAGCCTTATCGAGCTCAAACCTGAAAATGGCGCTCAATACTTTCCAAGCTTAAGCTTCTACGTCCTTGGCTTCTTTTGTTGGTGGGCCTAATAGACCTCCAATAATAACACATATAATGCTTTAATTATCAAACAAATTAAGAGATATTGTTTTAAAATCTGTAAATTAAACTTAATAAATTCTAGAGATGACCCTTCATTCAAATCTGATGAGTTTTCAGGCTGAGTTCGATCCCACTTCGAGTAGAGCTCGAGTTTCAAAATTCAAACTCGAGTTTAAGCAGTACCAATAATTTAAAGAACTCGGCCTGATCCCGTTATACCCTTTGTAGAAAGGGCCTTTTCAGAGTTGACAATTATTAGTGGTATTCATCAGCGAGCCTGCATGTATGGCAAAGAACAAGTGGATACAATATAAGTCTCATTTAGTACTATCATTAGTGATTAGATTCTACGTTAAAAAAAATTATCTAAGCATAGCTTTTATCTTTAATAGTTTAATCTCTATCATTAATAAATCATTAAAAACTTTAATACTAATCCTAAAAATAAAAAATCTCTTCCCAAACTAACTGATAATCATCTGTGAGCTAAAGCAAAAAAATATCATATTTTTAAGCTTAAGGAATACGAAAAGAGCCTCGAAATAACCACGGTAACGTCAATAACCTTCTTTTTGTTCAATTTATCTTATTTCTTTGTATCCATGTCATTATAACTGTAATTGAATCAGATCAAGCTTAAGCCCAGTAACATAACGATATTGTAATTCAACTTCGAGCTCGGTTTAAAAGTTCTATAAACTAAACTAAGCAACAATAATGGCTATTGCAACGTTTCAAACTACAAGCGAGTTTTTTTTTGGGGGGGGGGGGGGGGGGTGTGGATTTTGCGTCTCCTAAACAAAGTTATATATACGCTATTATTATTCATATAATTATTAATCATACATTTCAATTCATTGATACAGTATTTACTATGCTCAAGCTCAACATACTAGAGTTCAAAATTGATAATCCTCAAGTCAAGCTAAAACTCGAGCTCTACTTTTTTTTTTTTCCCAAAGTATTAGCATTTTCTTTTTTATGCACAAAGTGCTAGCAATTTATCTCAAGAGTAGGAATCATCATTGATTTCCAACAAAGTTAAGGCAGGTGTTACTATTATTAGTGGGAATTTCTGTTTTCTGCCTCTAATTATGTCGGGAATTTGTCTGAGTAATTCACGCATGCACGTGTGGTGGGGTTAGCCGAGCCGACTACGCTAACCTTCATTTGCACATTAATACTTGCCACTAATTTTGCTTCTCACTCAAAATCACTTACAGTTATGTCGGCTATCTGGCATAAATTGCGTATCCAAACCTTCATTTTCCCTTGCAAGTGCAAGTTCATCTCATACCCTTGGTATTGAGAAAGCAAAAACAAAAAACGTCGACTCCTGTTTAAGTAATTAATCTAGTGAAATCAATTTAGATTTGAATTGTTTAAAAAAAAAATAAGCAGTAGTAGAGACGACAATTTGAAATTACAAAAATAGAATTTACGAGCACATACGAATACCACAAACAATTTTTTTATCCTTCACCAAAATAGTTTAGTTGCAGCCCAAGCACATCCAATGAGATTGCGTCAACACCTTATCCAACATCTCATTTGACGTGGCTAATGAACTTAAAAACAAAAGATATCGGTAGTATTTTGATCCAATGGCTAAAGAGTTTGGATGCCGGCCATACGTTTAATCAGGGATCCAATTTCATTGGAATATTATATACCACTACAATTTAAAATGTGGCTTCGTGCCTTTCGGATTTCAAAAAACAGATAAAATTTTCTTTAATTTTAAATAAATAATATCTCAAAACGTAATATACTGTAAAAAAATAAATAAATAAATAAATAAATAAAAGTTATCCTGAGCACAATTCCTGCATATTGTCCCAATAAATTTATTAAAAAGCTCGCACATGAAATGGTAAGTTTCGTTTCTTATTTTTTAAAAATAAATTATTTTTACTTTTATTTTATCTTAAAATCATTTAAAAGCTAACACATTATATATATATATATATATATAAATAATAGTCACTTGAATAATATTCTTCTTAATTAGAAATAATATAATTTTTATCAATTTTTTTAACCACCCAAACCCAAAGAAATTAGGTCTAATGAATCTGGTCGAATTGAGATGATTGGATTTTAGTGATTCTCATTCTTTTTATTTCTGGTATTTGCGGGTATGGAAGAGAATGAAGGGTGGAGGTGGACATGGAGTGGGTTAGAATGAAATGAAAGACTGAGTGGGTGAGACACGGAAGTTTGGGTTGGGCGGACAGGGAGTGGCGAAGGTCTTTGTCAGAGTCCACGAGGGTAAATACCCAGACCCTAAGCCCTAAGGTGGTACCGCACGTGCGGATCTGACAGGAGACGTTCGTGCGAAGGAGAAAAAACATGGCTTTTGCTGATTGGTTCAAACCGTTGACACAGCACACGTGTGGCTCACACCTCGTGGCCCCTGTCTCACCATTCCCTCTTCCGACTTGCACGCGTCCAGTGAAGACCTGTATCTTAATATTAAAACAGTATTTTGCGAACCACCGTCAGGATCTCTGAGCCGGGAAAACGGCGACGTTGCCGCTGCGGAGGAAGAGCTCAAGAAGCTTCAGGAGGATGAGCCCATGGTTGAGGATGCGAAGGATGATGATGATAATTGATAAAGAAGATGACCACGACCATGATGATGATGACGACGACAGAAACAAGATGGAAGCCAACGTCCAAGCGTGTGGAGATATTTTTATGTCGTTTATTGAATATTGGATTGGTTATGCCACCCTTTTATTTTCATTTTTAACTCTACGTCTCAGGATTTTTGTGAAAAGAAAAATATTATTGTTCCTTCTAAATATAGTTGTTCTAATTTATCTGATTCTTCATATCCTCTTATTAAATATAGTTATACAATTGTTTAATCTTATTATTCTCTGAGAAATATATTTATTTTTTTAATATTTATTAATTACTCGTTACGCCTATAGAAATTATTCCTTGGCAGATGCTTCGATTCTTTTACCAAGTATAATTTTACAAAAGAAATAAAAACACTAGACACATAGTTTTATTGAAATTCAATGGGGTCAATTGGCGAGGAGGAGCTTAAGAAGCTGCAGGAGGATGAGGTGTTGGTTGAGGATGTGAATGATGATGATGATTAAGAAGATGACCACGACAATGATGATGAGGACGACATTGATGAGGACGACTGAAGGAAGATGGAGGCCAACGTCCAAGAGTGTGGAGATATTTTTATATCGTTTACTGAATATTGAATGGTTATACAACCTTTTTATTTTCATTGTCAACTCTAGGTATTAGGATTTTTGCGAAAAAAATATTAATGTTTCTTCCCCTATTCAGAGGAAACTCATTTTAACTTAAATTAACTTAATATAAAATAGCTTACTTTTATTTTTACATTTTTTTTTTATCTAGAAGCAATTTCATTTGAAAGTTAATATTATATAAGTGTAATAATCCATGTGAAACACAATTTTTATCATGTTATTAAATTTATATGAATTTTTATTTTTTAATGCCTAAAAAAGAAACATTCTTAAAAAATTATAGTGTCAAAAAAAAATTTATAATCAATAAAATTGTTTTACCTAAATAATTTTAGTTTTTAAATGAAATTGGTTTCAAGTAAAAAAAATACAAACAAAAAAAAATATTTTAGATTAAGATGATTTAAGTTAAAATGAATTGGATTTTAATGTTTACTTGTGTTGCTTGTAGCAGTTATTCTCCCGTAGATGTTTTTATATTCTCTTACTAAATATAATTGTTTCATTGTCTCATATTCTTGCCATCTCACAAATATATCTGTTCTTTTTAACATATAATAACTATTTGTTATTAGGGGTGGTAAAATGTGACCCGACCTAAAAACCTAGGCCAACCCACTGGAATCCAAACCTAATCTGATCCGATTTGATTAAAAAAGTCAATTACTCAAATCCGGTTATGCCCATCCTGATCTAAACCTAAACCCGATTAAAATGAAACACGAAAAAACTCAAAATTTGAATGGCCCAAACCAGAAATAATCTAAACCCAAATTGGCTCAAACTCAAAAGAACCCGAACTCAAAATGACTCAAACCTGAGACTGACTTGACTTAAACTTGAAAAGACCCAAGTCTAAACCCGAAAAGACCCAAGTCTAAACTTGACAAAACCAAATTTCTAGAATTTATTGAATTAGCCTATGACTTTATGAGATCATCAGATTTTGTATCGTAAAATTGTCAAACTTATCTCAAATTCTTGAAAGCTGACAAATTTGTCCTGAAATTTTCAATTTTGCCTAGAACTTTCTAAAAACCTTCAATTGACAGACAAACTCTTCTATTTCGCCTACATTGACCTCAAGTGACCTCTAGGGCTCCAAATTAGTACATAAACTAAATTAATTCCTATTTTGACCCTAAATAATTATTCTAAATTTCTAAAAAAATATAAATCAAAGTGACAATATAATTTAAATGTATCCGATCCTACCAACTTCTTAACTTTTAAAATGACCAAGTTTATAGTTTCATGAATCGAATTTGCAAAGTTTTCAATTAGGTATTTTTTAAAAAAAATAATTGTATATTAATATATTTATCTCTAATTAAAATAAATTTTTTAGAATATTGTTTATGCCTATTAATTTTTTAGTTATGAGGTACCTAAATTTTGAAAATTTCATTTTAGTCACTCATAAAAATTGCAACATGGGTATATAAAATTTTCAAATATTTGCATAAAAACTTAAATTCTTTAATTTAAATTTTAACAAAATCTAAACAAAAAATTGAATTAATCCAGTTATTTCAGCTTATGCACTAATAACCCAATTAAACCCGAGTATCAACCTAAATTTGACCTGAAACCGAAATAACCCAACCTGAAGTTACCAAAATCTGAAATTGACCTGAGCTGAATTAAATCTGAACCCCGAATAAGACTAACCCAAACCCAAAATTTACTCAACATGAAATTAACCCAAAATCAAATCACCTGAACTAAATGCAAATTAATGCTAACCTGACTAAACTCGAACCTGAATGATCTAACCAAAACCCAACCTGACTCACCCAATTGTCATCCCTACTTGTTATACCTCTAGTAGTTGTGAGTTATCAAATTCTTCATATTCTTTAGCTAAATATAATTGTTTCATTGTCTAATTTTGTTCACTACAAGAAAAATGTCATTTACCAAAAGATGGAAAGCATTAGTAAAAGCTAAAAATCCGTTGGTATAACACTTGGAGGGACGGTCCAACGAACGAGGTGTCCATTGGTAAAAACACCGTAGCCAAAGGCTTATAGCAACGAATGAGGTGTCCGTTGGAATAGCCTAAAAATCTATAGCAACGGATACTATGTCATTAGTAAAAAGATATACAAACAATTTTCTTCCATTTGTAGAAGTGGGCGCGAGGCAACCATGGCATACCTATACCAACAATTATGTCTGTTAGTATATCATGAACATAAGGCAACTTGGGCAACCCTATTCGAACAGTTACATTTGTTAGTATATCCATTGTATTATTATTATTATTATTATTATTATTATTATTATTATTATTATTATTATTATTATTATTATATAATCACAAAAATATTTCATAAAATTAATTTCATTAATAAAATGCTAAAGTGAAATCAAAGTCATTATAATGAGTCTCATCCTTCAAATAATATCCAACAACCATAACTAGCACTAGAAACAAGTTTGTTGTTCTCAAACATCTATCTATAATTTCATTTATACAAAAAAACCTTTTATGCCCAAAAAAGAAAGATTGGGGTCTTTGAAGCCTAATTAGCACCAGAAATAAGAAATAATTCATGTCGCTCTTCCACCATTAATTCTTTTGATATATATACGTCAGAAGTTGTTCATGCACCTGAAAAAATAAAAGCCAAATAATAAGTTTCAATCCATAGGAATCAACAATTGCCCAAAAGGCACAATGGAAACAAGTGAAAAATCAAGAAAAGCATAAGGAATACTAAAGCAAAATACTAAAGCAAAATATGGAAAAGGTTACAGAAAAAAAAGGTTCAAAGCTAGAAAAGGGTAAAATATTGAGCCTACTAAAAAATTAATCTCCACATTGAAAGTGCTAGAAAATTGGAACACTAAATACAAGTGCTAGATGTGTATAGTAATGAAATGGAAAAAATTGGTGGAGCAACACTTGGTAAATAGTAATACATATTCCATAAATGAGAAGTGGACCAAGTAATTTATATGAGATGCATACCATTTGTATGGTTACTTTCACTTGACGATCTATGATTTCTAGTGTTAGGCAACATAGGAGAATTTTTAGGAGCACTGGAACTTGTGGGCACCTATTACATGGATTGGTAAATAACATACATTTGATCACTTAAATTTGTTAGAAATTTATTGTACAATTTGACTAAATTTATAAATCATATTTGAAACAACATACCTCTCCATTTTGAACCATGTTGGTAAGAGTCTCTAATGAAAAATTATGACGTATCTACTTAAAGGCTGCTACTAGGCAATCCACTGTCTTTTATAATTGAGCAATTTGAAGATTAACTTCTGAATTTGTTTGTTCCAAATGAGTTGCATCTCTGGTTGTCTTAATCTTTCTCATGCATCTAACACGTCCCTTTTTCTCAGGGCCTTTATATTTTGAGTATACATCCCTAACCCAAACATTATTAGTGGTTGCCTCTTGTGTATCACCAAATACATTGATATCTAATTTTATTGCCTCCTGCACCCATAAATAAATATGTGAATTAATTGTTAATGTCATGGGAGAACATATACACGTTAAAGATCCTGAGACTTGTTAGAAGCAATAAAATGCAAGTTATTAGTTTTGAAGTAATACCGCAAACTCAGTTGCCCCCGGAGTCACATAGTTTGCATTTTTCATTGTACGAGTTTTGATATCTATGTTAGCACAAGATGTTCGTACACCATTATTTCACTTTGCCTAGGGCAAATGAAAAATAATATGCATCACATCAATCTTTGTAAGCTAGTACAAATAAACATTTGCTTATTGTTTTTCAACAAAAATACTTTACCCCTTCATGAATGATTCGAGTGAATGTTTTAGTTCCTACAGAATGAGACTCCTTCAACTTTGATTCATTCAATTCATTTGTCTCACTAGTTTTCTACACACAAGTAAAAACTTAAAACAATAATATAGGCAATATGAATAACATTACATGTCAAAGTAGAGTTGAAATACATGACAAGTGACTTAAATTGTCTTTTATCTACTCGTGCCTCATTCAAATTTGCAGTAATTTGGTCATTGGTTAAACTAGGATTGAAGTGGCGAGACTTTAGGGTATTCTTTCAAGTCCTTCATCTGTCATTCAAGTCACTGATTACCCATCTTTTAGTTGATGCATTTGATGGTAGGCGAAGTGAGAATTTTTCCTGTAAATAAAGCAATTTAGTGGTCATAAATTTTGAGTCATATGTATCTAATGCAAGTTAAAGAATATGCATATTAATTGGTGCCTGTACAAGTTGCCACATATCATCTTTATTTTTGGCTGGCATCTACACCAATCCTCATAATTAATGGGTGCATAGAGAACATTTCTAGCTAGAGTGCTGAGGAAACGAGTGAGTGTACCACCTTCATTACCAACTAGAATGCCATTTAAGTCTACCTCAACTTTTATTTTTTTTGTTAAGATCTAACTCCCACACATCAGGCATAACTGTAACACCTCGAACTTTCCTCTGAGTAGTGGCTTGTTTAATAAAGGAATCATAACAAAGAATCAAGTGTAAGACATGATTAAAAAAAATACAACTTGAGCAATAAGAACCTTGAGATTCTTACTAGCCTTGCTCACTTTTATTTAATATAGCATCTATAAAGTGTTGCTGAGTTTGAGTTGTAAAGGTTCCTCAATTTGAGTTTTTAGAGCATGCTGGCTTTGATTAAGATCTTGTGATGAAGAACAAGCACCTTGATCTATAGTTTCAATATTCAACTGTCTAGGCTTTGCCTTTTCAGATATTGTATATTACTCTTTAGAAGAAAAATCCCAGCAATTACTTTCAAATTGTAACAACGTAAGCAAATTAAAAATATGGTTAAAAACTCTCATGTCCTAGGAAGCACCTGAAAATAATAAATTACTGTAGAAAATAGTTTTATAATTTCAAGACAAAAGTAGAAGGGTATGCCAACAAAGTGTTTCCTAACATAAAAAAAGAACAAAAACAAAAACATGATCATGCCACTAAGTTAGAAGTCCGTAACACCTAGTTTCATGATAAGACTTTACATATTCTAACATGAAAGGCAAAATGTTCAACCAACTGAAGATGTAAGATTATAGCCTTTGATAAAACCTGAATTTCATAGAAGAGAAAATGATACACATGTAACCTGTAATTCTGAATTCTTACAACCTAAATTATTGTTCAGGATTAACCAAATACCTATAGGTAAAATCATTTATCTAGTAAGACAACATATAGATAGACAAATGAATAATACTAAACCAAACTCCGGACTAGCCCAATATGCCTTCATTTCTGCATATGCGTCATCAAGCATGAAATTTACCTTCGCTCAACGTTTGACAAGATCCTTTACTTGCCTAATGTCTGCCATGACGTATCGATAATGTTGTGCCCTCAAGATATGCCATGTCCGGTACACCTCATTATGGTGTTTTGGGTCCCACTCACAGCTCATCTGCAAATGGTAATAAATTATTACATTTGCAACAAAGACACTGAATGCTGTCACAACTCATTTTTTCATGATAAGCGACAGCAAATGATATAAATTAATGAACCCCGGACTCCTACTCTTCCGTATAACCTGTTCGACCCTGCAAGAAATAGTTACAGTACATCCAAATATGGTCTGACTCCAATATAAACTATATCTGTTGATAAATGTGAAAAATACATAGACATGAAAGTTGGGAAACCACAAATGATAAAACCAAAAAAACCTTAGACCCTAAACCTATATCTAATATCATTCAATACACTAAACCCTAATTCCTTATCCCTAAACCCTAACTTTAAATGATAAAACCAAAAAAACCCCAAACCTTGAATTAAACCTGTATATCCAATACCCTAGTCCCTAACTAAATACCCAAAACCCTAAAAAACATTAAACCTTAAACCTATATCCAATACCCTAATATGTAATTATCAATACCTAGCTAGTCTCATATCCTTAGACACTAACCCCAAGCCCTAAACCCTAAAAATCTCAAATCCTAAATAATAAATATCATGAAATTTGAATAAAAATTAATATGTGTTTTAATATAATTAAATGCAACAATATAAATTATATGACAAAAATTTTATGATGTTGCTGAACATATCCAAAAATTATTAGAAAAACCAAAAACTAAAAAGAAAATAGCATAAATCAATCTCTAGGGGAATGTAGTAACCGTATTCACAAAAAATCCATTTTTATGACAAAATAAGTCATTTCAATCATCATTGTCATTCATAAAAAATCACACTCATATTATGATATACTAAGGGGAAAAAAAAACAAAATAAAAAATGTACCATTCTAAGGTAACTGAGAGAAGAAGTTTAAACATATTTGTTAATATTTAAATTAATTATTAACTCAACCAAATTTTTATATCTTTAAAATTAATTAACTAACCTACACTTAATCCCATTCATACCTCCTAATAAAAATAGGGAAAAAAATTCCAAAATGTACCATTCTAAGGTAACTAATTATGATAAAAGGCTTAAAAATATTGTTCAATATTTGTCATTAATTATTAAATTAACCAAATTTTTATAAATTTTTAATTAATTAACTAACCTATTTTTAACCCAATTCATACCTCCTAATAAGAATAGGAAAAAAACAAATTAAAAAATGTACCATTCTAAGGTAACTAATTAAGATAGAAGCTTAAAAGGTTTTTTTAATATTTAAATTAATTATGAACTCAACCAAATTTTTATATATTCTAATTAATTAACTAACCTATCCTTAACCCAACTCATACTTCCTAATAAAAATAGGAAAAAAAACAAATTCAAAATTGTATCATTCTAAGCTAACTAATTAAGAGAAAAAGCTTAAAAATATATTGTAATATTTAAATTAATTATTAACTCAACCAAATTTTTATATATTTCTAGTTAATTAACTAACCCATACTTAACCCAATTCATACCTCCTAATAAGAATAGGAAAGAAACAACAAATTCGAAAATGTACCATTCTAAGGTAATTAATTAAGAAAAGAAGTTTAAAAATATTTTTGTAATATGTAAATTAATTATTAACTCGACCAAAATTTTATATATTTCTAATTAATTTACTATAGTGGCCGATCCAGTGACCAACTTTATTCGGTCACCAACAAGCTTCTATGTTAGCAATACACGAGAATTAATCCAACCAATCAAATTTCACATACTTCTCCCATATAAATTAAAATCAGGATTCTCACCATTCTTACCAATCTCGCTTTCCTCAGTATTCTAACTCTCACTAATCTCTTCCCCTTTCACACTATAGTTTCTCACTACTATTGATAAAGCGTAAGAAGACCTACTGGTGGAAGTTACTGGAGAATGATATGCTAGATATTGATGCCTAGAAGGCAAAGTCGGATGAGTAAGCTATCCAATTTTGAAGAAGAAGGGGGTGGTGGAGAAGATGATGTTAGATTAGAGTCACTCTTTTTTATTTGGTTCCAAAGAAAATTGATAAGTTGAAGATAAAGAGTATGGAGTAATTTGAAGTTAAAGTTGCAAAGACATAGCAATTTAAACGGTGGAGCAAACAACTTCAATTTTTGTAAAATTGAGTTAGGCGTCTTAAAAAAACTTACACGAAACTTCATCATAATTAAAAATTAGTAAAAAATAAAAGAATTGTTAAAAGGAAAATCCAATGTAAATCATAAAATAAAAAATCAAAGAAACAAGATGGGTATTTAGTGTTATGACCGATTTGGTGACCGATTTTTTCAATCATTAGCATTGGTCTCTATGCGGGTCATTACTCCTTGGTGCCAAGGATTTAGTGACCGATTGGTGACCGACTTTTTTAGTCACCAAAAAAGTTAAATAGTGACCGATTAGTGACTAATTTGTTGATTATTTTTTTGCCTTTTTCTTGTAGTCTCTCTCTTTCTCTTTCTTTCTCTCTCTCTCTCTCTCTCTCTCTCTCTCTCTCTCTCTCTCTCTCACTCTCTGTAAATTATATTTATTTTTTTAATTTCATTTATTCTTTTCTTTAATGTAGGTTTTTAAAAGCTTTTGTTTCCGTTTTTCTTTTGGGTTGTACACATATCACATGACAACACGTGCATGTTTTCTGTCTACCAAGAGACTAACATGAACAGACTATCAAAATTTAAAGACTAAGTTATTATGGGCCAAAGTTAAAGGGCTAACTCATGTGAATTTAAAAAGTTGAGGGACCAACTGTACATTTAGGCATACACACACACACACACACTAGGCCAGGGTATCCTCGGCTGTACTCCTATCCTATTTGCTTCGGAAGATATGGTTACCTTGTATTCCCTCCTATTTAGATTTGGCATAAAAAATAAAAAACATGAAAAAGCTTATATGTTGTTTATAGTTATATTTTTTTACTTTTTCGCATAAGTTAAAAAAAAAAGTAAAGTAAATATTAAAATGATAATGTTAAGAATAATAAAATAAAATAATTTATTAAATATGAAAGCTTTATAAAAATTTGGGATGACCTAAAATAGAATATGCTACAAATAATTTGAGACCAAAGAATAATTTTTTTTTATTAAGTTTATTCTATATACTTCATCATTTACTTGTAAAAATGAGCTTTTACCCAAACGAAGATTTTAAACTCTAACATGCCACGGTGAATAGTGAGTATCATCAAGTCAATAACCGAAAAGACCAGTCAGTAGAAATTTTGTAGTAACACTTACCCTTTGAGTCGATCAGTAGATGCTTTCCAATTTACAAATAGCAGGTTTACCTATAGATACTTCATCATACTTATATACTCATCATTTAGTTGTAAAATGACATAAATTCAGATTTAAGCTCTAACTGAAAGCAACTAAATAGTGGATATCATTTCAATGAATCACTAGCTCAATTGTTGCAAACTTTGAAATTAATTAGGATGGTTTTAAATTTAATAATAATAGCAATTATTAAATAATTGTTTTAGTCTCACTTCCAATTAGGAGCATGTGGCTGTCGTGCACGAGACCATTCACACAAGATAAGATAACGAGTTCGAGATACACTCAGGAAGATTTTTTTTTTAAAAAAAAAACTAATTCAGAAGCACCAACATATTCCACGTACCAAAACTTTTGCTCATTTTTTTTTTTGACAATTAATTTAAAATTTTTTATTTTTAATATTTTAATATATAAATAAAAAAAATTTATAAATGAATAATAAATTAAGATATATAGTTTTTAAATATATTTTTTTATTTTTTCTAATAAACAATAATATGAATAAATTCAAGTTAAAATATTCAAGAAAAAAAATCAAATTGAGCAAAATTCTTTGGACGGATGGAGTTTTTTTTTTTAATGAAAAATACCTATAACAATATCACTTTCAACAAAATAGAGAAGAGTAAATTTCATTTGTCTTTGTTAAACTATATCTCATCATGTTGCTTAATTGTCTCAAAATTATAAAATGTTATACCAATAATCCTAAAATATTTAATTATTGTTGTCTCATCTTACCGTCTATCACACCGTTAATGATGAGTGTACAATTGATGTCACATCAGTAGACATCCAAGTTTTAAAACCTCTATTAACAATCATATTATTTTTTTGTCCATACTTAATGGTTATGTTAGATAGTAGGATAAAATAACAATAATTAAATAGTTTGAAGATGATTTTTGCAATATTTGATAATTTGTGGACAACTAAATAATATAAGATACTCCTTCCATCATAAAAATTTTACTTCATTTATTTTTAAAAATTAATCTAGGATTTTTTTTAACATTTTAATATAAATAAAAAAATTTTGTATCTAAATGATAATTCAAGATATGTAATTTCTAAATATATTTTTTTTATTTTTTTTAATAAATAATAATATAAACAAAATTAAGTCAAAATATAACAAAAAGTTAAATATATCAAAACTTATAGAACTGATGGTGTATAATTTAGGTACGGGAAGTTACGTTTACCAGCAGAACATGAATTCTTTGGTCCCTGTAGCTCTATTAATTTTCGCAGCAAAATAAATTGGCTACAGGATTTCATGAGGACGCGTGGTCCTCCGTGCATGAAATCAACACTAGGTTAGGTGCAGCGAGAATTAATCATTTTCATTGAACCATATATATTATATGTATGTCAAAATTGTGATCTGGGTTTGGCCTTCTGTCTATTGAGGGATCCTTGTCGATCATGAGATGACTTCTTGGCTTATTTGCTTTGCCCAAATACTAGGTTGAGGTTCGTCATTTCTGATGGAGATATTATTATCGAGTGACCGGGGCCGCCTACTCTAATTTATGGGAAGTGAGATCGTATGAGACTAATATTTTGGAAAATAATAATAATAGCATAACTCTTTAAATATTAAAACAATTAATTAATGATCCCTATTAAAAACCGAGAATTTTAGCTGTCACTTTTCCTATTCCTTTAATTGTAACGATACTTTATTAAAAATCTCAAAACTATACCTAATGTTACACTGTCGCCCGCCCCTGAGCTATGAAATGCTATTGTACAATTGGTCCTAAATTACATGAAACGTTGCACCGTAGGTCTTCTGTTAGAAACTCCGTTTATTGCAAATGGAAAAACAATGTTCGTCTTTTTCAACAGCAAAAAAGTAAATTAATTTCAATAGGAAACTCAAAACTATTCTTCATCAGCTTGCTATTTTATGAGTTTTGGCATAGATCTCGCCCATTTTTGCTATCATTTATTCCTACCACACTGCCACATTGGATGTTTCAATTGTACTTTTGTAGAAAATTTGGGTTAACTACAATTTTTTCCCTGAAGTTTAGATGAAATTACATGTTTCCTCTCTCATTCTAAAAATATACATTTTACCTCTTGCCTTTTTAAGACAATCCAACAACTTTTGAAATCTTAATTAAGACTAAACGGTTGTCATCTTCAAGTAATTTTAATTTGCAAAATACTTTTTTTACAATTAGTTTATATTTAAAAAATACTATTTTAAAAATTGAAAGAAATATAGAAATAAAAGATTGATAATTTAAAATATCTATTAACTGTAAAAAAAATCATATAAATTAAAATTATTGGAAGATGACTATTGTAATATTAAAATTAAGATTTCAAAAATTATTGTTGGTCAGTATTAAAAAGACAAGGGGTAAAGTATATATTTTTTAAATAGAACAGGCAAAGTGTAATTTCACATAAATCTCAATGAATAAATTGTAATTATCCCAAAAAAAATTTGTGTCTTTCTACTTATGGTTTAATTAATTAGGCTAATCATGCTACAATTCATAACCCAAAGACAACTGCAACGTTGAGCATAAATCGGGGACATTTTGTGCAACTTGCCTGTTTTTTCTACTAGTTCTTTTTTCAATAACTGGAAAGAAAAGAAAATTTGGATAGAGTACACATTTATCATGACAAAAACGTGAAGCATGAAATTGATCAACGTTATCTTTAGCTTTCTTCAAACCTATAGTTTTGTCCTTATTGTTTAGATACCTATACTTACAAGGTTAACACCGTGATTCATTGTTACCACAAAAATAAAATAATATCAAACTTTGCCCTCCAAACCTTATTTGTTAGAAACTTTGTACCCCTAACTTCTGCATCTAATGATCTTGCCCCTTCACATCCCCTCCCTATTCACCTCCTCCTCTACCTCTATCTCCTCTTATCCATCCACACCACGAAATCCACCGTTGCCACCATTGCTTGCAATCAAGAAACCAAAGAGAAAAAATCAGAAAAATCATCCCAAAACAGTAATCATTTGAAAACAACAAACGGGTTCATTAACCAAAAAACAACAATAATCCAAAAACAAATTCATTAACTAGAACAATCATCCAAAAATAACAAACAAATTTGTTAACTAGAACAAATCCTAAACATAATCAAAGTAGCAACCCATAAGGCTCGAGGGAGTGGAGTAGCGGCCTAGAAACAAAATCAAAGTAGTGGCCCATTGTCGTCTCCATGACCCACGATTGGAGTCGAAACCATCTTAGAAATGATTCCACCACTTTCCAGCTCGATTAGAGCCAAAACCATCCTAGAAACAGTTCCACAGCTAAAGAAGACAACCGTCGTAAGGGCTACCACCATTTTGATGAGGTCGCATGTGGCGAGGATGTTGGCAAGCCCGAGGGGGCTCTAGTGCGGACTAAAAGATCAAAGGCTCACTGGTAAGAGTGATTGATGTGGGCATTGACTAACTATCAAAGAAATCAAACTTGATCAAGGCAAGTTCAGCCTCTATCACTGTCATCATTGTTTCGAAGACATACCTGGTGTATTTGGAGGTGGATTTGAAGGGAAGATTAGGGAATTGAATCATTTGGTGCATTTCTATTTTAGATCAATTTGGTGGTTTTTCTTTTTAAGTTGAACCGGTTTGATTTGAAAAGATCTTAGTTGTTGGGGGTAAAAGTTTTACGAAAGAAATGTAGAATAAAAAAGTCATATATATTTTTTAAGATAATAAAAAATAACAGTACTAATTTTACAAAGATAATTGTAGGTATTTAAAATAGGGACAACAAACTTGTAAGCTTCAGCAGACCTCGAGAAGCTTTTCATAATTTTTCCTATAAAAAATTGCTCGTGTCTATAACAAATGGACTGCAGTAGGATGGGGTCTACATCGTGAAGCAGTATATAATTGGTGGTGGTTTAAGGGTCGGGTCGTGGGACCCGAAAGAAGAACAAGATGGCTGGTCACTAAAATCAAACATGGATTTCCTGAAACCAGCCAGCCAGAATTTAGGTCTTCGAATTATTGTTGTTGGCCGATCGAATTTATTGCTGGGTCGGTATATAATTTTGTTAATTTTAGCAACAATTTTTTGCCAAATTATTGGTTAATTGACAAGTTGGTATGAGGCACAGTGACTTGGTCATGACCTCCATAATGTCATTGTCACCTCACACGTGGGGCATTACTATAATACAGAGAAATATGAGCTTAGTGCTAGCTAGCTATTTTATATTATAATTACATGGGAAGAAAATTTTTTCAAACAGGTGGCGCTATTAATTTGTACATTATGTGATGATTGTGATTTGATGACGTTAACAGAATGATTATGATAAGGATGATCTTCCATTCGTATGCGAAAACCAATTTTTTCATCTAAGTCCTATTGAGATAGAATTCGTTTTCTTGACTCGAATTTTCCTTTTGATCTCGTCTCTAGCTCGTTCACATGTAGCAGTATTGCTTTTAAGAGCTATTCTCATTATACACATAAAAATACACTCTCTGTTTCATATTCTTTAATTTTTTAATAATTAATTTATAATTTATAATTTTTTTATTTTTAGTATATAAATAAAAAATATATACAAATGATAAACAAAAATCTATAATTTTCACATATATTTTTTTAATTTTTTTTTTAAAAACTAATATTATAAATAAATTCAACTCAAATTATAACTAAAAGTTAAATGTTTCAAACCATATTGGATGGAGAGAGTATAATATTAGAATGGATTAATGTAAAAATATTTTATCAACTCAAAAAAGATATTTTTCTAGATCTCGATTGGAAAAATATGCCCCAAAAATATCTATTCAATGTGAATACACATACTAATGAATAACAATTAACATTCTAAGAAATATGTTTCGAGAGAAATTAAATCACATGAGATGAGACGACAACTTTTTATGTGTTTCAGTCCCTTCGTGTCCCAGGTGAATGAAGAGTTGAAATAGACTTTATCATAATAATGAATTGCCATTCACGCACGACAAGCCTTTACGGAAATAAGACTTATGGTTTCTTTTGTTGTATAATTACAATTTGACTCTTGAAATTTAGATTAAATTACATTTTACCTCTCTTATTTTAGAAATATACACTTTACTTCTGTCTTTTTAATACAGCCCAATAGCAACTTCAGATATTTTAATTTAGATTTTACGGTAAACATATTTTAGTAATTTTAATTTGTATGATATTATTTTACAGTTAATAAATATTTTAAATTATTAGTTTTTTCTTTATACATTTATTTCATTCTTTAAAACAGTATTTTGTAAATGTCAATTAATTATAATAAAAGCACTATACATATTGAAATTACTTGAAGATGACAACCATATAATTTAAATTAAGATTTTAAAAGTTGTTGTTGAACTGTATTAAAAATGCATGATGCAAAGTGTATATTTTTAAAATAAGATTGGGGCAAAGTGTAATTTCATCTAAATCTCAAACGGAAAATTGTAATTAATCCTTTCTTTTTTTTTATTTTTTATGCCACTATTTATACATCATGGGAATAAATATGAATATTGAATCCCTTAACGTAACAGTTAGCCACAAAGAAATAGCATTCATGTAATTACTATGTTTGCTATTCTTAATACTATATAAGATAAACAACATTCATTGTCCTGAATTAAGACTCATGTTTTAGATTCATACCTAAACTACAAAATGTTAAACCATTTATCTTTTAATTATGAAAATGTTACACCAATCGTCCTACTGTTAATTGGAACCATTAAAATAGACAAAAAAAATGTAAAAAATTAGTTTAAACTCTTGAAAACCTTCCATTTGTCATAGAAACCTCAAAACATTTACATCTTACAATAAAACCACAATCTTGTCAAGACCTCAACCTTTACTCATTCGCCCCATATGACCTTCACCTTTACTATGACCGGCACTAATCTACCACCGTCACGTCCCTACCCCGACATAGACAGCCCACGTCACAGCCACCGTTGACGATTAATCAACAGAGAAAAAGGATAAAAGGCTAATATCCTTGAGGCCAAAATGTAGCCTTTTTCCTCATCGATCACTATCCTTCATCGCCATCTTCTGTTGCCATCTCGTCGCACCCTCCCATCAATTAAGCGTCCTCTTCCATAGCGCTTTCCCATTGCACTTCGATCTTGCCCATCGTTGTCCTCTATAGTCATTTTTCTTCGATTCCGCCTAGACATCTCCCTTTAATCACACTCCAATATCATCATTTTTCTTCGATCGCGCATTACCGGAAGAAGAAGACGATTGACAATCTTGCACCGTTGGATGAAAATCATCATGCACCGATGAAGAAAGATGATCGTGCACTGCCGGAGGAAGACGGTCATCGACAATCTAGCAGGAAAATAGGGAAGTGGGCTAAAAAATGGAGAGGTTAGCTTGGAACCAATGACAAAGGATGCAAGAACTAAATAGGCAAAGCAAAGGATGACGGTAGTCATAAAGAAGATATGGTGGTTAGGAGAATGTGGTTTATTGTAAGATGTAACAGTTTTGAGGTTTTTATGATAAATGGATTGTTTTCAAGGGATAAAACTAGTTTTTTACGTTTTTTTCTATCCATTTTAACAGTTATAGTAAATGGCACGATGATTAATGTTATATTTTCATAGTTAAAGCATAAATTGTATAATGTTTTATAGTTTCAGGATGAATTTGAAACATGGGTGTTAGTTCCAGGACGATGGGTGCTGTTTACCTTACTATATATAACATTGTTGTGCAAACAATAATTAATAACCCTTATCCATCCACAAGTGAACTGTGTTGTTGTGTGCAAAAGTGTGCACGTGTATCGTCCTAAGGAAAAGTGGTGAAATCACAATGAAATTTAAATCCTAGATGTTCAACCACCAAATCTATAACAAAAAAAAGCTATTGAATTGAGTGAAGATAAAAGTTGGCTAGGTGAATGCTCTAATAAAGTGAATTGAACTAAAATGAGTGAGCTACTGACTACCCAATGAAAGCAAAAATGATGAATGAATGCAAGGGTTGCTAGTAAAGATAAAGGTGCAACTAAATGAGAAGACTACTTAGAATTAGCTAGCTACTAATGAAGTAAAACAGTTGAAAAAGCTATCTTCCTATTATTCTACTCTTTTACTTGTTGACTAAGTCAAGTGAAGCTCTAAGGATATCGACTTTCTATGTGGTGTGAGGATTCAACTATCAAAACCCCTTTTTCTCAAAATCACGTTTTCCTCACCTGCAATTAACTATGGCGTCTCTCAAGCTTATATATTAATCTAGGATGGTTTAAGACTTGAGCTGATTTGAATCACCTAATGGCTTTATGGATTACTTCTAACCCATAAGACCCATCATGCTTTACTTTTCATTTCTACCTTCATCCATTCTTTCTTAAGATAAGAGTGAGATTGTGAAGTATATGTAGTGGTCAAACAACACACAATCATTAAGCACAAAAGTAAGCAATATAAGAGAATCAATACCCATGAAAACCTCAAGTAGAGATTAGATAATAAGTATAATAAGTGTTTCATCCTATAGAGACATAAGGAAATCAACTTCATAGCTAGAACATCCATAGATAACATACTAGGGTTTAATCCAAATATCAAAGTGTCAATATAAAGAAAAGAAGTAACGAAGGAATCAAATGAAAACCTCTAGTAGCTCAAGTCTCCTTGTGCTCCAAGACTTCCTTTGGCACCTTCAACTAAGCTTTAAGCTCAAGCTTCCAAGGGTGACTCCAAGAGAAGAAGGAAAGAAGAGTATGGTGAATGGATGAAGTATGAAACGCTTGTTGGAGAAGTCCCTCCTTAAAACATTGTCTTATGCTCCACTTAACTTAAAAGATAGAATCCTCAGGCCAATAGAGAGCCTAGATTCAAAAATGAAGAAGGGGACCACCAAAATTCAAAAATTGGGCCAACGGACCACCAAAACAAAAGAATTCAAACAACAACGCATACATGTTGCCAATGATGGCGCAAAAATAGCAGCAACTTAATAACATTAGCGATGCGTTGCCAACGCTTGTCACCAGCTTTGACCTGTGCACACATAACTTTTGCTCCACTCGACTCGACTTCAGTCTGACACATCCACAACACATTCTATCATGCAGAAAGAGGAAATAAAGTAAGAAAAACTAAGAAAGATGGCACGACAAGAAAGAAATTGACGGTTGAAGTCACCAAAAAGTCAATAATTTTGGCTGTCACAATATGCACTTATCAAACATATTCATTTCCTCTTATGTTCTTTTGTTACATTTATTGTTAACAATAATTAATTTATAATTTTTTATTTTAACAAATTTGGTATACATGTGCAAAAAAAATATATACATAAATGCTAAATGGACACTTAAAATTTATTTGTGGAAGCTTTTTTTGTTAAATAATAATAATAATATTTAAATTAAACTTAAGTTAAAAAAAAGTGATATGTGCCGAAACACATGGGATGAAGTAGTGGTTCCCCATTAGGCTTGTAAAGAGGTGAGTCGAATAAGTACAAGAGTATAAGGCAATTTCATTAATGGTGGCTTAACAAATTATGGGATCGGAATGTAAGTTTTGATTAAGCAAGTGTTTTTTTTTTTTTTGAACAACCAGGCAAATGCAAGTTATTGATTAGACCAGAGAAGAGTCAAAATAGATATAAGTACCAAAAACAAACTAGCCAGGAGCTAGACATCACACATAACTTACAACTGTACAATCTTTCTAACAAAAAACCTGTAAGATCCTAAACCCAATTTTTAACTACTAATATTGGATTCATTGCTTATTTCGCTGACAAGTAACTCAATTTCTTACATCTATTACCCACCCATAGATATAGCAAAACCTGGAAAACATTAAACAACTCAACATCTGATTGTTGTGTACCTTAAAAAACATAGGCATTCTTTCTTTTCGATAAAGCCCAAGAAATGATGAATAGAATGACCTCTCAAATTTTTTGTGCTTCGAAGACATTTTTCAATTTAATCCATCATGCAAGGTTTCATGTAGACTTAAACCAAACTAATTGTCAAAATGCCACCAGGGACAAACATGTCTCCAAATCCAAACAGCCGAAGTGCGGTGCAATAGGATATGGTCTACTATCTCCATGTTGTTATTGTATAGGAGACATAATAAGGTATCTATAGGAATTCTTCTGGAAGAAAGATTTGTTTTCATAGCCAAGCATGCTTGAAGAAGTCTTCATATGAAAATATTTACCTGTGGAATGACCCATATGTACCATTTTGTTGGATTGGCACCAAGTGTTCCAACAGCAGCAGTGCTTTCTATGCAAGAATCAAGTTTGGAATAAAGTGCTTTAATAGAAAATATTCCAACCATAGCCAAAATCCATCGCTAAGAGTCATGAGCCTCGACATCCATATGTAGTGCTTGCAACAAACTAGTTAATTTTTCTAGTTACTTGTACTCTAGACCCCTAGGTTCTCTCTGCCAATCCCAAGACTAACCCCAAGCACCATTCTTCCATTTACCTTTTTGAACCTCCAAGCAGCCAAATGACTTGTCTAGCATGACTAACCTTGGAAATGCTTTTCCCAAATTCTTCTCACCCACCTATCAATCCTCACAAAATTTGTCTCTCCATGAATTTCTTCTATAACTCTTACCTATAAGGCTTTCTTCTTATTTTTTGTTTGTCACCACAACTTCCCTAATAGTGCTAAGCCTTTTGCCCATAAGCTACCTACACTCAAACCCCCATCTTCTTTATTAACAACCATCTTTCTCCATTCCACCCATATTAGATTTCTACCTTCCCCTACACAAAAAAAGAAAATGATTACAGATACTCTCAAGGTGTTTTAGGACACTCATCAGGCCAGAAATAGTGAGAACTAGTATAGAGGCAAGCTCCCAAGAACTGATTAAGCAAGCGTAATATGTGTGCAAATGTTTTTTTTGTTGAATAATAAGAAAATTTTATTAATAGTGCAAAATAATTGTATCCTAAAACAAATGGTGCTCAACGGGAAGATGAACTTGTTGTCTAATTTTTCAATACAAAATAATATCCATATCAATAAAACCACTAATACACCAAGCACCTTAATATCAATGACTCTTTGTTAACCAGTTTGCAATAGCCAACTTTGAGTTATATCACTACTCAAACTAGCTACATGTAATTTTAAGCTCCTGTTGATGATCCAAAGGTAAGAGATAAATTCAATTTTCTTATAAGTGGTTTGGAGGAAAAATCAACCCACCACCTTTTCTTGAGTGCCATTTTTCATAGGCTATTTGTAGCTCGGTTGACTTGGATATTCCAACCTCCTACAAGATTAGATGAATGATCTCTAAGCTTTATATAATGGGGGCAAATGGTTTAATTGGAATAAGGTCCTCCATGGGTTAACCTACCAAGTTCCCTATCGAACGGCTTTTGGCAATGAAGCATTGACTGATAATCGGAAAAAGACGACTGTCTTTACCCAAAAAGTGCATTCCACTATAGGAAGGTCAACAGTAAAGTGGTCCAAGCCTCCGCTTCCATTCATCAAAGTGAATGTAGATGTGACATGGAACAAGGACGATACATGCATGACTATTGGTCTTGTCGAATGGGATCATGATGGGGTTGCCTTGTTTGTTATTTTGTATGGGTTTTCATATATAGGCTTAGACCCTTTACACTTGGAGCCATTGGCAATCTTGTGAGGCTTTAAAGAGCAAGATATTGAGAGGTGTGGTTCGTGATGTTGGAGTTTGATTCTTAAGTGTTAACGTCTGAACTTAGAAGCTCTTTGTCCTTTTTATTTACTTTAGAGCAATTGCCAATCAGGCTCAATTCTTAAGGAGCAATTTTAACCATACTTTAAGGGTAAGTAAGTTTACCTTTGCTCTGTGCACCTGAAGTATGGCTTTTGTAGCTGTCTATGATGCAAATATGTATAAGCTTACATTTTTTTGATAAAATTGTAAAAACTTACCTTGATATAACTATTTTTATGTTCAAGAGGATTCACTTAAATGATCCAAATAAATGGATTTTTTTTTTTGTTATAGGAATTCATTGCAAAGCCACTCAAAGGCAAAAATTATAATCGGAGTTAACAAAATCATAAATCAAACAAGGCAAACCATTAGCCCATTTTTTACTAGCTTCATTAGGCAGCCCTAGCCTTGCCAATTCATAGGCCATTTGGTTCGCATCCCATCCAAGGTGAACTGTTTGCCATGTGGGGAACTGCCGTAGAAGGTCCTGGACACACTATATGGAAGAAAACACCTTAGATGAACCCTCTGCATAAGAATTAATTGCCTGGATCACTTGCAGCACATCCATCTCCAAGATTATTTGAGCCACTCCTAAATGTAAAACAAGCTTCAATCTTTCCAGAGCAGCAGAGCACTCCCTTAAAAAAGGATAGAAATCCCATAACAGTTTGCCGAAGAGACTACCACCATCACTTTGCTGGGAAGATCCCAGTGGTGACCCCCCTAACCTATACTTACCATCCTCATACACCCATGCATCGAACTTGAGTTTAACAAAGCCTGAATGTGGCCTAAGCGACGGGTTAGTTCTTTAACTTCGGCTAATATGTTCAAGTTCTGAAACTCCAACAATTGATACATATTTGTCCAACCCAACTCACCATATTTGGGAAAAACTTACTCATGGTTTCCCAACACAACTAGTTGGTATGAGAGAGATATTGTTATTATAAATATTTATTATTTTTATAATAGAAAAAGTACAAATTTATGACTGATGTATTGGCTATAGATCAATTTTACCATCGAAATTTTTTTCGTCATAAATTTACCATCAATCTTTTTTACTGAAGCATTTTGACCACTATTGTTTTAACTATAGAGCAATTTTACCATCATTATTTTTTTCTTCCCTTACAAATTTGCCACAAACAATTTTTAAGAAACAGTGATAAAATTGCTCCACATATTGACCATTATCATTTTAGTTATAGAGCGATTTTACCAACGTTGTTTTTAATCGCAAATTTACCACTGATGTTTTTAAGAAATAGCAGTAAAATTGCCCCAACAAAAAAAATTGATAATAAATTTTAGAGAAAAAAAAAGCTCGATGGCAAAATTACTCTACAACTAACACATCAATGGTAAATTTGCACTTTTTCCTTTTTCATAATTATTAGATAAGTGCTTTTCCAGGCAAAAGAGATAAAAACTAATTTTTTTATTTGTAAAAGAAAATATAATGAAGCTTTTTCATATATACCCTATAGTAGTATGATTCAGAGGTAGCATGTTACATAAGTCTTAGTCCCTACAATTGTAAAAATGCACTTTTATAAGCCCTTAAAAATTTAGTTGTATGATATATTCTAGTCATCAAAAATACTTTTGTTGCATTTGTTGACTCAAATTCAAGAAGGTTAAGAATTTTGATTTTGTTTTTATTTTAATTTTTCTATTTGTTTGGGATTTATCTTTCCAATTTGTTTGATATTATTTTCCTAGTTTGATGTAATTTGGGCTTGTATGTGGCCTATAAAAACGACTGGTAGTGTTAGGGTTTTGAGTATGAGAGAAAAGGTAATGTGGTGAAGTGGCAAGATATGAGAGTTTCATAAGATATGAGAGATCTAGAGGCCGGAAAGGGTTAGGATGAACAGCCTTTTGCAATTTTTATGTCTTGTAATTGTGTGATAGCAAATTATTAGTGTTATCAGTGGTATGTAGGAAATCCATAGGCCAACATAAGCACTAAGGGCATGTTTCTATTGTAATCTATATATTTTGTTCAAGTAGATTTTTCTTATCCATAAATGTAGGTTAGTTAAAAGTCGAAACACATTACATTCATTTAAACTTATTTTATCGTATTTGTTATTCCATTGCGCATGAAGGGTGAATAAAGAATTTTTCCCAATAGTGTGGTATCAGAGCTTATGGCATGGTCCTGACATAGTAAACCATGTGGTGCATTCTTGGAATGGTGAACCTTGTGGTGTGTTCCTAGCATGGTAGAGCATATAATTCGATATTTGGCATGGTAAAATGTTTGGATTATATGGTGAAGCCGTAAGGAATCGTCCTATGGATATTTGATGGTGGTTACAGTGTAGTATCAACAACTTGGTACAAGTTTGAAGATTAAAGGCTTAATTTGTGTGTGTTGATGCTTATGATGTTGGTGTTCATGATGTTCGATTCGTGGTTATTTCCATTCACTGTTGCTCGTGTCTTTGTAGTGTTTGTCGTTCGTAGTTAAGTTCATGTTGTTCGTAGTCGTTTGTGTTTGTTCCCGTCTTCATGTTTTGGCAATATTCATGGTGTTCATATCCATAATCATGATCATGTGTTCATGATGCTCATGTTCATGGTGAATAATTTGAGCCAATGTGGAGATTATTGGGTTTGTTAGCTCAAATTCAAGAAGGTTAAGGATTTTTTTTTGTTTTAGTTTTTCTATTTGTTTGAGAGTTAGTTTTTCTATTGGTTTGGGATTTGGTTTTCCTATTTTGATATGATTTAAGTTTGTGTGTGACCTATAAAAAGACTTATCGTGTTAAAGTTTTGGGTATAGGAGAAAAATGAATGTGGTAAAAAGGCAAGATGTGAGGGTTTCAAGAGGGAAGAGATGTCTAGAGGCTGGAGAAGGTTAGGACGAGAAGTCCTTTACAATTCTCATATCCTGTAATTGTGTAAGGGCAAGCTATTGGAGTTATCAGTGGTGTATAGGGAATCAATTGGCCAATGTGAGTACTAAGGATATACCTCTGTTGTAATCTCTATATTTTATTTAAGTGAATTTTCTCTCATCTATGGATGTAGAGTAGTTAAGAGCCGAATCACGTTAAATTTGTTTGTACTTATTTGATCGTATTTGTTATTCTGCTGTGTGTGATGGATGATGAGGAATTTTTTTCCTACAACTTTTATAGAAACTAAAATTTAGGGAAAAATTATCTATGGCCCTTCATTTCTATTAAAAATAAAAATAAAAACAAAGGGCTCCGCCCCTTTTATCTCATTTGATAATAATTGGATGTAATGCTAGAACGAGTATCATTCATTTGGTTGGAACACCTGTGGCACTACTAAAATAGAAAATGAAATGTATAAGCACTATAAGTCTTAAAAACTGATAAAATTTAATTGCTCACATGAAAAAAAATTATTAAAAACTGAGAAAAAGTGCTTATGTACAACACACACACAAATAACACAAAAATTTTACCCAAATTGAAGCTTAATGCATATAGAATCCCAAAAAATACTTCTATAATATGGTTGAATTTCACTTTTTATAATTTTTTCTTTTCCACTTTGTGTACACACACTTTAAGAATAAAAATCAAAATGTGTAATTTATATATGGAAACGGACATAAAATGTTTCGATATCATATAAGTAATTATTTTTCCCTTTAAATTTTTAAAATTTTTATGTTATAGTTTTATTTCTAAATAAAAAATGTTTAAAACTATGAAAAGAGGGCCGTGGAACCTGTGAAAAGAAAAATATTCGAAAATGCTTTCCAAACTTCTTGATTTATCAAGTTTTTGTTTGTCTAAAATTTGAGGAAAACAATATAAATAAAAATGAACACTTTTAATTATTTCTTAAAAGTCTCTACCAAGTATACCATAAAGCAGCTTTATAACAAACAGTCAGAAAGTTATTTGTAATGGAAATAACTTGTAATTAAATAAATTTTGTGTGTCCATGGCCTAAATCAATATAAAAGAACTACAGTTACCTAATTATTGACAAAAGCGACTTTAAGTATCGGTTGTGAATTTTTCCCTCCTGCCATTTCTTAAAGTTGAAGGAAGCAAAATAGTTCAAGTTGAGGGGCTAATTTATGCAAGTTAGCCAAGTTAGAGGATTGTTGGTGCACTTAGCGTTCCTTTTTTCTAATTATTCCTAACTTTAGTTATTAGGCTACCTATATGCGCTGAGATTTCAGAAAAATTACAATTATCTATTTTATTTAAAGAAATAAACAGTTTTAATATTAAAAAAACAACAATTTTGAATCGTCAATATCAGCACTTTGTTTTCAATGTTTAACATCAATTTTTTTTGAAATTATAATATAAATTGTAGGATATGTATGAAATGAAATTGATCACCCTCCATGTCTGTTTACACAAAAAAAAACTAAACAAATATTTATCTTCCTGTAAAATAAAATTATATACAAATAGCTTAACAGTTAGTTAATTGATTAAATTATTAAGGGTTCAGCGGAGATTAACCAAAGGGCATTAACATGTTTTTTGGCAGCACCACATGTGCGCAGTGTGGGACTAGTAGTTTAGTCCTCTTCTTGCCACTGAACTTGATGTTATTTACGATCCTTTACCAACCTTCTGCAATTTCTTGTTGAAAATTGATGCCATAAACAGAAGCTTCATCCCGCTGCCTAACAATGCTCCAGTGATGGCCCAATCTTCGTCAACGGTCATTTCCGTCCTCTTTGGTCTGATTCGATGATAGTCCAATCTCCACCAATAGTGCAATGGCGACAGCGACAATGACACCCAACAGTGCTCTGGCGACAGCCCAACCTTCACCACTAATTTATAGCTCAATTGAGTCCAAATCAGGCAATGATGTAGTGGTTAAGGTGACGATTGAATTTGATTGGAAGAACGTAGAACGCATGAGGGCTTGCAATACAGGTAAAGGCAAGTGATTAGGCTGGCTTTGGTGGTCACCAGGATCTACAGCTAATGAGAAATCTCTCGACCCTTAGACTTTTGGGCTCGGATTCATAAATTTTTGGTCATTTTAGCTTTATATTTGTCGACACAATATTTCCTCTAGGGTTCCCAAAGGACAAAGAGCGGCGGTGGCAATGGAGTAGGTAGAAGGTTCTCAAGAATAAGAGGCAGTGGTTGTCACAAAGGAGAAAGTTCGACTGTGTTGGTACTTGGGATGGTGGAATAGTTGAGACAGGCAACCTGGCTTAGGCTGTAAATAAAACCAACTATAGGTGTGCTCAAAATCATTTATTCCCCTAGAGCCCCACCCTAAACTAATAACACGTTAATGAATTTGTATTAACTCAAAACGAACTGGGATTTTTTTCTATCTAAATAAAATAATGTCTTCTCCGCAAAAATGAAACTTTTTATGACATTAGGAGTGTTTTTTTGTTATTAATCCTTTACTTAATTTTAATAGAAAAGTAGGAAATTTGTGATTTTATTGTTGTTTTTTTATGAAATAACGAAAGTTGTGATTTCATTTGTAAGATAAAAAGTTTTTATCATTATAATTAGAGGAGATAATAATTATTTATAATGGGTTGTCTGCCGATGGCGGGTGGCAAGCTGAAAGTGCCCTATGGGGACCACGTGGCTGAGTGTGGTGTCACAAAGACAGAAGGCTCCGGCTCCGGCATTTGTTTCCGATTTGACACGAGGCTGGTTACTGAATCCGCTTCGAAACTTCATCCATGGGGAACCCTCACAATCTGGGCGGGAAATCATTAATTAGGAACAAGATTGTAAAGATGAAAATCTTAGCAAGGAACATGTTTCTTTGTGCAATATTGAAATCGTAAAATTTAATTATACATCGTAAGATTTTTTTAAAAATTTAAAATTTTTTCTCTAAATAATATAATTTATATAAAAGATCAATTATATTAAACATTCAAATAAAATTTAAATATCATAGCAATAGTACAACATAATTATTGATATAATACAAATAAAATTTAAGCTTTAATAGAGTATATATCAACATAACCAACAAAATAATTAACACAAGTTTGAAAGAAATTAAAAAACAAATACATTATTGACAAATAAAATATAGTACAATGTTGTAATTTTTCCTTAACATATTAAATGTTTTGTTTTGTTTCTAAATCTATTAAAATTGTTTTTCTTTGGTCCTCAAAGATGAAATTCATTATCTCAAAAATAACTGTTTAACTATTTTAACTAAATTTAAAATGTATAATACTCACTCCGTCCTATATTATTTGAAATATTTGACTTTTTTGAATAGTTTGAATTAAATTTATTCAAATTATTGTTTGTTAGAAAAAAATTTAAAATATATTTAGAAACCATAGGCCTTTATTTATCATTTATATACAAATAATTTTCATTTATATACTTAAAGATTGAAAAAAAATATAGATAATGGCTAAAAAGTGAATATTGCAAACAATTTGGGATGAAAGGAGCAATTTTTTTGCAATCAATGGATAATTTAAATTATTAGTTTCTTATTTCTGAATGAAATAAGGTCAACTTACAAAAAGAAAAAGCTAGTAATTTGAATATTTATTAACCGTAAAAAAATTTATTATACACATTAAATTTACTGTAAAATAGTTTCCAAATATTTTAAATTAAGCTTTAAAAAATTGATATCAAACAGTTACCTTAAACTAATAAATTTGGTTCAATTAGGGACCAAAATGAAATGTTTTCTATAAATTTAGAACCAAAATAAAACATTTTTAATAGGTTTAGGATTCAAATAGGACATTTAATAGACTAAGGATGAAAATAGAATGGTAATTGAATATTCTGGATTATCTAAGCAATTTACTCTTAACAAAAATCAACACCTAAGTAGGATCGGTAGGATTCTTCAATCTTAGTTACGGTCTTACCACAATCCTATCATGTTTTCGATCCTACAACATTTTGATAAGATTTTTTATGTTACGATCTTAAGATCGTGCGATCCTACGATTAAGATCACAATTTTAGTAACTTTGATTAGTAACAAACAAATTTGTATGTTGTATATTCCAGATGATAATTCATCTTAGTAACAAACAAATTTGTATGTTGTATATTCCAGATGTTGTATATTCTAGATGATAATTCAATCTTAGTTACGGTCTTACCACAATCCTATCATGTTTTCGATCCTACAACGTTTTGATAAGATTTTTTATGTTACGATCTTAAGATCGTGCGATTCTACGATTAAGATCACAATTTTAGTAACTTTGATTAGTAACAAACAAATTTGTATGTTGTATATTCCAGATGATAATTCGTTGTAACATTGATTAGATAATTAAAATTAGTTGTGACATTAAAAGGAAAGGCTGCCGGTGTTTTTTTGGAGTGAGCCTACTAGTAAACAAGGACAATTATACATTAAGGACATACAAGTCTTGCCTGGTATTAATGTTAGTAATTAATGTTGTAGTTCTAGAAAAACTATCCAATAATATCTTTAGCTTCAGTGGTTTCATATCTACCGTAAATAAATTATCTAAAACTTTACCATTAATCATAAAAGTTGACACAAAAAACCATAGAAATTAATAGCTTTTCCTCATACATTCTTTTAATTTAGGAATCAACAAACATAGGAGTGGGAGTGGGACTATTATGGCCATATTGTGATATTCCATTCGCATAATAAATCTTAAATCAAGAGAAATTTTACTGATCCCAAATTCTACACATCTAATTATGAGCCTTTGAGCTTCAATTAGTCAATTTGATGTTGGGAACTAAGAACTCAAACTAAATAAACATAAATAAAATCTCTTTAGCACTATATAGTTCCCATATAGACTTTTGAAAATAGATAGGTCCTATGATACATTTGATATATGCCATAATAAATATGTAAATTAATTGCCTGTAAAGCTTTTTGTTTTATTTCAAGTTTTTTGGCTCATGTTGATTAAATTAGTAATACAGGCTTTGCCCAACTAAGGGTGAAAATGGGCCAAGCCGAGCCTGAGCCCATTGGACTCGAGCTCGGCTCCTATACTGTTCAGCACTACCTGAGCTTGAGCTTGAATTGCTCGAGCCCAAAACTTTTAGGCTCGAGATGGACTCGAGCTCGGTCTGGAAGCTCATTTGGCTCGAATAACATATATAATTCCTTAGTCCATAACTATAATTTAGATGAAAGATGATGACTAAATGTGTAATTTATTACTTAGATAACCAGAGAATAAAAAATGATAGAATCAATCCCAAATTTTTTAATCCTTTTCAAATCTACCCCATGTTTGTAAATATCATAATGAGCCATCTGCTTCATCGATACATCAGTTGTGTAGCCAAATCTGCTATCGAACCCCAACATCTCATCTAGGTCAGTTCACCATCACCTAATCTCGTGTCCATCTCCATCAAATTTGTTCAATTCAAGGTCATCATTTAAATCGCCATCATTGTTCAAAGATAAAATTCACAAATCAAATGACAGCAAGCAATTACCAATAACAGATGAAAGATAAGCATGGCCGACCTGGTTTCTGCCACTGGCGTGAAGTTTTCATCATCCTTTTAATCACGGACTAAAGTGGGGTAAGCTATCATAGCGGGCTCATATTGTTGGAGCTCAACTTTGCGACGGTGCTGGAGATCGTTGCCGATATTGGGCTCTCGTTGCTATGCTGTCGCCTATCAGTGTTGATCTCGGTGGTGGGTGCCGATTAGGCTGGGCGGTAGGGTGGGTAGGTTGGAGTTAGTCGACGGTCAGGCGCGTCATTGAAGGCACCTTCTTGGCTAGGAGAAAGGCAACGACTTCTGGCTGTAAAGGTTAAGACTTAAGACTAGGAGGCTTTGGACTTGAAGAACTCGAGCCTATTTTTCGGCTCAAGTTCGAGCTCGAACTCAAAAAAACTTAGCTCAAAAAGCCTCAATTCGAGCTCGAGCTCAAGTTACCTGAAAAACGCCCGGTCTCTTTTCACCCCTATGCCCAACCATCTCATGAGCTGCTTGCTCCTATCCACTAAGGTTTGTGACAAGCTTCTTCAACTAGTGATCCATTTTTATTTCCATTTTCGCATGACAAATGACTGACAGTAAGGAGTGCTTAAGATCAATTATGCACTTCAAATGAAGGTGGTGGGTTGGGTTTATAAAATTTTGGGGCATTTAAACATGCATATTTTACAAAGCAAGGCTAGAGACTCATGTATAATTTATCTTTATAGCTATTCTAGGTGTTTCGAGAAAGTATTTCCCCACTTTTAATTTTCTAAACGTGCAGGAATAGCCTTGTTCTTTAGTGTCTCCATTTTGGGAAGGGGTTATGTTTAGTTAGCAAACGCTTCAAATGGGCAGAATTTGGCGTGTCAGTCGGGTTAACATACGCCTGGCGAATTGACTCCTTTTTGGCAACTCTCCACGTGCAATACTTAGTTTGAAGGAGTTGACAGTTTCTTAATTGATTTAAGATGATGGCACAATGTTGCCAAATCCTATGTTGGAGGCCTTGTTTTATCTCGAGGATGTTGCTAGCATCCTATAGATCCCTCTTTCAGCTTCCTATAAGTCAAAGATGTTCACCTAAAATATAACCTCATTAGGACAATACTCAATAAATGCCACATACTATGTAGTTTTTGCTTTACTTAAGGGTTGTCCTCCTTGGGTAAGTGATCAGGAGTTGAAGTTTTTTTGGCATCACCCATCTCCCTATAGGTCTTAGTTATTTTGGTGGAAAGCCATTGCCAATGCATTGCTCATGTGTGATAACCTGCAAATCAAAGGTATGGATGCTCCCCCATCCTATCCAATGTGTAGGTCTAGTATAGAATTGGTCTTGCATTTTTATTTACTTGCCCTTTTGCACTAAAAGTTCAGGATTTCCTTAATGTTTGGACACCTTATGTGTCTAATTTATCCATTTTGTGAGGTTCTTAGTAGGTTTGTCTCTGTGGGCTTGCCATTTTATGGTAATATGGTGGTTCCTTTGGTGGAATTGAAACAAGGTTGTGTATGGGCACCTATGTTACACCTTTACGTAGTTGGTTGAGCCAATCAAGGTTTGGACTTCAAACTATGAGGTTTTAAATCTTTCCCCTAGTAGAACCACTGTTCCACCGGTCAAGGTTATTAAAATAGGGTTTTTACCTAAAGTCGTTTTGAATTTCTAGAGTAATAAAGTCATAAAAATTTATAAAGTCATAAGATTCTACAAAAAGAACAAAACAAACTTGGAGAAAAATTATAAAAGAAATATAACCATTTAAATATCTTAAGAAATTCATATTTCACAATATTATTACTTATTAGAACTTCGACAATACCATAAACAAATAGTCATATTGTCATTCATGCATGAATATACAAATAAGAAAACCAAGTTTCACAATTAGGCGTCCATGCATTGCCATTGCTTAGTGTTGGTGAGATTGAAAGGAGATTTGAAAGATGAAAGACAAAATAGAAGAAGTAGCTACAACAGATGAACAACCAAGCTAAAAGAACAAAAGAGAATGGCTAGATGGATCATTGTACATGAGAGAGAGTTAATGCGATGAGAGAGACTGGGAGAGTTTTTTTTTTAATTTTTTTAGGTTTCGCAACTTGGGCTAGCCGCCTTGCGCCAAAAAATATGGAAGATTCTTAGTTCTATTCTTTTTTTAACCCAAATAACTCAATAAGGTAGAGTCTTAAAGTCCCAGTGTTTCTACGTTTCTACGACTAGAATTACATTTCTACACGTTTCTACCTATTTTCCGTTTCTACTGCATTTCAACACTATTTTTATCTCTAAATTCATAAAAATGTACCTCAAAATGCATTTTTAATAACTATGCCACCGGTTTTTACCAGGTGGCCTCCTTCTCCTGTTGTCTATATGACGGTAAATGTTGATGTAGCCACATCTTCTTCATTGAATAGGAGCTCCAGTGGCACTATGTTTTACAACCCATTAGCCTTCCCCATCTATATTCATTCCCTTTGAAAAATAAAGTGATCAACCGACCTTGGTAGAGGCATTAGCTGTCCTTTATGGCCTAATGAAGGCAAGGGCATGGGGTTGTCAATGTGTCATTATAGAGTCCGGCACCTCAATGTTTGTAAGGGAGCTATAAGATTCCAGCAGACCATCGTTTCGTCCTTTGGTATAGTCATGAATGATATTAGACATTTGACTTTATCCTTTGATTCTGTTTCTTTTGTCTATGTTTCACACATTTTAAACTCTGCTGCTCATTCTGTAACCCGTGTGGACTGCCTTTGTTGGCCTTGTTCATTCCCTTTGTGGCCGAATTTCTTGCCTTTTAATTAATCAATTAATGTCTTTTACTTCAAGAAAAAAAAATGTGATATTGTTTTTGTAAAAGAAAGACAGCATGTACATCTAACATAGGCATTTAATCACATACGCCATACAGGCATACCCACCATTTTCTTTTCTGTACATACATTTTGAAATATGTATCTTTAACCATCTATTAATGGACTTATTATACTGTATTATCTCATTAATGATGTCACTTTAATTTGTCCGCATATCCATGTCCTTTTATTGCATATATCTTCGAATGTATCTGCATGACACATTGATTTACACTAAAATAAGTGTAACGGATGCGTTAGTACTGTAAATCATTTAATTAGTCATTAATTAAGAATCAGAGACGCTTCTAGAAAGCACTTAAAAAAAAACTTCACTTAAATGTTTGACCGACATCTGAGATTGACAACCCTAATATTGTAAATTGAACTAGGCCATTCGCAATTTATTTTCTAATGCAATCAACTACAACCATTTCTTGGTGACACATCACTGAAAAAAAAAAAACTTTTTCATTATTATCTCATGTGCTCCAGGAAATGGGACTGCCTATTCCTTGTGATACAAAGTTGATAGGCCAAGTTTATGAGCTACATCATTACATTCTGTAGAAATAAAAAAGCTTGAACATGTTGAGCTTGATTCATGAATTAATATATCATGAAGCCTAAGAAAATATGTGATCACCGTGAGTAATTAACAACAAATCATAAATTAAAATATATTTCTAAGTTGAAAACGTGGTAAAGTGTCTGGTCCACTACTATCAAGTCTGTATACAGGTTTTTGGTGCGAATGTTTTCGCGAATGCCCTTTTCTCCCAAGTGATGTATCCAATTTCTTTAATTTGTTGCTAGCTTTTTGTGGAAGCACTTTAAAAGTAGAGTTTCCAATTCCGTGGGCACCATTGAATGGATCAAAGATTCAACAGGATTTTGCGATTGAAGGGTTTGGACGTTTTTGGGGCTCCAGAACATGTGCTTTGATTCTCTTTGAGATAAGCATCACATATTTTAATTAAAAAACTCTTTAAGGATTCTATTGATCTAGACATGCCAATTAATTGGGTAAGTTCCCATCTAATTCAGCACTACAGACTTTACTGAAATTAGTTGCAAGTTGAAGTCACTGAAAAGTGAAAAGATGTAAAAAAAATTACTGAAATCATAGATGGTGATTAAGTTAAAAAACAAACATACATAGTAATTAACTAGTTATGTAAAAGTAATTGGTTTGCCCCCTTCATAATCATGCTCCACATAACTGACAGGGTAAATTGCACAAAGCATCCCTAAACTATTACCTATGTTGCATGTTCATACCCAAATTATAAAATGCTGCACTCATCATCTTGGAAATATTGATAATGTTGCAATATTTTTCCCTTGTGACTAAATTGGACATTTAAACCAAACTGGAGGTTTAAGGAAGCATCTCAAGTACAAATATAAAATTTAAAATGTCTGCATACTGTTCTTTGGTAGATTTAAATTGTTACAAAATTTTTTTATAGTTAATATACAGTTAATTTTACCATTTTTTTTCTCTTTATAAATGAAAAAATAATCTTTATAGTACAAAAAATTAGGTAATTTTGTCATTTATGGTCAAATTGCTTTCTTAACCTTGGTGAGTACCTTAAACATTTCAAACTCCTCATACGAGATTGGCCAAGAGAATAAGTAAATAACTAAGAAAACTCTCATACAAGGGAAAATGGGCTAACTACAAAAAAAAAAAACTCTAAAATTTTAGATGAAATTAGAGTATGCCACATTTTATTTAAGAAACCTACATTTTGCCTTATAAAATAAGATGAAAAAACTTTTTTATGTTTGGATAGAGAGAAAATTAATAATTTAAAACATAATTAATGGTAAAATTATTATTAGATAATTTAAATGAATTTAAAATAGTTATTACTACCTTCGGCACAAGTTCATTGTGCCATTTTAGTTTTTTTACTTAAAGTTATTTGTATTAATATTTTTTAAAATCTTTCAAAAAATTATATTAAAAACTATAATTCGTGTAGTTTCTAAATATAAAATTTATAAAAATTTTAGAAAATATTAATATAAATAAATTTAAATCAAACTGAAGTAAAAGAAAAAATTGAAATGGTGCAAAGAATATGAGACTAAAGGAGTATATAATTTAAATTAAAATTTGAAAATTTAATGTCTAATGGTATAAAAAGTAATCCCACTCGAATGTCAAAGTGTAGGTTCCAAAATGAATCATTTAAATTGTAATCTCATAAAAAATTTAATAAGCTATTGTAACTTTCTCTTTGGGAATGATCACTATAGAGCACCTTGTTGTTGCTTCAAATTAAGTTGTGATCTGCTAGACCAAATGTGCCATACGTGGCACAATGAGGACAATTTCGGGTAGTCCATAAAGAACTTGGACACAGTCAGACAGAAAAATAAAATTAGCGATGCCTAAGTTAACCATCACTTTTGCTGCTTCCATAAGGGGTTGAAGCTTAGCTTCTAATGTTGAAGAACAGACTGGGAGCTGAAGTCCATAATGCATCCTAGGATGTCCACTAACTCATTGCTAAACCCATGCTACAACTTTTAGTCCTAGAGATTGCCTCTAAGCCCTATTGATGATGAAAATTTTTGGAGTTCTAGTCATAGGTTGTTGATCACTACATCCCCAAGATTGACAAAGTGGATGAGGCATGTTAAAAAATGACTGTATATATCTTGGTTGATAGTTACATGGTGCAAGGATTTGTTGGATAAAGACATATCTTCTTGTTACAAGTGATTGGACATGAAAAGTTGAAATACAAAATCCATATTCATTTCTGTCCAACCAAATCAGGCAAAGGGTAAAGACCAGATAAGTCAACCATTCAAATTTCCACTTGTCTTTTCTTGCATGAACTATAGAAATTGAGTTATTGTTTTGACTAGTCAGTTTCATTATTCAGTTCTAACTTTTAATTGATTTAAGTAACATTTTTGTGTTAGTTTGGAATTGTTTACTAATGTGTCCATGGTTGATCAACTACAAGGAAGAGTGGAATTTTTCTAGGGGGATCTTGATATAAATGTTTTTCAAAAGTTTATGCCTTTAATATAAGTCACAATACTAGATGCATTTTAGTTTAGTTCTGTCAATTATGATTTTTGAATTATTTTCTAAACTTATTGTGACTTGTGCAATGATGGTGGTTAATAGGCGATGTTCTACTAAAACCTGATGCATCAGCTGATCCTATGATCAATGTCATTAAAGGTGCTTCCTCTACTTTATTCTAAGAGTACAATTGTTATGAAAAAGCTTTTGCTTATGAGGCAAATATGGTTATTGGCCTAATTTAAATAAAATTAGGTTATGTGTAAACTTTGCCCGATTTGTCAGTATCATACATTACCTTGTTGTGAAAGTAATGTTTGTAAAGTGTAGCCAAGCACTATGAGTCACTTTGTCTAAATTGTTACTAAGTTGCTAGTGAAACTGATGGGTAAACTATCAAGAGTGGCTACCAGGAATAAGGAAGAAAGTTTTTGGGCTAAATTGCTCAAGTGGATGAAAGTTCTTTACTAAGTGAGGACATGGAGCTATGTGAACATGACTATGAATCGTGGACCTAATTGCACAAACCTCAGAAAGACAAGGATTATAATGGGAATTAAACCCCAATATCATAAGAACATTGCTGATCTGGTTGATCTATTGGCCAACAATTCATCTTTGATTAATTGTAGCTTTTAATCTCTTCCCAATGGTGCTAATGGACCAGGAACAATAAATAAATTACAGGAAAAAGTGAACAAAAGCTTATGGCATCGAATGGACAGTAATTCAATTCTCGGCCAATGAAAGAATAGATGACTTCAGCGATAAGAAAGAAAACAATGCTAACCTCTAGAGGCTACTATTTCTAGGGGAAATTGAGGAATATTTTGTATGTGAGGTAGCCATTGGAGGGATTTGGTCAAAGGCAACAAGCTTGGTCTGAAGTAAGCTTAGGTTTCATGAAGAACCAAAGATTTCTTCGAGTTCAAGGCATAACTGGAAGTTGGAACTTCACAGCACAAACAATTAGGTAAGAGACACTGTCTCTCACAACTTTATAATGTGATTGTGTGGTAGTATGGCTAAAGATTATCATGCATGCAGACCGAGAGGAAAAAAAACCATGTGACTTTGTTATGTGATGAGTGATCATGGTTTCCTAAAACGGAAAATGACTAAATTGATAGTTCATAAATATTAGAGTATGATTTCGAGCTCTGAGGTAACAAGTATGAGCTGCTAACTCCTAAAAGCCAGAGTAGGACTTGAAACTCTGTAGGAGTAAGACTTGTAAGGTTCCTGATGGCTAAAGCAGGATTCAAAACTCTGTAGGAACAAGATCTAAAGATTCCTAAAGACCAAAGCAAGAAAGTAAGTTTTAAAGAAATTTAGCTATAGCCTTAATGGTTAAAGACTGGGTTGCATGATTGAATGACTTATTAAAGCAATCAAGATGCAAGCATAGGGGAAGTACTGAACTAGTAGCACAAATAGCCATAATGATTACTTGAACCCCTAAGAGCGCATTGTTTGTTGTAATCATGCTTGCTGAAATAGAAATGCAAGCATAGAGGAAATGCAAAACCGAGAGCACAAGATGGTCACATTGATTGTTTGAATCCCAAAGAGCTCACTGTTTATTTGTGATTGTGCTTGCTAAAATAGCTAAAGATAGCTAAGATTAATGAGCCTAGCTAAAGGTTGCTTAAAGAGCTCGAAAGGGTTTATGAATAGTTTGTTTAAGTTTTGGTTTGTATCATTTGCATTCATGTGCATCATGTAAAGTAATTATATTATTATTAAGTTTCCTATGTTTGTCTTTCATTTTTTTTTTTTGCAGGTGAATAGCTACTATTGTTCTTGATGAACTATTGTGATTGTTGACCATATCGGGATCTTCATGGTCATGTATGTCTCTTACTAGGTTTCTTTTATAAACTCACCCATATGACCTCTTTTTGCAGGAAATCGGAAGATAGACTAAGGCTCATTATGTGTCTACTCTTATTGTTTTGTATTTGCAGGTTGGCAATTATGATTACTATCAGTTTTGAATATTTATACTAAATGTATATTTTACTAAGTGATACTAATTGAACCATGATTTATTTTCTATTACAAAGTTATGGCTAGGCCAATGATGGTGATGATATCTTTTTGGATAGATATCTTAGGATGAGTCCTGGATAAGATTTTGTATTGATGTATTTAATATAGCCAGAATGATGTAGCTTATATTATGGTGTTTTTGTTTGTAATTTAAAATCTATAGCTTGGCTATTAATCACATACAAAGGTTGTTAGCATGATCTGTATGATTTTTTAGTATCAGGAACTCTTCTTTATAATCTTGTAATGTTTTACAGAGATAAATATGGTTCCTTATGTCACCTAAAAGTGTTTGTGATAATTCTGCAAATGTGTGAAAAAAACTAATCTTGTTTAACTAATGGGTTGACTTTCTGATTTTGATATGGTTTTTTGACATGAAACTTGGAATGCAAGACTTCTCCTTGTGCAAGATGTGTCTAAATCTTAAGAAGGAATTTTCCAAGTCAAACCTTATGATTTAGTCAATGATTAACATTTCTGTAGTTTGCTTCTGAAACTTTAGGTGTGGCTGTTAAACTCCAAAATTCATCAAATGGCAACATTTTCCTAAAGGAACAGGAGTAATTTTGTCTAATAACTTGTACGTGACTGTTTATAAGAAAAAATCCTAAGGTTTTCTTGTAAACAGAATGAAGCCCTTGCTGTTATATGCATTCTGTGAATGATTGGTTTTCAAACCTAAGGAGCACTTTTAATATGTATATACAGTAAGGGGAAGGAGCAGGTCATAACAACAACTATTGATGTTTGAAGATGAAGGTGAGACAAGATTTTAGATCGGTATGGGTCTATTCAGGTTAAGCATATTTTACAAGTCAATATCTAACCCGATCCACTTATACATTGTATATCTATTTTAAGTACCCAACCGACATGAATCTGCATTATAATTAGGTCAGTACCCAAACTGACACATACTCACATTATAATTAGGTTAGGTCAATTCAGATCAATTGGATTGATAGGTTGGGTGAGTTAAAGGAATATCCATAGGTGTAACTGCGATAAATCAACTTATCTTTTGGGATCTGTTTGTAAAATTCCAACAATTTTTTAAATTATTTGCCCTTGCCTCCAAGCTTCCATCATTTTGATCTAGTTGTACCCCATAAAACCACTTGATGCCATACACAACCGGATCCTTCCATCCCCCACCCTTTATCATCCCACAAATTCGCTCCATCCGCTCACTTTTCCAAAGTCTTCTTCTTATCCCAAATTCAGCAACAGAAAAAGAAACCTTTTTGATTGAGACTCCACAAAAAGCAACCGAGCCAAAATTATTTAACGTACCTCTCTCAGGCTTCCCCTCCCCTGTTAGACACCAAAAAAATCCCAAAACATTTATTTTCCTTCTTTCTTCTAGATTCTTGCAGATCAGAGCCCTCCCACCATTAATGCCACCCACCTCAATCTTTTACTCTGTTTTTCTTTAGTAATTTAATTTCTTACGATTATTTTTTGTACAGAAATACATATATATGCACACCAATACACATTTCACCCCATTATTAACCCACTCAATCATGCAGCTCCTCTGGCTTTACTCTTTCCTCCTCTCTCTCTTCTCCGCCACCGCTCTCATCCTCCTCCGCTCCTCCCGCCGCCGCCGCCTCCGCCTGCCGCCGGGGAGCCTGGGGCTGCCCTTCATTGGGGAGACCCTCCAGCTGATATCCGCCTACAAGACCGAGAATCCGGAGCCGTTCATCGATGAACGGGTGAGCCGCTTCGGCTCCATCTTCACGACGCACGTTTTCGGAGAACCGACAGTGTTTTCGGCGGACCCGGAGACCAACCGATTCATCTTGCAGAACGAGGGGAAACTGTTCGAGTGTAGCTATCCCGGTTCGATATCGAACCTGCTGGGGAAGCACTCGCTGTTGCTGATGAAGGGGAGCTTGCATAAACGGATGCACTCTCTGACGATGAGTTTCGCTAACTCGTCCATCATTAGAGACCATCTTTTGGTGGATATAGACCGGCTCATCCGGCTCAACCTGGACCACTGGTCGGACCGGATTTTTCTCATGGAAGAGGCCAAGAAGGTAAAACCAATTCCAATACCAATAAGCCACGTATCCGAATCCGAAGAGTGGGCGATATGATTAATTAGGCCAAAATATGATTATTTTGTGTTAGGGTTAGGGATAATTATCAGATTCCTTTGACGGCTTACTTTAGAGAAGAAAAGAGTGGGTTTGTATTTTGTTTTTATAATACATGACAGACACAGACATGAGATGAAACAGACTTATGTGCCCTACTGATAGTTATGTTTGTGTTCTAATCTAATCTAATTGTTTGTTTTTGTAGATTACTTTTGAGTTAACAATAAAGCAGCTGATGAGTTTTGATCCGGGAGAGTGGAGTGAGAGCCTGAGGAAGGAGTACGTGCTTGTAATTGAAGGGTTTTTCAGTCTTCCTTTGCCTCTCTTTTCCACCACCTACCGAAGAGCAATCAAGGTTTATTTTATTATTCGTTAGTTACTATCGCTAATTGAGTCATTTCTTTCATTTTCTTTCTTTTTCAATATTCAAATATTGACGCATGCCACCACGTGCGCATGAAACTGCTTTTTTTTTTTGTTATAAAAATGTTTATTCTTTTTCATTTATTTATTTTGTTGATTGCCTAATTAATTGATAATATAGAGTATTATTATTATTTGTGCAGGCGAGGACAAAGGTGGCGGAAGCGCTGAGCTTGATAGTGAGTCAGAGGAGGGAGGAGTACGATAGCGGAGAGAGGAAGAGCGACATGCTGGGGGCTCTGTTGGCCGGCGACGACAACTTCTCCGACGACCAAATAGTCGATTTCTTGGTTGCGCTGCTCGTCGCCGGCTACGAAACCACCTCCACCATCATGACTCTCGCCGTCAAGTTCTTGACCGAGACTCCTCTTGCTTTGGCTCAACTCAAGGTCTGTCTTAACTTAATACCAGTAATTACTCTAATTCCAAATTTTTTTTATCGCACTTCTTTTGTTTTGGGACGTACAAAAGTATCTAAAACTTTTAAGTTTATATTTCTTAGATAAAAAAACATTGTATAACAATATGAAGTTGATGCAGATAAATATGTATGTAAACTTAAAAATTATAATTAAAATAATATATTTCATTTTAAAATAATTAAAATGGTTTAGGTTACATGAAAAAGAAAAATGAAAAAAAGTAAATGTTTAAATGAATGTGAAATGAGGTAGGACTTCTCTTTAATTACTCTATTTTCCTTCCAACGTTAATTACTCCTCATTTCTAATCCAAGTAAGAGAGAGAAAAAAAACCCTCAGCTTAGCATTGATCATTCGATGTTCACATAAAAAATTGTGCATTGGTAATAGTATTCATTGATAACTTAGAAGAAGTTGAAGCTAATGATCTTGACCATTAAGTAAGATGACAAGCTTTTTGGTAATTCATCTATAAATCCGAGAAATTATGAATAACAAGTAGCAGAAATGGGAGGATTAATGGTTGATGGGTGGAGGGAAGAAGGGAAGGGGATAATGATAATGTAGGGGTGGGGGGAATGTTGGAGGGCCTCATTTTCATTATCTAAAAGGAGGACCATTCAGATTTCAGGGGTCGGATGGTGGGAATGGAGGAGAGATTATTAGAAAGGAGAGCACATAACACAACATCATCACATGCTTCGTTTTGTGTTTCTTCTTTTCCCATTTGCCCACACCACCTCTATTATCTATATCATCACCTCTATTTTTCTTGTCCCCCTCATCATCGCCTATCGTTTTCTGCCTTCTTTTGCCTTTTCTTTCTAGTACAAATTTAAGAAATAAAAGGAGCTTTCTTCCCCCTCCCCCTCTCGGAAGTTGGATTGGAGAATGTTTTGGTTTCAGCTCTCACCACTCAAACCATCTTTTTAAATAATACTCCACTATGAATTGTAAAAAGAAAATTGCTTCCTCCTACACTTTTAGTCAATCGCAACCCCAATTTTAACCATGGATTCAGTCTATTAAAGGATTTGAATTAATAGTAAATGACTACACCTACTCGAGGAATTTTGTTTTTACTTTTACAGTTTTACTTGTTACTGTTCTGAACAAATAGTAGTAGTAGTATAGTAGTATTTAACAAGTAGTAGTATAGTAGTATTTACTCTTTTTGTTTGGAATTATCTCTACTTATTATCTTTTTTTCAAAAAAAATAAAAATATTAAAAAATAATTCTTGTTAAAACTGAATAAAAAAGTTACTTATTCCATCCCACCAATCTCGCTATATATATATTTTTTGTAATATTTTCAAATTTAGTAACTTTAACATATTATGTTTTAAATTTATTTTTTAATATTATTTTTTTAATTTTTAGGTTTACGTGTAAAAAAATAAGGATAAAATTAAAAATAACATATAATTTGTTTTCATTTTATTAATATTTATATCAAACTAAATACAGTAAATTGGTAAGACAGGGGAGTAAAAGATAAGGTAATTGAAATGGAATGAAGGGAGTACATGCACGAGTGATGGATGGGGAAAGGAAAGGAGAGAGAAGTCAAAAAGTAGGGAGGCAGGGCAGGGCAGCGGGCGAATGTCCAACCGGACAAAATGATGCCTATCAAACCTGCACGCTCGTGTCACCCACCGGATGCTGCCATCTTCTCTCCTCTTCTGTTCTGTGCCTCTGTGAACCTGTGCGTGCGGTAGAAATAAAAATACCAGACCAAACCAGACCCCCAACCCAAAGTAGCCGTGTCAGACCTTTCAGTCTGACACTTTTGACCCATTTTTCTTCCCTCCAATTCCCTTAAATAATACTGGGATTTTATAATTATAACACTAAAAATTTATATAAAAACTTGTAGTATACTATTATTTGTGATAAGAGTTTTAATTTGATATATCAACTTAATAATTAAATTTGCCAATTTTTTTAACTATCGAGCAAATTGAATTATATAGAATATTACTATAAGTCTTTTGGTACATGTAGCTGCTAAATAATAATGTCCGTGACGCAACATTTTGAGCAAAGGAATACGGATGAATTTAATTGGTAAAATTTCTTTATGGAGAAGATGCTTTTGTAGTGTCTGTAACAGGGAGGTCCATCGGGAAGTGTACTGTTGTGATTTCAAGAAGAGATTGTACCATTACTACCACCACCACCCCTACCTAGTGGGCTACTGGAAGCCTTTTTGATTCCTAGGATCAACTTTTCACGTGATGCTCTTTAATCCTAACCCCAGATCTGTCTCCTCTCCCCTTTTCCTTTGCTTTTCCATTTCTGGTTTCTGATCTCGACCTTACTGGGCTCACTTTATGGGCCTGTTGCCATATTATACTCTTTAACTGTTAGGACCATCTAATGGGCCTGACGTACGGACCTTAGTTTTGTTGGAGTAAAAGTTTGTTTTTTTTTTTTTTATTTCTTCTTCTTCTTCTTCTTCTTCTTCTTTTGTCATCTCTGCAACTCACTAAATGCTGGCTTGATTTGGCAGGAGGAGCATGAAGGAGTTAGAGCGAAGAAGCGAGCATTGGAGGCTCTAGAATGGAGTGATTATAAATCAATGCCGTTCACTCAATGCGTAAGTACTAGTATGGTTGATGAGCTTAATCATTGTAATTATGAATTCAGGTAGGGATTGAGCTGTTGGTGATCATATTGTTAAACATATTTCACTTGTTTCAGGTGGTTAATGAGACTTTGCGTGTTGCAAACATCATTAGTGGAGTGTTTAGGCGTGTAATGGAAGACGTAAATATAAAAGGTAAAAAAGACGGGGAAGGTTAACAAAAGATTTTTATTTTTCTTTTTATATCGTTTAAAACTCATTATATTTGAATTAATCAGGCTACACAATTCCTAAGGGATGGAAGGTTTTCGCATCATTTAGAGCTGTTCATTTAGACCATGATTACTTCAAAGATGCTCGTACCTTTAATCCATGGAGATGGCAGGTGCACTCTTCGGTTCTATGACATTGTGTTGTTCTAGTTTTAGTAGGCTTCTTGTGAATAATCAACACAAAGTAAATATAAATGTTACTTGTTAGGCAGGTAATCGTATTTGACACGAATTCGGTTTGAATTTGCGAAACGTTAGAGCTAATTTCTGATAAAACCACATATGAGCAGAACAATTCAGGGGGAAGCACTCCTGGAAGTATCTTCACACCATTTGGAGGAGGGCCTAGGCTATGTCCAGGATACGAGCTTGCTAGGGTAGAGCTTTCCGTTTTCCTTCACCACCTTGTCACCCGTTTCAGGTAAACCTGCTCCAAATTCTCCCTTCTTTTACGACAAAACTATTTTGTTTTTCTCTAATAAGATTTAGATGGCTCTAGGCGCTTAAAGAATTATGTTGTCCTTGATCTGTGTGCAGTTGGACACCTGCTGAGGAAGACAAGCTTGTGTTTTTCCCAACAACAAGAACGCAGAAGAGGTATCCAATCAATTTGCAGCGTCGGCTGGGGTGTTGAAGCCATGTAAAGAATGGAAAATTTTAGGATCAGAGAATTCCTACAGCAGAGCTGGAATAGAGATGGAAGTAGAAGAGGTGTAATAAGTTTTCGAGATGGAAGCCTGAATAAACTAGTTCAGTAGAGCAGATCATGTAAATTATGTTTATTTTTGTCTTGAGCTAGGGCCATATCACTTTGGTTACAATCCTTGCGATGGAAGGAGAGCTCTATCTCTCTCTCTCTCTGAAGCAGTTCTTCTAGTAATATTCTTCTCCCAAATCTTCATTGTCCGACACTTTGATCATTTTAGACAAAAGCCTGATGTTCGCTACAATTGAACAATATATAAGCGGAAGTTCTAGGGCTAATTATTCTATAAAACTCTTTTTTGAGAGGTAAGGAACTAACTGGCCAAGTTATGAATCCTTTAAATGAAGGTGGCCAAAATAGAAAATAAACAAATGATATTTAGTCTCTGGCCCAATTAACCCATCAAGCGATTATTTTTGCCAAATTGACCGCTAAAGTTACAAGGTTAGACCAATTATGCCACTCTCGTTAACTGGTGCTTGTGTCCACAGCCAATGTGATTGTGCACACCAGTTGGGCTCTTTCGTTTTACTTTCTTTTCTCATCGTCTTCTTGTTCACCTATCCTGTTTCCATCCCTAACCGGGCCCTGCAGACTCACCAACAGCCCCTAGTCTGCCCGAGCTCTAATCCCCTTCAGTCTCCACTTGAATTCTCAAACCTTCACTAGAACAGGCTCAAATGTAGCATTCAAGGTGGAGGATTTGAGATTTCCAGCCCCTTAAACCGACATCAACGCTACAATTTAATTGCTTATTTCCAGCCTCAAGAAGGGATGAAAGTGGAACATGAAACAACCCCACTAAAGCCCAAACCTGGACCAAGATATTAATAGCTCCTAAGCTTGCAAATTTTCATTACCTGTGTAGCTCAATCTCTTCAATTTGAGCAACTGAGCCGGGAATCTGCTTCTTTTTTTCTTTTTCTCTTTCCTGATGCAAAATTGACCCAATTTTGACGACCCGAAGGCCAAAAAAAAATCAAATAACAATAAAAGAAACCCTGAAAAAAATATCTAAAACACCAATTGGCAAAAGGCCACTGACCGGAAACCGGAAGGGCAGGGGAGGACTGGAGAGAGTCGAGACGGAAATTTTGCTTCCTGGACCAAGTCAAAGAGCTAACATGGCATAAGTCTTGTGTTTTATCATCCACGTAATCTACATCTTAAAGGAATATACTGACACTTAATGGTAGATTCTATACACTTAAAGTCATGGTGGCGAGATTAGACACGCCTCACAACTAGAATGGGCGATTTGGCCCAATTTAAGAACTTGAGTGCTTAATTTGGGAAAAAATGATTCTTTGGGAGGTTGATTTAATTGGGTTAGCCCATGGAGTTAAATACCACGGTATATTGCTTACCGTGGGTAAGCAATATGTAATACAAATATTTTTACATTTTGTCATTTTATTGTATGGCATATTGTGGCATTTCGTGGTATTTCGAATACCGCTCACTTTTTATGTACATTTTGTTTGAAAAACACAGTATACCGCAAATATCACGAGGTACATATTGTGACATTTTATTTTTTGCAAATGCGTGTAAGATATTTTTTTTGTCATTTTACATCAAAATATCATAAATATATAAAATATTAAAATATAATTAATACACATATTATAAAATAAATCTTTACTTTTATTCTTTTAGTTATTTTTCTTAGTTAACATAAAAATTTAATTGTTATTTTGAGTCACCTAGGAACTCAATGTGATATTAGAAAACGTATTATTATTATTAAAGTATTCTTTTTTTCTCTTATTTCAATAAATTAGTTTTTTCTGAGTATTATTTATTTTGCTCTCTCTCTCTCTCTCTCTATCTCTCTCTATCTCTCTCTATCTCTTCTCTTTGATAGATATAGACTATAAATCTATATTTATATATATATATATATATATCATTTTTTATGTTTTTGTATTAAAAAAATATCTTCTATCATATACATTTTATTTATATTTGAGAAATTATGATGGAAAAAATTAGAATACATATAAAATGTGAAAAAAAATCCATTGAACTTATATCATCTTAAAATAATATTATATTACTTATTTTTTTTGCGAAAACGGTGAAAACATATGATGCGGCATACTATGCGATATGCCTTAAAAATTTGGTGTGCAATATACGTAACAGTAACAGTAACAGTAACAGTATTTAACATCTTGAGCTAGCCAAAATGCAAACATCAAATGGTTTATTTGCAATTTTTGCCAACCAGATTGCTTTTGTGTATGTTAGTTAATTGGTTCCATCATTCATGATCTTGCTATTATCAGAATCTGTTCATTTCTCTTAAATCTAGCTGCCTTGACATTTTGTTCTGTAACCATGTGGCCACAGGGGCATGATTACAAAAAAGGAAAGCTGACGGAGCTGTTTTGATTAATTTCTTAATTACTGAGTAAATTGCATAAATAGCCCCTAATCTTTAATTGTTATTTCATTTTAATCCCTAACCTATTGAATATTCTGTTTTGGTCCTTAACCTACTAAAATTGTTTGGTTTTAGTTCCCCACAAGATGAAATTCATTAACTCAAAATAACTGTCTGACATAAAATTTTAAAATTTTAATTTAATATTCAGTAACTGTGTTCTAGTAAATTTAAGCAGTTTCTTTTTTTTTTATAGAAAATAAACAATTTAAATTAATAATTTTTTCTTTCTGAATAAAATAAGTTCAATTAACAAAAAGGAAAAAAAAAGATTATTTGAATTTTCTATTAACTATAAAAATTATTATATAGATTAAATTTATTGTAAGACAATTTCTGAATAGTTTAAATTATAATTTAAAATTTTTTTATCAGACAAATATTTTAAGTTAACATATTTCATTCAATAGGGACCAAAATGAAATTCTTTAATAGATTTAGGACTAAAATGAAATTTTTTAATAAGTTTAGAACCAAAACAAAACATTCAATAGATTAGAGACTAGAACGAAACAATAGTTAAAGGTTAGAAATCATTTATGCAATTTATTCCGTAATCACTCTTTGAATCTTTCTATATAGTATAAGATATACATATGGAATACACATGGAATGTTAACATGTAACATGTCAGAAGCCTCTGCCTAAATTACAAGTTTGCCCCTCCAAAATCTTGTATTTTACTGGAAATGAGATCTCTCCTTTCTTCTAAAATACATGTCTGAGACATCCTCTCTGTGATTTTGTCTAATAGTAAACTGATTTCTTCTGCACAAACTGCACCAAAGAAAAAGAAACAAAAACTACATTTAGGAATTGATGGCAAATAAGTGACTGATTAAAACCATTTTGATCCATTCTCTTGTAGAATTAAGAGGAGATCAAGCTAATTAATTACCTGAAAGCCCCTATGATTGAAGAGATGCGATGATTCTCACAGAGCATACACTTTCTTCTTGTTAGTGAGTTAGTAATGCTTCAAATTCTAGTATTGAAGAAGCCTCTGATATCTTGGAAACACATTCTTGCCACCAGAAACCTGAAATTCCAATAATGTCAGATACTTTCAGTTTATTTATATATCTTAATTGAAAAATAAAATGGGAACTCACACTGAAAGTAAAAAAAAAAAAAAAAGCAAACAAACAAAACAAAACAGGCTGCCCATTACCAGATTCTTTGGGTTGGAGATTCTGATGTTTTTTTTTTTTTCAAATAAAAGATATGCATTATGGAAGTTGTTTCTTTCTTCCGAATCATTCACCCAACTTGCATACTACTCTACTAAAATGCAGCCATGTTTGAAAATTTGAACTGTAATGCCTCGTGACACGTATAATATCTTCTTTAGCCCCGCCCTTTTGGTTTTGAAACATGACAGAAAGTCAGAAACGATAGGCAGATATTTGACCTTGAAAATAGCTGATCATCAACAACAAGTGGGCTATTGAATTTGATATATCCCAAAAAAAAACACCAAGTGAGCTATTGGTTTTAGAGACAACCACAAATGATGCTACTTCACCATTTTCAGCCCATAAAAAACCGTTGTTTCCAAAAATTATTTATGATTAGTGAGAAAAAAAAAGGGTAAAAGTTGAACAAAGAGATAATGTTTGACCTTCCAGAAATTAAAATTCCATTTTCCAACCTTTTCTTCTTCCATCAGGCGTTGATTTCTTAATTTTCCTTCCTAAAGTTTCAGGGTCAAACAAAGACAACCCAATTACTTAGATTAGAATTCACTAATTATTGGCTTAAGAAAATAATATTCTATGATTGCAAATTTGGAAATGTTTTTTTTTTGTACATATATGATATATGTCATAATTAAATCATTTTCCCAAAGTCAATGATCTTAATAATAAGATTCATGGAGCAACCTATTTGCCGCATGGTTATTGCTCACATACTATCGTTTTATATAAAACTTACTATTAAAGGGTCTTCTTTTCATGACAAAGTTTTTTTTTTTTTTGACTAATAGCAGAGTTATTTTTTTCAGTATTTTATGAAAGTAAAGAACTATATTCTGAAATTTGCTAAATAATTGTAGTTCAGACCTCACAGATTTTTCCGAACTCTCATGATAAACATCGAAAGTTATCAAACTAATTCCTGTAGATGTTGGCTTTACATCTGATTACATGATTAAGAGAATGAGTTGAAGAGAAAGTAACTTACAGCTTCAATGTCAATCTTCTCAATTTTGTAAACGAGAAGTTTTCTTCTCTCTCTGCAGCTCGTTCTGTACGCGACAACAACATGTCCGATTGCCAAAACCAGAGAGCAAACAAACAGAGCAATTTCCGTCCCTCTAAAATGCCCTCCTCGATCCACAAAATTGCTTTTGCTGAACACAAACGAAGCCTTCAAAGACACAAAAATCAGGGACAAAACTGAGCACACAGCCGTCACTCCCAAGTACGGTCCCCTCGACAACCTCGGCCCATCGCAGAAGCTATAAACACCTGCACAAAATCAAAATTGGTTCATACATATTCCGGAAATGTGTACTTTGAAGTTGACCAAAGTTTGAAGTTTGACGTTTGATTAATGGGTACTTACAGATGATGACAGCTGATCTCACGATCGAAATCAGGGGAATATCGATGAGGGAGTATCTGAAATCATAATTTCTGAAATTTGCAGAAAGCGATTCAGGGGTCAGAGAATAGGAGGCTGAGAGAAGAGCTGAGGGCAGAAGGGAGTCGGCTACGGCGAGAAGGACGGGTAAAGAGAAGAGAAGGAAAGATATGAACATGGTAATCAAGAAAAACAGAGTCTTCAGAGCTCGCCATAGTCGTTTTGATTTCTCTTCCTTCGAGAGAAAACCCATCTCCCGTTCTTCAGTTGTTTTGGCTTTTGTGGGTCTGATTCTTGGTTTCTTCTGTTGTTTTATGTACAGAGGAAGGGGAGGAAAGTTCTGCGCTTTGAGCCAGGAAAAGAATTAAGTGATGAGAATGGCTTAAAAGGGTGTTGAAAAGCTTGGGGGAATATGGAGAGAAAGTTCTTTTCGCGGATAAACGATGTTATTGGTGCCGAAAGTTGTTTTCGGGTTTCAATTTTCCCCTAAACATTTATTTATCTCGTTTAAGTACTGAAATATATATTTTTCTTTTCTTTTATTTTTTCCTTCCTTCCTTTGTTTTTTGTTTTTTTACCAGTAAAATGCGTGTTGGGTGAGGGTTGAGGATGGAATGGAACCCATGCTCACACGGCTATGGGCAGTGATCTTCTACCGACTGAGCTAAGTTCAATGGCGGACCCAGGATTTTAGGCTTGGGGGGGCTAGGGGCAAAGCAGAGGTGAGATAAGCGACAATTAAAATCTAAGAGAACAAAATTATTTAAATAATATTTATAAAAATTAAATTTTATGAAAAGTTATTTAAATAATTATTAGGTGTATATGGTATTAAAATAATATCTATTCTAAATAAAAATTAGTAAAATAATTACTTTGTTTTGATTAATCATCACTGAAGTAGCCTAGAGGGGAGAGAGAGACATAAAGATGTTGAAAGAGAACGGTTTGGGATGAATATGTAATATTTCAGATGTTATGTATAAATTTGCAATGAAAAATAAAGATTTATCACTATTTTCTCTATTTACCCTTTTATATTCTTCAGCCAATTTGGGGGATAAAACAAATAACTGGTCCTTAATTTCTTCCAAAATGGCCAACCTAGTACCTTATATTTAAAAACTCACAAAAATCTCGGGTGGAGTGTTTGGGATGGATATGCAATATTTCAGAGGTTAGATGAAAATTTATATTGAAAAGTAAAGATCTAGAACTGTTTTCTCTATTTACCCTTTTATATTCTTCAGCCACTTTGGGGGGCAAAACACTTAACAAGTCCTTAGTTTCTCATAAAATGGCCAATTTAGTACCTTATATTTAAAAACTTACAAAATTCTCGGGGGCAGTGGCACCCCCTGCCCCAAGGTAGTTCCACCCCTGGCTAGGTTGACATACTAGTATGATTTTAAGAAGATTTATATGAGTCTCTTATAATTAACTTAGATCTTTCTTATCAAAAAACCATACCTACATAATTTTCTTTTTGGGAAGGCGTAAATCACATCATAAGAATTCCAATTGTAAGTTTTTATTCTTCAGTTAGGACAAAATAATCAAATTTCTCATAATGGTTAAAATTTATGATTGTTACCAGAAAATTTATGGTTCAATCCTATATTATCTATTTCATTTTCCTACATTATGCAAAAGAATCCTTTAACTATAAAAAAAAATACATTCATATTGTACAATAGCTGTTGAAAGCAAAAACATGCCTTTCTTAGTGCTCTTTGTTTTCTCTAGCATACTCTCTAAAGTTTCATCTTTACTAATTAACATGACCTGCTAAATCCCTGAGTAAATCTTGAAAGTAAAACTAGAGGACGAGTTCTAATAAATTTCGATTGCAATAATTTTAGAGACTGTTTTCTATTTTTGGTTTATTGCAATCCAATAGCTATAGTTAGGCTACAGAACAAGAAATGGTCCTTTCCAATCCCTTAATACACTTTTCTTTGATAAAATTGAGATTTGATTACTGAAAATTAGTTTTAACACACACAAAATCCTTACTAGCTAAGTTAGTTGACAAAATTATAATATTGGGTAAAATCCACCGGGGGTCACCTAGCTTATTTTTTTGTCCTAAATGGGTACCTTACCTTCAAATTGTCCTACCGAGGTACCTTACTTCTTATCGCGTGTCCTATCTGGGTACTTTCCGTTGATTCCATCGTTAAGTCTCACGGAAATTGCTGACGTGGCATTAATTAATGCTACAATAAACGTAAAATAATAACTTTGGACCCTAAACTTTTCTAATAACTAATTCTAACCCTTAAACTTCCACCAAAATCATTTTAGCCACCGTCAACCTTTTCCTCTGTCGCCCTCCATCCCAGGCGCCCTCGACCTCTACGTCGTCCTCCCCGTCCTCTGCAGTATCCTCCGAGCCATCTTCACCAGCTCCCCCATGGCCGCAAGAGCGAGTTCCAGAAGCATCGACCTTTTCGCCGCCGCCGCCGGCGACTCATCCATCCCATTAGGTGGCAGGGCCACCCATAGCACACTATTCATCATGCCGGAGAAATCCTGGATGAGTGGCAAACAGGTGTTCAAACCCCTGTATCCGTTGCTTCCGACGGCCAGTTCCAAGCCGACATTCGAAATCGGAGGCGGCAGCGACGAAATGGGACGGCCCAATAACTTGCCGGCGAGCGCGCAAACACGATCTAGCTCATCCTTCAAGCGCGCGTTCTCAATTCTCAGGTGTTGCTCTTCCAATGAGACATCGCCTATAATCGCCGGACCACCGCAGTTGGTGCAAATTGGATTTCTCATGGCATCGCGGATCGAAATGTTCTCGGCTCGGAGCTTATCATTCTCTCGGCGGAGGAGCGAGTTTTCGTGCCTCTCCAATTGCATCTGCGCGGATCAAACACGGAACAATTAGTCACCATTCAAAATATCGGAGAAATGCCAGAGGTCAAAGAAACGACTGCGGACTCAAACACCTTCAACTGGGTTCGACGATTCTGGAACCAAAACTTGACTTGTCTGGGTTCCAAGCAGAGCCACTTGCTAAGGTAGAGCCTCTGTTTCAACGTCTCCATCAACAATTTCTGGTCCGATTCCTGGGGACCCAAACCCAATGACCCGAATGACGCATTGGGTATTGTCAAGAAGTTGTATAATGATGCACCCATTCTAGTCCCGGTTTATCGGAATTGTTACGTTCCGTCGACGCCGACCGTGGCGAGGAATCAGGTTTTTTATATCGACGGAGAGGATATGAGGGTATTGAGCTTTGACATCATGAGGTTTTTCCAGGGGGTAGATTTTGAGTGTGAAGGAATCAATAAACCGATCTTGACGAAGAAGGATGTAGAATTGCCGGCGTGGGCTGCAACGGCAGTGAGAAGGATCGAGTTCTGGACAGACGTGGCCGAGAGAGGGAGGAGGATGGTGGCCTGAGTGGACACGCAGGGGTGGTGGTTGACTGCGGAGAACGGGGAGGACGACGTAGAGGTCGAGGGCGGCTGGGATGGTGGGCGACAGTGGAAGAGGTTGACGGTGGCTAAAATGATTTTGGTGGAAGTTTAAGGGTTAGAATTAGTTATTAGAAAATTTTAGGGTCCAAAGTTATTATTTTACGTTTCTTGTAGCATTAATTAATGCCACGTCAGCAATTTCCATGAGACTTAACGATGGAATCAACGAAAAGTACCCAAATAGGACACGCGATAAGAGGTAAGGTACCTCGGTAGGACAATTTGAAGGTAAGGTACCCGTTTAGGACAAAAAAATAAGCTAGGTGACCCCCAGTGGATTTTACCCTTATAATATTAGCAACTTCGACGAGGCCCACATGATAAAAGAATGGTTTGGCGAGAGAATGCAAGTTAAAATTGTGTAACACCGTGTTCCTTTTAGGGAGAGCTCAAACAATCGATACCCAATTAGGGAATGCAAGAAGATAGGATAGTTATGAACAATATAAAGTACCAAACGACAGAAAGTAAACGCCTATGACCAGAAGAAAATAAAAGGAGAAGCAAGAGGACTGACTAATGACATAAAATAAAATGAGGAATTAATTTTGGTTAATTTGAAAATGGAGCAGAAAAAGCCGAAACGGTTGGATATTTTGACTGGACTTGTCGTCTGGCGTCTGCGAGAAGGAGACAGAGATTTCACGATTTCAACGCGCAACTGCAAACCATCGGTCAATTTTAATATTAACGCCCAACACCGATAGGCCATAACTAACGGACACATTTTAACCAAACCAAAATTTATTCTCTTCCCTGTTTGTTTTTCCCGTGAATAAATTTGTTTATAAGAGTTTTAATGTTATGTCAGGTTGAGTTTCGATGAACAAAATGTTATTAAACATACTAAAAGATTGTACAAGATTCCATATACTCCCTTCAACCCGCTTTCTTTACTCTAATTTATGTTTGGTACAGGGATTAAGAAATGCTAAGTATATGTATTTTTTTGTCAAAATTTACCCTCAATCTACTATTTCTTCTTCTCCATTTGTTACACCACTCATTGCGAAATTCACAAGTTTAGCATCCATCTTCTGCTTCACAGTGCATCGAACCAAGTAAGCATTAAACAACCAGCAGTTACTGGAAACAAAACAAATCAGCGATTAGATCATTTGAACACAACAAAACAAATCAAACATCCCTTGAAACAAATGATCCCCATAGGAGCAAGCGCGTTGTTCTAGGTTGCCAACATGCTGCACTGCTGCAATCTAACCACTGAGTTTCTAATGTGATCGAATGACGATCACATATGCTTCTGTTTCACCCCCAAAATACCAGTTGGGAATAAATCTCCATGCCTCTCAACAATAGCCTAAATCCAAACCCTAAAAGAGATTAAAAAAATTCCCAAATCTTGAACACTCGCGAAGATCTTAAACCACATGCTCTACTCCTTTCGTAAGTGCAATAGCTTCATTCTCTTAATCGATGGCAACCATGACTCAAACAACTTTTCCCAAGCATTAAGTTCCTATAAGTTTCGTATTTGAGTTGTTGACAAGATTTGGGGCTTTTGGGATGGGCGAAAATGGGTCAATGATCTTAAGTGACGATATTTTCTTGAACAGTGAAATTCAAAGCATGAAGCTATTGAACCATTTGGAGAGGCAGCAGGATTCGACGTCGTTATTGCATTCCGAGGTATCAAAGAGGAGGTGGATAAGAGAAGAGAGGGACAAATCTAAAATTAAGGGACAAATGTGTGAGGACAAAAACAAGATCATTGTCTCCTATGAGAAATTTGCTAGATTTTGGGTTGATTAGTGTAGAATTTGAATGGGTACTCAGGGACAGGAAAAGAATTGAGCAACAAAATTGATGAAAATCAAGAGAGATTGGTTTTCAAAAGTAAGTGGAATGACAGGTATAATCATAAATTTACTTGGTATAACTCACTAAAAATGGAAATTGTGCAAAGAATTTGGGACAGCCCAAAAAGAAAAATAGTGTAAAAAAATATGGGATAAAGAAAGTAGTAGGAGATGCTTTAATGTTAAAAAAAATTATCAGGCCTTACACAATGTTTTATATAGACAAAAATATCAAATTTGCCATTAATGTTTTTTGTATGGAGCAGATATGCTACTATAGTTTTCTTTTTCCCAATCTCCCACTAATATTTTAAAATGGGTTGAATATGCCACTATCAGTTAGAGAATAACAAAAAATGGTAAAAATATCATATTTTGAAATCTTGGGGTTATTATACATCTTTCAAAAAATATCAAAACCTTTGATATTTTTGCCATAAGAGGGTATAATCGCTGCTAGTGGTAGCCGGTAAGCTGACCTAGCCCGGCCCGGCCGGGCCTGGGTCGGGTTTTCTGGACTAGGGCACGGCTCGCATGTAAGCAAGGTGGGCCCGGGCCGGGGTGAGTCAGGTCTGAGCTACACCGAGTTTATCAGATTATTTAAAATTGTGTTTTAATATATTTTCAATCATCTTTTGTGAGTAATTTTATGAATTATATATATATATATGAAACACCACCGGCAGTGTAAATTTTATTAATGAAAAAGCCAAATGGCACTTATATAATTTGGAACGTGTCTTACACTTGAAAATGACGAAACGTTCCAGGGAAAAAAAAAAGGGAAAAATTAAGATATGTTCTTAATAGCATAATCAGATCAATTACATTCTTTAAATTATAATAAAAACCTACAATCTACTCTTGCGGGTCACTATCAGAAGGAACCTCATTATCTGAGCTTTTCATATCTTTGCTTCCTAAGAGCAGCAAGGGGCCAATCTCGATTATAGACACAAACCTCAACGGCTTCAGGTGTGAGCCTTGCTCGTTTATCTGAGATGGCTCGTTTTCCTGCACTAAAAGCAGACTTGAAGACAACGGTAGAGACTGGAACTGTTAAGATCTTTTGCGTCAGTATGGAAAAGATCGGGAATCTTTCTTTTTTGTTTATCCATCACCCGATGATGTATTCCTCATTATTTTCAAATGAAGTGCGGAGGTAATCATCCAATTCCGCCAATCCCGAGTTTGTGGGTCTCGATCGTTTGATGATATTTGCCGTTGGGTTGAACCTTAATGATAGTGAGAAGGTGAAATGTTTGACGGGTGTTGTATTGGATGACCTAACCTTATCAGAATGCTTAACGGAGTAGAGTTTGTATAACTCTCTCAAATTGTGGTCAATTTCAGCATAAATTACAAGTGCAGAAACTTGTGGTTGACCTAAATATGCATGATAGTATGTTTCTAACAATTGCAGACAACCCATGATTTTGACATTTGGATCTAATGCATATGAAACAAGATAAATTTGTGAGATTTGTTGAAAATAATCAAGTCATTTCTTTTTCATTACTTCAATAGTTGGTTGCAAAAACTCACTGTCCTTGTATTGGTGGAAAACATAGACGATATTTGAAAAATATAACATCACTTGGTACACTATTGGGTAATAAATCCCAGAAAAAAAGTTTATTGCCTCATAAAAATATCTAAGCAACTCAACTAACTTAAAACATTTTTCTCAAACCTCGTTCCTTAGCTAGTCACCTTGGAATTTTGAGTTCACAAAGCGAGTAAAAGGATTTGCCCATGGTTGAACCTCATTTAACATTTCAAATGTTGAGTTCCATCGAGTGCGGTAATCGATTTTAAACATTTTTCAAGAAAAATTCACCCCATTTTTAATACAAAATATTTTAAATTCACAAGCCAATTTGTTTCTTGTTTTAACAAAAAGTAAAGCATTCCGAATTGACTCGATCTAATTTTGTAGTTTTTGTAAACCATTTTGAATACATAAATTTAAAATGTGACAGAAGTAACAAATATGAAAAAAAATTTCTATCAAGTAGTGGTTTTATTTCTTTTATCAATTCTCTCACCGCCGAATAATTGTTTAAAGTATTGTAAAAAAAAATGGACAAAATTTTATCGGCAACAAAAAATTCATGCAGACTTTCAATAATGCAGTTAAAAATGTTCTAACACGTATGATCAGATTTCATATATTTGAAAGTAATGATCCGTTTTTAAATAACCTATTCATCATCTATCCAACGAGTAGTAACACAATAGTAATTTTGTCCTATTGGAGATGTCCACATATTAGATGTAAATGATAGATAATGATCAACGGTAGAAAAATATATTTGTAAATCCTTTTCCTAGCTTCATACAGTTTAAAGATTTCTTTTCTAAACCTTTTTTTATAAGTAGAATTTAGATTTTCTTGTATGAATCCTTCTAAGTGTTTATCCTCAGCTTGTCTAAATGGTTTTTCTGTAATCATCATCCAATTAATTAAACCTTACCTAGCAGTTTTTGAATTAAAATTGAAAAATACCTGGACCGCTGGAGCTCCCAACGCCCGTTAATTGTGTTTGTCCACTGAATATGCCACCGATGTCTCCATGGACTTTGCTCAAGTACCGTGTGAGGGCCGTCTCAGAGTTCAATTTGTGTGCAAATTTATTGTCGCAATGTTTGCATTTGACATACCTCATATCGCCTTCCCAAACTTGCTCAAAATACGCCCAAATGGAAGTCTTCAAATTCTCGCTCTTGACTTGACTCCGCTCAAGTTGCTCACTTTGTAGCGTCGGTTGGGACCATTCAGCAATGACTTGGGTCGGTGGAATTTCCTCAACGTCATCATCGAAGAGTTGATTGTCAAGGCCTAGGTCGTACACCACAATGTCAATGTTGGGATCGTTGTCGTCAATTTCTTGTAAATGTTGGCATCAGTTTTTGTGAAACATACGTCCTTGCAAAAATGAATTGACCCCGGTGCCGAAGAAGGAGGAGGAGGTAACGCCCTTGCCCTTGTCCTTGTCGGAGTTCTTCCCTCATAAAGTCATTAGTGGAAGAAAATAATTGCAGAGATTAAAAGATGATTATGAGGAAATTAAGAAAATATTAGTGAGAGATTACGAAACTTGGAGAGAGATAATAAAAAGAATGAGAGAATATTGTAGGAGATTAGAGAAGAGAGGATTGGAGTGAGGAAATATGGAAATTAGGCTGGCTATTTATAAGGGAAGGAAAAATTAGTTTTGCCCAAAAAACCCTTAAAAACTAGCAGTTAGTGATTGTTAGGTGAGGGTAAAAAAGTCTAGGGCAACAAAAAAACTATTTAAAGTTGTTATGGGGGCAGGCTTTCATTTTACATTTTTTTAAAAAAAATTTGAAAATTGCAACAGCTCCTGGAAAATGTTCGACACGGCCTAGGCCCAGCTCGGCTGGGTCATGGGGCGGTCCAGGTTGAACGCGCTAATGGGTGAGGTTGTGCTATTTTGGGCCCCCCTATTCTTCCAGGCCCATGTTCGCCTCACTACCTCCCGAGCTTGTTCCGTACTAGGCCAAACCTAGGTTTGACCATGTCAGGCCGAGTTTGACCTGAGCCTGGTCCGAGTCAACTCGGCCCATTGGCCACCTCTAATCTCTACTATTAGCGCTTCAACCCTACTGCTGTCTCCATCACTAGTGCTCCAGGCCCATCATCACCCTCTCTTTGTTTTTTGCTATCTAATCTCCTTGCTAGCATTTAAGAGACAGAGAGAAAGAGAGTCTAATTACAAAAAGTCTTTAAAATTTATTAAAACTTGCATTATCATTCTAAAATTTCAAAACTTATTATTTTTAACATTTTTTGTTAGTTTTTTTTTCACATTTTCCGTTAGATTTTTAACAGTCAGTGGCATATCTACTCTTAATTTGAAATTTCAGTGGCATATCTGGCCAATTTTAAAACATTAGTAGGAGATTAGGCAAAAAAAAGAAAAAACTATAGCGGCATATCGCATATCTACTTCGAACCCAAAACATTAGTGACAAATTTGATATTTTTGCCTTTTTATATAATATATAGCATCAATATCATTTTATTGTACTCACTTTTTAACATTATTGAAAATGCGTAATAATTCTTTTTTAAAAAATTACAGATAACTTTCGAATAAGAATGTTTCCTTAAAATTACCCTTCACTAAATGGTATATTTTAGAATAAAATGTATGTATAATTAGAAAAAATTGACATATAAACATAATGTGTTTATGGGATTGAGGGAGTAGACTTATTAGCATTCAAATAAACAAGGAAAAGGAATGTGGCCCTTTGCAAGTGAATGCAACAACTGTGCACAATATTAAGTCCCTGATTTCTATGGGGAATTAACCAAACCAGGCCAGAAAACAAGAGGGGTTATGATTAACCACCAACTTAAATAATTTAGGGGTTTCCTCTAAATTAGAATTATACATATGCTGGTAGCACAAATTATTGAACTGAATCCGGTTGTCAGATGACAATATTAAATATGAGCGGGTATGGTGGAACCGCCACCCCATTGGGATCATGTGGCCACATGCAAATCTTGTCCATTAGCATCCAATGTAATCAGAGTTGTTTTATTCTTATTGCAATGGTCACTAGTTTGTAATTGTTTTAATTGATGTTGTTTTCCTGTTACTAATCTGTTCCCATGATTAGTTATACTAATAATAAAGCTAAGCGTAATTATATATTAGATTAGTTTAAAGTACAAAGCTTGTTGGCGTGGATGCTCCTACAGCTCATGAAGACAAAATGGGGAATCGAGCAAGTTTTGGTCCTTGCTCTATTAGTCTTCTTAGCTGACTCCTATACTTCAAGTTAACTTGAATCTAAGCCCAAAAACCTACGCTTGTGACATTTTTTTTTCTTTTGCAAGCATTATAAATATTGAGTCACCTAATTAAGTTGTGTATGTTTTTCGTTGGTTTGAAATGATACAAATATTGCAAGTATACATATCACTTATTTTTTGGCACAAAATAAAATAAAATGTGTCAGCCATTATGGAAATTAAGGAGGGAGTATAACGTACACAGTTGATTTCAATTTTGAGCACGACATTTGACATCTATATAGTTCATGAGCTACATTTGAGAATGAAGCTTCAAGCCACAAGGGAAGAAGACAAAATTAGTCTGCCCGCAAATATAATTCTGAGTTCCAGCGCAGCTTTGTATTGTATGCTAATGTTTTGCGGCAGAGAGGGTTCAGTAATATTTAAGAATCCCATGCAACTAATTATTATTCCTAACCAAACTTTTGTTCGTGCCTCGACCTCCGTAGCCGTAGGTTATAATCCGGACAAGCGGCTTGAACGCCATGTCCATGTGCTTGGGCGGCTGTCCTTGGGGCGTGCACGCTGAGGCGGCTGCACCTGAACGCTGAGGCGGCAGACTTTGAACCGCTCAAGTGCTAGTATCATTTGCTTCACGTTTTCAATTAAGGGAATAGTCAATTTGAGTCAAATTAATGATTTTGAATAAAAGATCATTTCGAGGATTCTAATTTGCGCATTAGAACTTGCAACGATTAAACAATTAATTTGTGCATCACTCTTTCAGAGTGTTTGACACCAATATATATATATATATATATATGAATCTGTTTTTTTTTTCTTTTAATCTTGGAACAAGGTTGACCCGGGTATTGCGGTTGGTTAATTTTGTAGTAGCATTAACTGAAAATACAATTAATAGTATAAGTTATTCACAACAATTTATTAAGTTTGGGACCAACTGAGGCAAAGAGCAGGATTCTAGCAACAAAAAATAAGATTTAATAATTGACCGACAAAGAAAAAAAAAAAAGAAGAGAAAACACCAAGACTTAGGCGCCCAATCAGCAATCGGAGAAGGTTGCAGACCAAAAGAGAAAATAAAAAGATTTTAGGGACTAAATATAATTTGATTCAATAAAAGAAAAAACAAAAAGAATAAGAGGATAAAAGGCCAGCCTAGCTAATTAAAACCTAACACTAAACTCAAAGCTATAAAAACTCAGAGCATACTAGCCTAAAATGAAAATCAGACAAACTAGTTGTCGAGAGATCATTTGCAACAATAAACAGGCTAACATGTACCGTCGCTTTCAATTTGTCGTAACATTAAGTGTAAATATAATCAATAGCAATCTTCAACCACAAAAATTTTTTGGGGACCTTTTTTTAGATTCTTGATTTTTTCCCCCCTGAACATGTTATTGGACCAAGATGGACACTGTTCAAATTAATTTGGCCCCGACCCTTGATACCATTCATTAATCGTACTTTTTTCCATAATTAGAATATAAAATATAACAGTAATAATAATAAGAATCTAATGTTGTAAATGATGGGAAAAAAATATGCTTTTTTTTAGCAAGCCAATAGTGCCTGGAATGCTACATATTACTATTTTTCACCAAAAACAAGCCATTAATAATTTCCAACCGCGCAAAAAAGAGGTGGTTCTTGAAGGTTGAGAAAAATCATTCTATGAGTGTAACCGTCAAATGAAAGCGAAAGATAGATACAAAGATGATGTAAGAAATTACGTGGCGCCCTAATAATATCATTATTAAAGATATGAAAAAATTCATCTAATATCTTAAGCAGCCGATCGAAGCTTCTTACGTGTTTCTGGAGTAGCTCACGTAATGGCTTGGGAAAACACGATTGCGGAACCTGGATTAAATTCCAAAGAACCAAATCCAGTAGCAAACACGTCAAAAAGTTGTGGGTCTTCGGCCGCTTTGCTTAATAGCTACGTGCAAGGCTACTGATTCACATCAGGTCCACGCGGAGGGATTTAGAACCTAGAATAAGTATGATGATTCAACCTTAACTTATTGTGTGACACTTTCCAGAAAGAAAAAGGGCAAATTTTTTTAAAAAATTTCAATACTTTTTCTGGGCCATTTCAATACAATGATAATGTCAACCAAACAAATTTGAGGACACGGTACTTAGACATGCAAACATCTCTAGAAAAAAATTTCATTTATTACATCATGTGTCAAATAATTGATGGACATTTCAAGTGAGTCGCAATTTACACAAACACTTCGATTTTCAACACATTATTTAATAAAAAAATATTTGAATTTTTACCATTTTCCTAGTTATTAGATTCCAACGAACCTTGAATATAATTTTTCTCTCTCACATCATTTTGTAAGAAAAGATATAAAAGTGATACATACAAAAGTGATACACTATCCAACACTTAAACTTCTCAAGTCTTGAGTTGACTTAATTATGATTTATTTCCAAATAACAGTGTGATAGTATATCACATTGATAGATGTGTTACAGCTTATAATAAGTCGATGTATGTGCAGTGGCGGACTCAGGTTTTGAGGCTCGGGGGTTAGGGGCTAGGTGGATGTGAGACGGGGGATGACCCAAACCTAAGAGAATTTTTTTTTATAGAAATTAAATTTTATAAAAGATTATTTAAACAATTATTAGGAGTATATAGTATTAAAGTAATATCTATTTTAAATAAAAATTATTAAAATAATTACTTTATTTTTATTAATCATCACTTAAGCAGACTAGAGGAGAGAGAGAGAGAGAGACAGAGAGATGTTGAGAGAGAATGGTTTGGAATGGATATGCAATATTTCAAAGGTTAGGGGCAAATTCGTAATGAAAGGTAAAAATTCATCACTCTTGGCGCTATTTACCCTTTGTATGTTCTTAAACCATTTGTAGGGCCAAAATTCTCACCTGGTCCTTAATTTCACAGAAAATAGCCAAATTAGTACCTTGTATTTACAAATTTTCGAAATTTTCAGGGGCAGCAGCACCCCTCTGCCACATGGTGGTTCTGCCACTGTGTATGTAAAACTCTTTAAAGCAAGGCAACAAGCCCTCTGTGATTTGAAAGAATAAAGTTAAATATACTAAAACTCTCTTTACAAGTAAGTCTCATTCCGCATTAGCTGGCAAAATGACAATGTAAATGAATATCCAAAGGCAAAACGGCAATACAAATGAATATTCAAAGGTAAAATCAGAGTTTGAGAAGTGGCGTGACATTCTACATTAAAACAGTCATTTAAAAGTGGATTAATTACAGTTGAGGTCCTTCAAAATTTAAGCAATAAATTCCTTCATCCCCTAAATTTAGGATTATTCACCTCCATCCTTACTCTTATAGTATATTGTATTCAAGTTAAAAAAAAAAAATCTACTTTCCAATATAAAAGTTTGTACAAAAAAATTATTACTTTTAGCGAAAATGCAAAATTCGATTTAACAAGTCTGACGGGCTTGTCCCGCAACATGTATACCCTGTTTCCAAGGGAAATACTTTCGCATTCTCCAAATTTGGGGATAACTAAGGACTGAAGTCAGCAAGTGAAAGATGGACCACAGAAGCCCAGCGGGCCTGCCATGAGACTCTCATCTTATCAAACCCAAAACGGTATGTGAAACGACTCGTTTCCACTTTTCACTGGTCTCTTCGTCCATGATTCCCCATTTCTTCAGTCTCGCGCCCTCACCTCCCTCCATGAAATTTGTCGAACAGCTCTACTTCTAGGGGACGCTAGTTGTGGCTGTCTGAAATTTAATACAAAGGATTCGTCTTCCAATTCGTTCTCGATATCGTCTTCTTGAGCCCTCTGAAGCTGGGTTGCCACCAGTTAAGTAAGTTGGAACACCACCTGTTCGAAAAAATGTCTCTTAGATAAATAATCTTATACTAGCGGCTCAGTTATTCAAGTAAAATATGAAAATTTTTCATATGGTAGTTCCCTACTTTATGCTATGGTATTCTGGCTTTCTTTTTTGAATGTAGCCTAATGTGTATTACTCTGTTAAAGCTCGTACGAGTCTATGACATAATAGACTCACGTCTTGTTTGTTGCTCTTTAACGTGACAGGCTGATAGCAATGACTTCAGCAAAGACTCGGATAAGTAGCTTTTCTCGTAATCTATCGGTTCCAACACCAACTCTAGCTCCTGGACTGAAAAGTGGCCCCAATGGCACGGTTTTTGTATCGTCTGGGATTCCTGATCTTGACAGTAATGTCACCTTCTATTTTGATGCCTTTATTTTGTCCTACATTAAGTTTGATATTAGTAGTTGATAGCAACTTAAGCATACTATTTTTATTTGGCATTTGTTTTCCCTTTTTCTTGAGTTCTTCATCATGTTGAATCTAGTTACTTATGCGGATTTCTTTTTTTTTTTTTTATAATGTAGAGATTCTAGGTGGTGGGTTGCCTCTTGGAAGCCTAGTTATGGTGATGGAAGATCCTGAGGCCCCTCATCACATGCTTTTATTGAGGAATTTCATGTCCCAAGGACTTGTTCATAATCAGCCTCTTCTCTATGCTGGCACATCGAAAGACCCAAGAGGATTTTTAGGCACCTTGGCTGGTCCTGCCTCCTCCAAGGATGACAAATCCCGTGATCGTGAACTTGATCAGGTCCTTTAACACACACACACACACACACACACATGCACGTCTTTATTTGGGAATTTTTTAGTTCAAAATGTTGAATTCTCATGATATGCAGGACAAAAATTTGAGAATTGCTTGGCAATACAAGAAGTATTTTGGTGAAACCCAGTTTAGCTCTGATTGTCATAGAGGTAGTTCTTACGCATCTTGATTGTAGGTTGTGTTGCATACACCTTGCGTTAGTCCTTTATATATCTGCACTGCAGGGAAAACTTGTATGATGTTTTTCCTAGTTTTTCCTGTATACAAGTCTGAGAATATGCCTAGCTATGTGGTAAAGTTGTGCCAGGCGCTTGCTGAGTAAGTCTACTAATTTCTATCATGTTCCAGACAGTAAGCATGAGTATTGCAATGACTTTGACTTGCGAAAACCCCTTGAGAGACACTTTTTTAGTGGGCAGCAGGTAGATTGTTTTAGCATTCAAGATTGCCATGATTTGTCCTCTCTGCGAGATCGTTGCACCAATTTTTTATCTCAATTTCCCAGGTAAACTCATTTGCTTTCTTCTTTTCTGTTATATGTATATCTGGTACCTTAATGCGGCTAATTATGTCCATTGGATATGTTCATAAATCTCATTTCTCATAGAAGCTTAGAATTAGGAAAGCTTGACCTGCTAGGTGGAAACTTTGGAAAATATGGAAAGTTAGCAAATTGTTAGGGGTTTGACGGGTGTGAAGGGTTGGCTTTTGAAATTTATGATAAATTGAAGACTCTAAAAATTGAGAAGAAGAGGCACAAAAAGTTTAGCTCTCGTGGGAAATGCTCATCCTTGTGGAATGAATTGAGAAGATTAGAATGGGGTATTAAGGATTAGTGGTGATTAGCGGGGTTTTTTGGTGAAGAAGCATGGGCTTAAGAGGTGGGCGGCAAGGGGTTTTAGGAGGTTTTAATTTTACTGTTGCTTTGGTGATAGGTGCTGGTTTTCTTGGTGATTCTGTGTTGCTGTTGCTTTTATTTCTTTAGATTAGTAGTGGTGTTTTTAACTTGTATATGTTTAGAGCTGTAAGGTGAGGTTAACATGGGAGGGTGGTGTATTTGGGAGGGGAATTTTGTGGACTGGTCTTTTATGTATACAGTGGCTAGCCGGATCTCCATGTACATTGGTTTCTTTCTTCAAGTTCAATAAAATTTCTGTCTTGCTGTTAAAAAAAAAAAAAGGATTTCCCTAGGTAATTAATTAAGTGGTCTAATAGCAAAAGGAGGGGACGAATAAAGGGGAGAGGATGGGGCAGGGGTCACTGATTGGAAGAGCAAGAAGGAACACATGGTCTATCAAACAATTTAAATTATCTCCGAAAGCATTTATACCAGTACCAATGCCAATTACATGTGGAACCAAATACAAGGCTGGCTGAAAACCATGGACAATGTAATACACCACACATTCCTAATTTGGCATTAAGTTAACATCCAAAGCAGTTGAGTCTAATGCCAACAAAACTACTGGGATTTCTTTTCACCTTCCCTTATCATGATTTGTACTCATTATTTCTTGGCCGCTTCTTTTTATCTCAGGAGTGATGTGAATATCTCCCCTGTTGGTCGCATTGCTATTCACTCATTCTGTGCACCACACTGCAAATATTCTGCCCTGGTGAGCGGTGAAGTGATAACATGTTTTTAGCTTTGAGTCAGTTTTGGAGTTTTTATCATGGACGATTCATAGGTGCACTGCCCGTCTAGTTATTTTTCTATACAAGCACCCTTAGATCATTGACATGCGTCCATCATTCTTTCTTGATACTTCATTATGGACTTTTGTCAGTGTTTCTGTAGTAAAAATATACCAATGCTGTATTTAAGATTAGTCCTTCTGTAATACCCTACCATTTTTGGCTTTTGTAAAGATCTGCTAATTAGTTGAATCCATTTACTTGCCTTTAAGTTGCATATTATGTGTCTCATTCTCAATTCTCTGATCTGATGGTTCTACTAACTCAAAGTGTGGCCTCTGCTTTATCAATTATAAGCAGTCACTCGTTCTTGCTGGTATCATCTTGCAGGACTGGGGTATGCTTTCATTTATTAGATCTCTCAAAACCATGCTGTGGTCTTCAAATGCAGTTGCTGTTATAACTTTTCCAACTTCTATGCTCTCACCATCTATGTGCAAAAGATGGCAGCACATGGCTGACACGTTGCTTTCTGTCAGAGCAATCCCAGGTCCGTTGTCGTCCTGTTTTCTATGTTTTCTCTACTTCAAATGTATCTGATGTAGGGATCTCTTACTCTGTCAGACGAAGATAAGGAGTTATCACAACTGCTCACCGGTTATCAGGATATGATTGGCTTTCTGAATGTTCACAAAGTAGCCCGTATAAATACACAGGTTGGTTTAAAGCTAGACTCTTGTCCATTGCATATTTGTTTCTTATCAACTGGTGTTCGTAAATAATGTAATATTAACAAGCTAATCTACTTGCAATACTAATTCTTGTCATCGTAGATTGATCCTGTGATATTTTCTTGCCCGTGTTCAAACTTTCAAGCAGGTTCCTATTATCCTTGATGCAACGACATTCTCTATCAAATTGCAAAAGCGGAGGTTTTTGGTTTTAGAATCTCTGAATCAAGCTCCTATTGATGGGTCAAGTGGAAGTTCGTACGGTACATCTAGTAGTTGCTCCGGATCCTCCAAGACTGGAAGCCTCGACTTTTGAGTGACCTGGGGGTTAACTTCACATTTAAAAACTCTGCTCATCAACGCAAGAGCAAGTAAGAAAAAGCCCGACATGGGGATAAATTGCACTGGACACAATACTTTTGTTCAAGTTCACAGCCTTGACAAGAGCAGCACTGGTGGTGTTCTCGTCCTAGTTTCCTGACAATGATTAGCAAGGTCTACTGACATGCGTATGTCTTTAGTTGACAACAGGTCTGCTGATGTCGTATTTTTGTGACCGCCAGCACCAGAAAGTTTCAGGGGAAAAACATGCTTCAAAGGAAAAGTGAAGTAGGATCAAAGTGGCAAATTCTGCTGCTCTTGTCACTGGATGTGTTGCTGCACGCTATCTTTATCTTTCTCTTACTGATGGGAGAAAGGATTTGTTGAGGACTCCGGCCTACAGGTCCAAAATTAAGAGATGCCAGTAATGTTCTTTGCACCCGGGATGTAAATTAAGAGACTGTTTTGAAGGATATTGTATTCAGTGCTGGGTGCCGTTCAACTAGATCATTTTCAACATTTCTTACTATAATTTTTGTTGGGACATTCTGAAGATAATTGTGGATCATGTAACTAACACTTAATACGCACGATGTGTGAGAACTGAGAACAAATTAAACAAGGAACACATGCCAGCCGAGACGCTATTTCCCAACACAGCTCCACCGGACCTCTGACTGGTCCGGTCATCCGTCACCATCTTTGCGAAGTGTGCTTCGATTATAGCTCAAGATGGAGCCAACACATGAAAGGCGTCCAGTTCGCACCGTGACCGTCCTAGTCGAGCCCTGAGGCTAAATTATTAATACGCTGCATAACTAATACGTGGGTCATTTAACTTTTGAAAAGATGTCTGGTCAGTCACAAAACTATTAGTTTTTGTTTTTCATATTTTACATCCTGCTCCCTCCATCTCTGGGAAGTGGAGTGGCTTTCAACTAGCGTAAAATATGCATTACGGAGGACATTGTCCAAAATGGAATGCAAATATACAGTTAGGAAAAACTCTATTCTTGAGTTCTTTCTTGGCTCTTGAACTTACCTAACGTGTGAGTTGGTTCACAACTCAGTTATGAGTTAGTCCATAAGCTCAGATATTTTGATGGGAAAATTGCAAAAAGCCCTCTTGATCTCTTTTATTCTAGTGCAAGAACTATTCTTAGTATAAAATCATTTAAATAAACCATCTCATCTACCTAAAGGTGAAAGTTTAGATTGTAGGTTAGGGTTTGGGTTGAAACTCCAATTTTTACAACATCAACATGTCCCTAACCTGAATAACCATAACCCTAATCTAACCTTATTTTATTCGTAACCCGAATTGACCCTAACCCAATTTAAGCATGATTAAACTTTCTCTTTTCCTCTTCGAAATGTCGGGCCAACCTAACCCTAACCTGATCAAGGGAAAGTTTAATGTCGCTCCATTTCTTGCTTACTAAATTAAAGATATTTAAAAATTCGTACAAATCCTCCATGTTATAATTTTATTGCAACTGAATGAACAAATGTAACATCCATACTTCATCATCTAATTAAGTATTATGTAAAAAATTGTACTAACATTTTTGCGTAATCAATATTTTTCATCTGAGTTTATTAATTGTTAAATTGAAGTCACACACCTGTTAACTGAATGGTTACTAAGAAAAAAGGGAGTCCAATACTTTTAAATCCTGAGAAGACCACCCATGAACATGGTTGGATTGTGTGCTGCACTTAAGTCAAGATGCGAAAGGAATGAAGTTACTAATGTATTGAATTAGAATGAAAAATAATAAACTAGATGGAGGCAATATAGAACAACAGAAAAATACGAGGGGCAAGCAATGCAATTTGTATTCTTGCTTTGAAATCTCAACTCCTCATGCTCATTCTCATTAACTCCAAATTCCATTTTAATGATGGAGGAGATAACTTATTTGGATGATTTTAAACTAAGAATGCTTTTTGTACAGACTAAAAGAAATAATGAAGGATATTATAATTTTCTTATCAACATTTTTGGGGTAATGGACTAACTCGATATAGTTTTTCAAAGTTTAGGGACTGATATTCACTGAGTACTGAGTTGTGAACCAACTTGTACGAGTTGGGTAATGCCAGGGGCTATATGTATAGTTTAGCCTTCTCTCACTAAAAAAAAGCACTCTGGCTGTTCTGAGCTTCGGCAGCTTCATTTTGTCTACAGAAAAAGTCTGCTACAACTACAAGATGTACATACATGCACGCTTCGGTTGATGGTCGACAATAATCGAAAAGTTTATACGGCTATTGTTTTATGCCTCTCGATCCATAAAAGGATGAACAATCAATATTTCATGATCACATAATTTTGAAGCAAAGAATTTTAGTGAACTTCAAAGCAGCAAAAAGAAAAAAAAAATAAATAAATAGATAAATTCGCCCTTTTTTCAAGGGAAACTTACAGAAACCCCCTTATCATTTGCCTTAACCTATAATTATCCCATCATATATTAAAAAACATACAAATGCCCCCCTCCCTTACTAACTCTGTCAACTAATCAGTCAAGACAAAGGGAAAACTGCCTAAATTACTCTTAAACCTTTTCTTGTTTGAGCTTAAGCACTAAGATTTTTGGTTCTAACAAAATAACCATCTTCTCCAATCAAACTGAATGCCCACTGCCCAGATCCGCTGATGTGTTTTAGTTCTCAAATTAAAGATTGCATATTCCTCTCTGTTTGATGGTGACTGCGACTCCCTCCAGTAGCACCTCCGGCGACACTCGATTGCCGGTTTTATTATCCCCCCCGGCTTGGCCTTGTCCTCTTCTCTGTGCTCATGCCCTCCTCATTGTTTCTCTGCCAAAATTATTGTAATCAAGAGCCAAGGGACACCGATTAAAGGCTAGCGATTAGCTTACTTAGTCTAATTTCAACTGCTATAAATTAAAATCCATGATTCCAAATTCTGACTCTCTTTTTTGTCCTCACACTTATCACCGAAAACCACCTTGTGCTTCCACCGTTGATCTCGTTGAAGAGACGCAGGCACAGAAGAATCTCATCACCCTCAATTCTATTGAAGGCAACAATCAAAGCTGTTCTCGCTGGCTGGTTCCGAACGATGTGAGCGGAAAATGGCAACTCCTTTGGAGAGACTATCTTCTTACAAGAAGCAGTAGCTCGCTCTCTTTCTCTGTTGTGATCCTCCAGCCCGCCACCGACGTCGTTTCAGCGATCTCCTCTCTCGATTGCATTCATGGATACTCGGTCAAATTCTAGCCCGCCGCCGATGCCATTCCGTGCTGAATCTTCCGAATGTTCCGACACCACTTTCGGTTGGTTGAATTCATAAATCTAAATGCTTGCACTCTGTTTCCATCCATTGGAGAGAGTTGTATAAGAAATAGTAATAAACATCATTTTACTCAAATGAGCATAAGATTGCCACTGTGTCTAAAACATCATTTTTTTTTTATGAAATAAACAATTTTTATACATAACTTCTGAATGAAGCGGCAACTAATTTTACTCAAATGATGAACATTTGGTATATGAAGGGCAAAAGTAATACAACTTAGAGAATGAATATTACTTTCTTCGTTCCAATTTGTTTAAAGCATTTGGTTTCTCACACATGCCAAGGCAAGAGCAAAAGTAGCCCTCAATTACCAAGTTTACTCTTATACCTGCCAACCAGCCTTACAACCTTTACCCCGCTGACGTCTTCACTTTTAACCCTGACATCGTCATCCCGTTGATAGTTGTCTGTCGATTTATCACCCTTCGTCTGTCGCATCAATTACCTAGATTGTCGTCCATCCTTATCAATCTATCATTTGTTGCATCAATTTGTCGTCTCCCTCCTCATCTTTGTTAATCTGTCTCTTCAATTTGCCGTCAATTGCCTCCTTGATCACAATCGGCTCTGCTTAGATGAACCCATGATGATAGATAGCAAACTAGGAACCCAAACAAACCCTAAACCTGACAACGGACCCATGACACCAGACGACGAAGCCACATGATTTCATCTTGGCCTTCACCTTTGATTTTGTCTCTGATTTTATCTTCTATTCCATCTTTGGTTGCTGTAAATCGCGGGCGGTGAAGGAAGCAACCATATTGGATTTGGTGGCACCATTGGTAGCGGAGATGGAATTTTGTTCCCGTCGTTCACTTGCTTTCAATTTTGTTTGAATTGGCAAGTATTGTTCTTCAGTTGATCTTTCTGAGTTCGTGCAGGGAGAGGAGTAAAAACAAAAGGAAAAAAAAAAAGGCCAGTTAAAGGGGTATAACTGTCATTTTATTTGCTAAAACTTACTAAAAGAGGAAATGAAGTAAAGAATTTGGGATAAAGAAAAAAGGAAAGTGGTGCAATGAATACAAGATAGAGGGAGTATTTGCTTATACATATAGAGTTGCAATATTTTATTGCATTGCATAAATATATATTAAATGAAAAACATTTTATGAATAAATAAAATTCTGACTAGCAAAATCACATTTTTTATTGAAAGGAATAACATTATAAGGATCAACAATTATTATAAAATGAATAGCAACTCATTATAAATGAACAACAATTGTTCTAAAATAACAGTTGATGTGTGGTGAACAACACTTGTGGCATAAGAGAACATTAATTGGTTTGGGAGGAACAATTGTGATAAAGCCTATAGAGCAATGTTGGTTGCTTATACTTACAGAGTGGCAATTCATGATATTTACTAAAATTGTTGTTTCTTGTTCAATTAATCGATATTCTTGTTCACTTTATTTGGTGGTGTTGTTCATTTAATTGATATTAATGTTCTGATTTAAAATTATTTTTCTTTTTGCCAATATTATTGTTCATTTACCAAAATTCTCATTTATGTTTCCTTAACTCTTAGATAGAGATAAGTTGTATCTCGTATTAAACAATTTGAGCTTAAGTTTGATTTTTTTATTATTGAATTAAGCCTAACAGACGTCAAGCCCAAACTTAAGTTGTATCCAAGATTTGAATACTTAACGAGCTAATCTTAAGCCTAACAAGCCTAAAATAAAAATAAAATAAAATAAAATAGTATTATCTTATAATATAATTACAAAAAATAATCTTACTCTAAAATGTAAAATCCTAATATACTCTTCAAAATTAAGCTAAAATTCTGAATTAAGCTCATTTCAAGCTCTTACATTCAATCAAGTTTTGAGTTAATCTAATCACTAAGCCAAGCTCGAGCCTTTGTAAATCGAGCTTTGAGCCTCGTTTACTGAACACATTAAACACATTAAATTTGAGCTCTCCAACTCGAGCGAAGCCTGGTAAAATGAATTTTGGTAAAAATTTTCTCTGGAGGCTAAAAATTTCCTCACCCAGATAAGGAACATGCATGTCCCCTCAATGTGTGCGGTCCATCCCCATAAGGGAAGGACACTTTATGCCCTTTATCAACTTTTCTATTGCCATTTTCCTTGAGTTTTGTCGTTTGCATGAAAAAAAAAGAAAAAGAAAATTTGGAATGGGAAATATCTGGACCCTTTTGCACTTCTTCACGATATTTCCATGGAAGATATTTTGTAGAGGTGTTATACATACAAAAGAATTTTATACAAAAATAAATTTTATAAAGCATTTATTTAAAATGTGTTTACCTTAAATGTAAGATGATGTTTTAAATAATTTTATACTATCAATTACTACCTATTATCATTTTTCTAAAATTATAATATACATAAAGACGGACCCAAAATTTTTTCTTTAGAAGGGTAAACTATTATTGTTTTTTAGGATGAGTTAGACTGAAACCAAGATATGATTGTTCCAAAGTATAAATATGGCTACATATTAAAAAATTTGATTATTTTCGTTTAAAGAGACAAATAAATACCATAGATATACTGCAAGTGAAATAATATTCTTATTCATTTTAAATTATAAAAGTTTAGAAACCACACTCTAATTCTAATATATTTAAATATATTTATTTTATTAAATATGAATAAAATAAGATTTTGATTTATTATTATTATTATTATTATTATTATTATTATTATTATCTTAGGCAAAACATGTGTTTTCTACTGCTTGGTGATAATACTAGCATTTTATTCTGGCTTTTCCAATAAATTGGGTGCCACAAGATATTTTTTTTGTTGCCCATCCACCACTCTCAGATACGGCGCGTGTTTCATGTCTATGGGCAAAACCCATTAACAAACCCATTAACCCCAGTATTGGTACACATGTCCAAATTATCACTCCAACTGTACTAACGACTGTATGCATATTTTCTGACTGCATCAGCTCATAGTACAAGAGACTTGTTATTATGATTGAGGATGAGCCGATTCAAGGCACATTAAGCTTAAGCTTGGGTTGTCAATTTTGGACTTGTCTAAAACCCCAAAATGGGGTTTGAGCTCAATTTGAAAATTTAATAAATTTGACAATATTAAGGGGTGTGTGTAATTTTTAAACCCCTTAAGAGTGACACGTAATATTATGTGGCATTAGTTAATCCTATATATAATTGTACTTTCATATATAGTACAAAAGCTAGGCCTTAGCATTCTGTCTATTCAATTATAACTGAAATTGAATGATTGTTTTTTTTATTGTATGCACAATTAACTGAATAGACTAAAATTATTGATGAAATTGAAAAAATTAATAACTGATTAGACCAAAAATCAAATTTGGTTTTCAGTTTTGTAACCAAAAAACTAAAATTTCCATAAACATGTAAGAGGCCAAAAATAAAGTTTTGGCATGGGAAATAAACCTGTTCCAACAGTAAATACTAAACTATAATTTAAACACTCATCGGCAATCATCATTTCTAAGTCGAACCTATTGCAAGTCCAATCTTAGTAGCACCTAAATAAAACACCAAAAAGGATTCCCAATAAACATTTACAGTCAAATAGTAGGGAGCAAAATTTTCAGCAACAAATAGGTATCCAAGATTGTCTAGCAAAAAACAAAATTTCTAGAAATGGTAAGGTTGGGACCATCCATTGTAGGCAGTTGTTAATACAAAAACGTACTACAATTAGATGTAAACATAAATATAACTCAAAGAAAAAAATCTGAACTAGATACCACTATATGCACAAATTTCATGTGTAAAATTACACTTTAAAATTAATTGCAATACAAATTACAAGATTGAAACTTGAAATAGAGAATTTGGGGAATCAACTCTCCTACGTGCAACCTATGTCACTTTGGAAATTTCTAAGACAAAGAAGTAAATCAAAAGCAAAAAAAAAAAAAAAGTTAACCACAAACTAGTAAGTCCAAGCTTTAACTAATTTATTTGAGTTTTAAGTGTTAACAAACAAGTACTTTTTTCAAGTTTTTCAATCTTTTCTATGTCCTCCTCAACACCATGGATTATTTGTCTCCTATGCCAATCTTGAGTGCAAATCAAAGCTTGTACCACCTTAGGAGTTAATGAACTTCTAAATGCATTAAGAACTTTTCCACCAGTGCTAAATGTTGATTTATAAGCCATGGTAATATAGGGACAACGAACACATCATGAGCTATTTCACTTAGGATAAACAAATGTACACTATTTACTTTCTAACACTGTAGGATATCAAAGTCATCATCATCAGGATCACACTGCTCATTCAAATACCTAACCAAATCTGACAAGTTCTCATCATTCCTCATTAGTGACCTAAACTTCTTTTTCATTTCATTTGAAATTTTCCCTATCCTTTGTTAGATTTCATTTTTAATTACGTTTTGTCTGGAAGAAGATTCATTGTTTTTAGTACTTGACTTACTTGACTTTGGTTTCAACTATTGTTCATACTAACTAAACATCTCATCAAAGAGTCCAGAAACCTTTTGTGTTAATTGAGCCCCCACATCTTTATTAGACTGATACATATTATTCAAAATAAACTCTACATATTTCAATTTGTGACGTGGGTCAAGGACAACAACAATATATATCAAAATATTCATCTTCTCAACATGCCAAAATATTTTTCATATTTTCCTTCATCTTGTAAACAATTAAAGAAAAATCATTATCCTCACTTGCTTGCCACTCTTGTTAGTGTTATGTTCAAAAGCTAATTATAAGATGATCGTATTTCGCATATTAAGTTATGATATTTTATTGAGGCATTATTCCAATAATTATTTTTATTATTTGTTTCTACATAACATAATTAAACACAACCATAACCCTAGAATAATAGTATTCTTAAATGTCCATAGTCAGGTATTATTGTAGAATGAGTTATAATAACACATAAAGATCAACATATGTACTAATATAAAATATATAGTCTAAACAATGGGTATAAGTTGGAGAATTTGTGTACTGGATCGAATGGCCATAAAAATGCTACATGAATCGTTATATGAATGTAATAAGAGATTTCCATAGTGATCATGGTATATATAGTCCTTTGACCTAAAGTTATCAAGGTTTTTTACATGTGAGTCACATACTTTGATATTTCTTCTTGTTGCTTATAATAGAATGAATATGAATGTTGTCATTTGATATGTCACATATTATGTAAAGGGATTTGTATGATTTATATGATATTTTCCCTTATTATATAACATAAATGATATCTTTGGACCTCTTAATTGAATGAGACTGAGGAAATGTATGGTCATACTCAGATGAGTTAATATAAGATATCAATGTCATTAGCTTTAGTCTGTATACTCGGGAATTAAAAAACCATAGATTGGACTATACAAGAATGACACATTCTATGTCTCAAGTTCGATCTTGATATTTTGGACAAATAGACAATGGAATATACGAATAATGACCATAGAGATTTAGTCGAATCACTGATTATCTTATTACTTGGATAACAATGATATGTTGCTAGGCAACACACATTGTTTATGATCATAAATGTGATTTATGATTATTGCCAATGTGATATAAACCTATAGGGTTATACACTTAGAGTCAATTGGATTGTTTGAATACATGAGGTAAATTGTTTGTTTTTTGTTTCATGATAATTTTGAGTTAATTATTGACAAAAAAGTTGAGCCATTGTTGAGTTCGAAATTAGGCCTAATCATATTAGTGTTATCAAAATCTATTTGACTTAAGAGTTTTGCTTCACTATGTATATGTTATATAGTGTTAATTTTGTTGCTACCTCCCTAGGATGAAATCAAAAAAGGTTTTTTTGATATCCAGCTACACTCACCTTTTGTTTTTTCTTGGATGACGCAAGCTAGTACTGTGGCATAAAAGGAATGCTCATGTCGGAATCTGGATGAGGCATAGTGATCCAACTGGTTCATGTAGATACCTTAGAGAACTTGAACACATCAATTATTCAAGTTTTGTAATTTGGCTTAACAGTTGGTTGAAAGATCTCAATCTATCAAGTATGAAAATTTTGAACAACCGATTTACCTTATTTCACTTGGATCCTTGAGAGTTTCGATTATTTTCCATTGTATTATTTGGCTCCCGAAAACCTTAAAACTTTTATAAGAAAACACCCAATTCAAAAATCTCATGGAAAAAAATATTCAATATAATATACAATGAACCAAAAATCCTACAAGTCAACTCAAAAAATTTTATAGAACAGTAATCAATCTGCTTACATTAGCCTAATCAACATTTGTAATCAACCTAACTATATCAATTAGTTCCAGAACAAAAAATGGATCTTCATAAGCATATACTTCAAATGCTTTTTCAAATTTCTAAGCAGTATTCAACATCAAATAAGTAGAATTTCACCTAGTATTAACATTCATCAAATGCCTAAATTTTCATTTTCCACAAGTTTGAAATGCAATTCATCAACAATTATTATGAAAGCATGTTAGTCTCCCCCATTCTTCATTTTTCTCACCAAATACGAACTTAGATTGCCTCGACTTTAATTCATGACATTTAAGACAAGAATTAAAGTGATTTCTAAGAGAACTAATTTCATTTTTGTTAGAATGATCTCCTAATAGTCTGTTACAATACTTGTATTGAGCTTTATGCTCTTTCATTTTAATTATTGCCTTATCAAAGTAGCCCCATACATGAGACTTTGGTAACATTTATTTTCTCTTATTTGATTTGTTTCTTCCAGCAACTTTAGATGTTGTTGCAGCCTTTCCTGTTGCATTTTGTAGCTGGGCAGGGTCAATAGAGAGCAAATCAACTTCACTGTGTAGCTCTAGAGAAAAAAAGTCCACCTTGACTTCCTCAAAAAACCATCTACTAGCCAACAATAAGTAGAAATAACAACATCAATTAATGTTTCAGGCAATTTGACATTACAATTAACTTCGTTCAAAATAAGAAAAACAAAGCATAATCCAAACATTTAGCAATCAACAAACATTAATGCATCTACATAGATAATCAAGGGTTCATATATGTCCAATGAATAAAGAAAGAATAATCAAGGGTTTATATGTCCAATGAACAAAGAAAGAATCAAACTATGAAAAAAAATTAGCCAAATTTATATGAATTTTATAATAGCTTTATAATCTAAGAAGAGAGTTATTGTATCTTTTTTTTTTAGAATATAATGTTTGGCTCTAAATGTAACTAAAATTGAAAGAACTGTTCAGAAGGTAGAAATTGTCTAAAAATTACCAACAAATCTACATAATTAAACAGGCTTGGAAAAAGTTCAACTTTTGAGCTCAAAAGAATTTCCAACAAAATTATTGATGATGATTTTATATCTGGGGTTATTTCTTTTTTAACTCATTCCTGAAAATGCCAGAAATTTTAAGTACTTAAACATTAGAATGAGCAAATCCAACAATCATTTTAGGCATCATACTCATTAGAGAAAGAAACCTATAATTAGACTATACAACCCACATCCTTTTTTTTCTAAATTTGTCACATTCTGTTTGATTCTTTATTTTGAAAATAGGTTGAACTGTTATTGCAAATTTGCTTTTACCATATGCACTTAGCCCTTGGCTCCCTATATGTTTGGGCATACAGAGGCAATACTTTTCATGGACCATTGCATGCAACAAATCAACATATCATTTCCTGTCAATTTTTATAACATATAGCAAAAAAATGGCCAAATTTTGGATTTACATGCATATGTGCTAGAAGTGGAAGTTGGGTTAGCATATCCAAAATAAGGCAAGTGTTTATGCACTGACCTACCCTTCATCACATCCTTTTTCTTAAAAATATCATCCAATGTAATGTAATGGAAATAATTTTACAACATGGGGAACTAAAGAGAGATGAATAGAACTTAACATAACTAGAAACTAACCTTTATTACTTTCTTCTTGAGCAACTCTGCTTATCCCACCAATTCCAATGATAAATCAATGCTTTTAAATGCACTAGCCACCACCAATAACAAATAAATTTTAACCCCAACTTCTAGAGTAAAGTTGCCTTTTTCGATGAAATAGTCCTACGGAGACAAAGGTTTTGGGCATAACAACCAATATAACATAGGATTTCATTTTCTATTAGTAACATAAAAGAGTGCAAGGAAGATAAATTGAAGTGAGGCACACTACTAACCTTGTCTTGCACTAGAGATGAATCTAGCCAAATCAGAAAGTAATGATAGAAATCTCATAAACTTGACGATGTGTGATGACTCTGTGATGGTGAATTGCATCTTCAGAGCTTCTATTGAGCCAAATTGAAGGAAAAAGTTTGAGAGATGGAAGATTTAAAAACCCTAGCCTTTATTGTTTGTTCGAAACTGAGAGAGCAGAGATGAAGCATGAGAGTGGTATTGAAGGAGAGAATCAAAGAGGACTTAGAGAGGCTGATACAAAATGGCGTTGTTTTGTTTGAAATATTTCAGTTTTTTCAGAGACTGATTTATTATTAGTGGAAACTGATAACCAAACTGATTTTTTTTGTCAGTTATCAGTTAAAACAGAATTAAATTTTGGTTATCCGGTTTTTTCAGTAAAAACCAAACTTATTCTCACCCCTAACAAAAGCACTCATTATTGTAGGACTTAAAGTTACTAATGAAAGCTATTATGACTGAAACAAATACATCATCAAACATTCAGGACTTTCATTGTCTTTTTAACGTTTTCCAATCACTTCGCTCGCGCGTGAAACAATCTCATTCACCTCCCGCCGCCTTGGGCCCAATCACAAGGCTCTGAGAGCAGAGAGTTGGACTCAGACAACATCAATATTACAGATTTACAGTGACTGTTCGTGACAGAGCTCCACTCCACTATAAAACACCCCCCAGAACAACCCTGTTCTGCGAGCAAATCGATCCAGCTAACTATAGTGCACATGGACAACTCCCACAGGCGCCACCATCGCTCTTCCCTCCGCGACGGTTACGATGAGGACGGCGACCCTGAAGCCTGGGCTGCCTTCGACATGAGCTTCAGACAAGTCCAATCCGTTCTGGACAGGAACAGGGTCCTGATCCAACAAGTGAACGAGAACCACCAGTCCAAGATTCCAGACAACATGGTCAAGAACGTGGCTCTGATTCAGGAGATCAATGGGAACATCTCTAAGGTTGCGTCTCTCTACTCTGATCTCAACTCCAACTTATCCTCCATGGTTCACCAGAAGGGCAAGAACGGGAAAGGACACAGCACGGAGGACTGATCAACAAAGTTGGAGAGATGCCGAGTAAATTCATTGGTTTTAATGTTGGTCTCAGATTATTGTTAGGTTGTGTGGGTTTGGGGGACATGTAGATGTAGGCAAGGCATGCATTCTAATGTGTTTGATGGGGGTCAATTAACCTGGATATATAAATGGCTTTTCTCGAGTCCTCTGTATAAGTCAAGTCTGGTGTTGGACAATTGTGCATCACTATTACCAGCTACCAAATCTAACGAAATATGGTAGATGATGTATATGTAATATCAATGTTACCAACAAAATTTAAAGCTCGACACTAGCTCTAATCTCAACTCCTTTTATCATTCTCAGTATGCACAGAAAATTAAGCCTCAGTGGGGCAACGAGGAGAGACGCTCTCAGAAAAGGACGGGAAACTCCATGATTCCTAGTAGTATTTATTATCTATACCAACCTAATTAGCTAGCTATTAATGGTAGAATAGCCTAAAACTGGGAAACTAGAGAAGATAACGCGGACATAAGCGCCTGCTAACTGTTTGGTTATTGATATTTAAGTTACTCGGAATCAAAAGGAAGGCGATCGAGCTGCTGCACTGCACATATAGAAAATGACGCTCCCTCCCTCGCATTATTATTAGCATCAGGCCCGGCCCTCTGCTTTTTCTGATCCAAATTCCTTCCCTTTGCACAATATATATATATTCTTGTTGTTGCTCCCACTTGCAGATATCAGTAGATTCTTCTTCACTTTCACCGCAGATTCTACTCATATCTAAGAATTGGTCAACCAGTAACTCTCCTAAATATCAGTCACAGTTCTCATCGACGCCTATTTACAAACTCACATTTTTGCCCCTCAGGTTTGATACAAATTATGATTGAGATTTTGTCTCTACTCTTACCCTTACTTTTTATCAACTCTTACACATATATACATTTAAAAAAACACTAATAAATTAAATTGTTCATTAAATATAAAAAATTTATTACACAAATTAAATTTATTACTACCTTCGTCTCGCACTAGTTGCCCATTTTATATTTTTTTATTAAAGTTTACTTGAATATATTCATATTAATATACATTAAATTTTTTTAAAAAATAATATTTAGAAACTATAATTTTATTTTTATATAAAAAATTCATATTTTCAAGAAAAATTTTAAAAGAAATAAATTAATAAATTAATTATTATAAATAGTAAAAATGATATTTTTTGTGAGACAAATAGAATAAAAAATAATTACCATATTGCTCAAATAAGAATTTAAAGTTAATTTTTGACAGAAAAAATGTAGAGAGTTGGGGTAAAAATGGGCCGGGCCGAGCCCGAACCCACTGAGCTCAAGTTCGGCCCTCTGTTTATAAGCTCGAGCCTAATTTTTAAGGCTTAAGCCCAACCCAAAAGCTCACCAGACTTGAATAATATACATAAACTTTAGTATCATAATTATAATTTCAATAAAAGATGGGGACTGAATATGCAATTTTGTACACTGAGAAACCGGCGAAGGGAAAATTATAGAACCCATCCTAAATTTTATAATTATTTTCTGTTACACCCTGATTTTATGAACTTCTTAAATGAACCATCATCTTCCTCAAGCCGTCTACTGTCCGCAGCTTGTGTCAATTTCTGAGCCGCCAAAGATCAACTCACCGTGGGACTCATCCCGAGTACCTCATTTAGGCCAGTTCACCACCGCCCCATCTTGTGCCCCATCTCCATCTCGTCATTCAAATCAAGGAAAGGAGAAAGATTAACCAAAATAGGTCGAAGCCCAAAACGGCGCAATGCTAAGAAGAGTGAGGAAACCTAGAACCGCTCAGATGTCGCGAGAAGTGAGAAACCCAAAACGGCGCGAGGGTGTCAGCTCTACAATCGGGCTGTTCCACCACTGCGCCCTCGTTCTAGGCTCCAAGAGTCGCCGGCATTGCCGAAATCATTTTGGGCTCCATCAACTTGAAGCCTTCCTCCCTTTGTTCGATCAATTGGACACCGGATAAGAAATTTGAGAACAAAAGGTTAAAAGCTGGTGTTGAATCTGAGAAGCAGAGGGAAGAAGGGTTAGGAGATTGGAACTAACGTAACAAATGACAAAGGAAAAAAGGATTGGCCTATTCGGCCTGCGAGTTCATAGGGTTAGGTTTCTTCATACTCAAACTTTGCCCTAAAAAAGTTCAAGTTTATTTTTTGGCTTGGATTCGAACTCGAGTAACCAAAAAAAAGTTCGGACCCTTTCACTCCAAGTAAAGAGAAAAAAGAGAGCAAATGTAGCTTTTCCAAATAGGTAGAGTACGACACCTTTAGTACACTAAACTTTTTCATAATTATTTTTGGGTTGACCTTTAGCACTAATTAAACAAAAAAAGCTTTTGACATTTGACGGCACCAGTAGGAAAATGTTTACCATCGATTTGAGTAAATATTGTTAAAAACACCCTGGAAGTATGTGCTATATTGCATATTCATCCTAAAAGTATAAAATATTACACCATTTATTCTAAAAGTATGCAATTATTACATTATTTATTCTTTTGTCAATTCTTATAATTAAAGAGTATCTCTTATGTTGCATAATTCATTTTGTCAGATCAGTCTTCGGTCACTCTTTAACAGTAAAACTGGACAGAAGGATGAATGATAAAACAATTATATATTTTCAGAACAAATGGTACAAATATTTTATATTTTTAGGATGAATGTGTAACATAAAACATACTTTTAGGATGTTTGGTGACATTTACCCCATTAATTTTGTAAAACCAAGAACATTCACAGAGATTGAGAGAAAAATGCTTGTGGAAAGGAGAAAAAAGGACATAAGAACATGTAAAACGAATGGTTCAAAACGCATAAAACTTTTTACAAAGTATTTCACTTACTATTAAATAATATCACCAATATTGGTTGAACACATAATTATAAGCAAGAGCTATAAACATTCAAAGTTTGACCATATGTACAAATTTACTATAGTGATTTCCTTTTTTGGGTAAAAAATTTACTATTTTTAATTCATAAGGTAACTGAATAGAGTTCCTCTGGGAAAAGAAGAAAGAAAAAGAGACGACCGAAGAGAACGGGTAAATTGCATGCGTTACCCCCAACCTTTTAATTTTGTTTCTATTCTAACCCCAACCTTCATTTTGTTCGTTGTGCCTCCCTAATGTGGCTAAAACGTTTCATTTTGAACCTTTTTTGGATGAAATCCGTTATACTGGATGAAAAATGACACGTCAACATAAGATTGTAGGGGAAAATGTTTGTTTTAACCCTTGTAAACATTTCTCTTTACCAAAAAAAGCTTTAAAAATTTCAAATCTAGCAAGAACATCTATTCACAGTGTCACTGCCTGCACCTAGCAAGGCCAAGTTGTGGAAGGAAGATCAGGACGCTGGAGGCATGGACGAGCTTTTGGCGGTCCTTGGCTATAAGGTGCGCTCCTCCGACATGGCCGACGTCGCACAGAAGCTCGAGCAGCTCGAGATGGTGATGGATTCGGCCCAGGAGGATGGGATTTCCCACCTATCTGACACTGTCCATTACAACCCAACTGACCTCCATGGATGGGTCCAGACTATGCTCTCTGAGCTCAACAATCCCTCCATTTCTGAGCCTCAACAGTCGCAGATTGACCGCCAATCTTCTGTCTTCAACGACGATTCCGAGTACGATCTTAGGGCGATTCCTGGGGTTGCGGTTTTTCCACCACAGGAACGCAATTGCAGAAGTGCTCCCAAGCGATTGAAATCGTCCGAATCTATGACTAATCCTGTTGTATTGTTGCCTTCTTCGTCTGGGGCTGAGATTGGGGCATCTGCTACGGCATTGGAGCCAAGTCGGCCAGTGGTTCTAATTGAGTCTCAAGAAACCGGCGTCCGACTCGTTCACACACTTATGGCCTGCGCGGAAGCCGTTCAACAGGGCAATATGAAGCTGGCTGATGCTCTGGTAAAACACATTGGATTGTTTGCCGCATCTCAAGCCGGGGATATGAGAAAGGTCGCGACCTACTTCGCCGAGGCATTGGCTGTTGTTGATTTCAAGTTGAAACAGGGAATGCAGTGGCCGGCGCTGATGCAAGCGCTGGCTCTCCGACCGAGCGGGCCTCCAGCTTTCCGACTGACAGGAATCGGCCCACGACAGCCAGATAATGCCGATGCATTGCAGCAGGTGGGCTGCAAGTTGGCCCCATTGGCTGAAACAATCGGCGTCGAATTCGATTTCGGGCGGTTTGTTTGCAACAGCTTGGCGGATCTGGAGCCTGGAATTTTGAATCTCCATCCGCCGGAAGTCGAGGCAGTGGTCGTGAATTGCGTGTTCGAGCTTCATCCACTCCTTGTGCGACCCGGCGGAATAGAGAAGGTATTGGGCTTGATTAAGGCAATGAGGGGTGAGGGAAGGCCGGAGAGGGACGACGGTGAGAGAAGGCCAGAGAACGACGATAGATGAGAGTCACGACAGGTGAGGGAGGCGGACAACGGATAGGTTGTTCCAAGAGGGAGGCGGAGATGATGAGGAAGAAGCATGAGGGGTTTCTTGCTAGATTTGAAATTTTTAAAGATTTTTTTGGTAAAGAGAAATGTTTACAAGGGTTAAAACAAACATTTTCCCCTATAATCTTATGTTGACGTGTCATTTTCCATCCAGTATAACGGATTCCATCCAAAAAAGGTTCAAAATGAAACGTTTTAGCCACGTTAGGGAGGCGCAATGAACAAAATGAAGGTTGGGGTTAGAAAAGAAACAAAATTAAAAGGTTGGGGGTAACGCGTGCAATTTACCCTGAAGAGAACGTTTCACGCCCAGCGGTCCAGCATCAAGCACTCCTCTTTTCTAGGCTCCAATTCCTCTTCCTTCCAACTCAATTCCAAACAAACCAAAGAGAAACATATCAAAGGAAAAGAAAAGATGAACAGAAAAAAATTCTCAGAAAGGAACCGTACAAAACGATCAAGGAAGAGTAAAAGATGTACTCGATGGGGAAGGAGAGCAAGAGCGACGGCGAGAACCAGAGTTACGACGACAATGGGAGCTACAACTACACCATGTTCAGCTTCTTCAATCGCAAGTTCAAGATCCACGCCGTGGAGCCGCCGCCGGACGTCAAGGAGGCCTTCGCTGAGTACGCCGGCGGAGCCTCCCACATATCCGCCGAGCAGCTCCAGCAGTTCCTCGCCGAGTGCCAGGCCGACGGCGACTGCACGGTTGGTGACGCCGAGAGGGTCGTTGAACAGGTCTTGGATCGCCGCCGCCACATTACCAAGTACGCTCGCACCAAGCTTGATCTCGACGATTTCTTCCATTTTATCTTCTCTGATGATCTCAATGGCCCCATCAGGGATCAGGTCCGTACAATTTTCCATGTTTAAGTTAATCATATTCATCTTCTGTCCCACATTACTGTGGAATTCCGATAAGTTCCTATACGAAAATGTGTAGTTGATGATGCATTTCTTCATCTGGTTTAGCTAGACAATTTTTGTTTCTTTTTTCTTTTTGTTGTTTTGAAACCAATTTAAAGAATTAGGAAAATCACAGCAAAGATTTTTGTTTTTTTGTTTCAAAAGAACCGAAATGGTGAATTTATTTGTGGGCAAGTGTATATCTCTATTTTATTTATCTTCCATGTGTTGTGCAGGATCAAGGCATGATAGTAAACAATTACCAGTAACAATTGGTCTTTCATGTCAAATATTTTTTTTTTGTTTAAAAATTTGCCCATATTTTGACCTATTTTAGCTTTGTGATCGCTGTTACTATTGTTCGTCTTGCTTAAGCCAGAGCTTAGTAGTTTAGCATGATCATTTCTGCACCAAGAAGTGGGAATATGTCCATGTTCCGACTCCTGTGATGTATTCAAGCCATTAGCTTGGCTGTTTGTAAACTTGTAGTTCAATTTGTTGGTGTTTGGTTTTTAGTTTGTAATGTCCGGATATATTTCTTAGCAGTTGCAGTCTGAATGATGGCAACTTCTTGCTTTACGTTTGATGAGTTGTATTATGGATGTTATTCCAGGTACACCAAGATATGAGGGCTCCACTGTCGCATTATTTCATCTATACGGGACACAATTCCTATCTAACTGGGAATCAGCTCAGCAGTGATTGCAGCGAGGTCCCAATTATTAAGGCCTTGCAAAGGGGTGTAAGAGTAATTGAACTTGATTTGTGGCCAAGTTCCACCAAGGATGAAATACATGTTCTCCATGGAAGGTCTGGAATGATTCTCTAACCTCGCATTTTGCTAAGAGTCACTTGTTCATTCAGATTGGATGTTTTATTAGCATTTGAGGTTACTTCTGGGATCTGGAAAGAAGATAAGTTACTTGTTTATCAAAATATGTGTATATCTGAATTTTTGCTTAACTCATAATTTGTGTGACCAGATGCAATTTAATCTATTATATAGTGTCATGAAAAATATTGGTATCCATTGTATACTATTTCTCTTGTGTAATTTGCTGTTAATAACTCCAGGACCCTAACCACTCCAGTATCATTAATCAAGTGTTTAAAGGCAATAAAAGAGTATGCTTTTGCAACTTCTGCTTACCCAGTTATTATCACATTGGAAGACCACCTCACACCAGACCTTCAGGCCAGAGTTGCAGATGTTAGTGTTTCTTTCTCAAACTCTTGTTTAAGAGCAACTAAATTTTTCAGGGTTTGTCTTTGGTTGCTGATCTTCATAGTGTTATATAGATGGTCACTCAAACATTTGGAGATATGCTATACTATCCTGAATCCGAGTGCTTGAGAGAGTTTCCATCACCAGAATCACTGAAGCATCGGATAGTTATTTCAACCAAACCACCTAAAGAATATCTCGAGGACAAGGGAACTGCCTCACCAGTCACATCAGAGGATGAAACATCGGATGGTGATGAGAGGGTAAGAAAAGAACGTATTGCACCCTTAAAAAATATTGGTTTGTTATGGTTTGTCTGTAACTTTCTTCTCCCCTTTCTTGAACAGCCTAGTGATTTTGAAGAATATGATGCAGAATCCATTGATAGTGAACGTAAATCTATCCAACCAGAATACAAACGTCTGATTACCATTCATGCTGGAAAACCAAAGGGTGCTATAAAAGATTCATTGGAATGTACCGCTGACAAAGTGAAACGGCTTAGTTTAAGTGAACAGGAGCTTGAAAAGGCTGCCACATCTCACGGAGTTGAAGTTGTGAGGTACTGACTAAATAAAATGCCCTGCCGGTTGTGCCCCAGAAGTTCATCCTTCCCATTATAGAGCTAATAAGGACCTCCAACTTGTGCTGCTTTCCAGGTTTACACAGAATAATATTGTCAGGGTATACCCTAAGGGTACGCGCTTCACCTCATCAAATTATAAGCCAATGACTGCATGGTTGCATGGAGCTCAGATGATTGCATTTAATATGCAGGTTAGCTCTAGGTTGTATTTTGAGCTCCAACTTGTCTTACAATGTAGTGTTTCAAGTCACAGAATCCATTTCCACTTAATAAATTCCTGAAACAGTCTCATTGGCTTCCAACAGGGATATGGAAAATCACTTTGGTTGATGCATGGTATGTTTAGAGCCAATGGAGGCTGTGGTTATGTGAAAAAACCTGATTTCTTAATGCAGAAAGGTGATGACATATTTGATCCAAAGAAAACACAGCTGGTTCAGAAAGTATTAAAGGTAAGCAGATTAGTTAGGCTCAAAGTGAAGTTGATTGAACTCTGTTCATCTTTTATCGAGCATCTGCCTTCATCAGGTCAAAGTTTACTTGGGAGATGGATGGCGACTAGATTTTAGCCACACGCATTTTGATGCTTACTCTCCCCCTGACTTCTACACAAAGGTTAGTATATGACATTTTATGTATGTGGTCATTTGAGCTACTGATCGATTATCTTCTGGAGTTGGATAACATGACATTAATGGCACCTGATGAAGGTGGTACGTCAAATAAGGTGCAATAGAGAAGCATGATTAAGATAGTTGACCTAATTTAGTTGGCTGGACTAAATGGCGGACAGGATTATACAAGCTGTGATCGTCGCATCACAGTTGAGCAAGAAAGTTGCGTCTGATTAAAAGATAATTCACCTTATAGATAGCCAGTTGAAAGCCTTTTCCATTCCCACCCCACTTCCTCCCAAACATTATGTGTAACATCTAGTGATTAACTTAAATGGCAGCTATATATTGTGGGGCTCCCTGTAGATTGTGCGAAGAAGAAGACTAGCATAATTATAGATGACTGGTGTCCAGTGTGGAACGAAGAATTCACATTTCCCCTAGCTGCTCCAGACCTGGCTTTGCTTCGAATTGAAGTCGGAGATTATGATGTGTCTGATAAGGATGATTTCGGTGGCCAAACGTGCTTGCCTGTTGCAGAGCTGCGGACTGGTTTCCGGGCAGTCCCTTTGTATGACAGGAAGGGAACAAAACTCAATAATGCACGGTTGCTAATGAGATTCGAATTTAGATAAGTGTGTAGGAGTTATACAGAAGGACTGATGTAATAGCTCTCGTAGTCTGTACATTTTTTTTCTTATACATAGTTTGATACTAGCTTTCTCATTCAATCAGTCTTGTCGAGGAGAAAACGAAAACTCCAGTTTTAGAAGGCTGGATTATTGTGAATTCTGTCATGGTTTGGTTGGAAGAAATCACTTTGTGAAACCTTCTTATACCATCCATGCCTGAAATTACATGGTGACCCTTATGAAGAGAAGCCATTAGTTCGTTGAACCGTATACTTGGACTCTGACGTAGTGATCATCGACGACGTCATCAAGCTACGGGCGACGAGGTTCGGTTTCAAGGATAATTGGAGCTCTGAGTTAGGCCACGCGAACTTCACCAAGCACATCAAAACGGGCTTCTAATTTGGGGTAGCGGTGTTCAATGAGGTCAAATCTGGCACAGCCTAGGGAGAGGCACGGAAGAGATGGGCCGGTTATGGGTATGGGGAGGAAGAAGTCTTAAGTGAGCTCAGCCTAGGCTAGGCGCGGCAGGCCCAACAATGTTTAGCAGGTTATCCTAAACATTAATTCTTCATTTTATCAAAAAAATTGGGCAAAGGAAACTATAAGACTCTCTAACAACTCTAGCTTACTTTTTAACCTTAAATTACCACTTTATCTACTCCAACAACTAGTTTTTTAGGCCCTTTTTGGCAACAAAAATGACATATCTTATAAATAGAAAGACTACTCTAATTTTTTTAAGTATCATTTGGTTTTTTTAATTAATAAAATCTAGTCTAATTGTGGTGTTTCCCTCTTTAAAAGAAATAATAATGTAAAACTAATTAACTAAATTTTATTTATTTATTTTTTTAAAAAGCAATGCCCAGCTCAGGCCCCCAAACCAGCCCGGGTCAGGCCCGGCACGGCCTAGTGCACCTTCAAGCGTGCTGGCTTGTTGAACATCTCTAATTTGGGGTTAAAGGAGGATGGGGATAATATTTGAAAGGTTAAAATTTAGGAATTGGTATTATGGGTGGGACTCGTAAGGGAGTAGAGTAGTTCTATTCAAGATAGAAGCCATGTTGGGATCAATTTATAAGTTATGTATTTGACTATTTCATGATGTGGCATCAAGCGTAACTTGTAAGGGGAGAACTTTATATTTCACAAACGTGGGGTAAACAGCGTACGATAATACATATGATTTTTTTTTTTACATGTGTACCCATAAAAATATAATAGTGTCCAATTTGTCCCCAAACACAAATATTGGCTTCAAATTTCCCTTTATACCTATATATATGTCTTTAAAATCTAAAAAGTATGGAGATAAACAAATGTTGAATGACGTTGAATGACATTTTTACACTTAAAGTTTAATATATTGTAATACTTTAAATAAACCTATTATTGCAATTTAACTATTTTAGGATAATGGCTAAATTTTTCGAAACATCTTTATCTTTCAACTCTTTTTTCATTTGAGACCTCATATTTTAACTTTAATGAACTATTTTTCTTAACACTTAAAAGCACATTCATGGATAAATCTTCTATTTGTCTATTTAATTAGTGTATGCATTCAAGATGAAAGCAGAAAGGAAATTAGATATAAGGTGCCCCTAAGAAAATTACTGCAAATATAATCTTTAATTTGTTTACTTTTTAACTTATATAAAATATATAATGAAATTAATGAAAAAATTAATCTCTTTCGGTATCTATGATTTATATGAGCTAAATTCCATTCTAAGCTTTTGTCTGTTATCTTTCCATTCTAAACAATTAAAAAAAATTAATTTGTCCCAGTAGGTTCAATTTATCAATCCAACCAAAATTTGTCACATAATAATTGAATACATTATACACAATAACTATTTCATATGTGAAAAAATTGATAATGCAAGAGTTAATTTAATTGTCAAAAAAATCATTTGCTGTTTCAAATTTCTAGGAGAGAAACTATCAAATAATCTAAAATAATTTTAAAAAATTGATGTTATATAGACATAGTTATTCTAAGTTAATAGATTTTATCCAATCGGAGACTAATATGAAATATTTTAAAAAGTTTAGAACCAATAAAAGAATACTAATAAGTTAAGAATGAAAAGGAAGCATAAAATTAAAGGTTAAGGACTTTCTATAAAATTTACCATATTTTTTATGTTTGTAATTTTTTTTAACTTGGATAAAATATAGTACTATATGTTTTATTTCAAATAAAAACTAATGGTATATTTAACATTAATTTGTGTTTTTTTATTACCTATGGTGTGTGTTTTCTTTTTTTTTTTTTCCTTTTTCTGTTTATACCTATTGTGCTTTTTGATAAATTTATTAAAAAATTTTAATTTTAAAATATATTATTAGAAATTATTTATTTAATTAATAAAAACTTTTAAAATACTTTAAATATTTAAAATATTAAATAAATTTACATTACTTACATTTCTTTTATTTAAATTTGAAAAACGTATCAAAAAGTAGTATATATAGACAGAGATAATCATTTATACAAATTTAAGAGAGTTGGTAAGAATGTGGGCTCTTAAGATAACGGTACCAAACCAAATTATATTTTGTGGTATTCAGGGAAGAGCTCTCCTACTGGAGTCGAGCTAGTGATTGGCCACTAGAGTAGATAATTATTCTGTGTCATGTTATCTACTATCTACGTGGAGAAGACGCAATTATGGACAACGTTCTTTTGGATTGTCGGCGAAAAAATCCTGATATTAAGGGCCAACTTTTTTTTTCCGTACGATTGTTATAATTTTTGCAGCCAATTTATTTTAAGTTTAAATTTAATGTATTATTATATACTCCATCCGTCCCACATTCTTTGTAACACTTTTTATTTTGGGTTATCCCAAATTCTTTGAAACATTATTTTTTTTAAGTAAATTTACCATATATCCTTACAATTATACCCTCATTCTTTCATTAATTAATTTTTTTCTTTCATGCTAAACACACTATCGAATTCTCTTTGGGTATCTATGATTTATATGAGCTAAGGCAAAACGAACATCAATTGATGAGACAAATAGGCGATCGAGGTGAAGCAGACGGCGATTAACACGACAGAGGGATGATAGATGGAGATTGATGCGATGGATGAGATAAACATGAAGCGAAAGAAGATTGACGTGAAGTAGCTGGAGATCGACACGGACAAATGAAGATCTATGCAACGAATGGAGATCGACGCAAAGTGGCCGAAGATTGACACAATGGACGAGATTGACTTTGATAGAGATTGATGTGAAGCTGCTGGAGGTTGATGTGATAACCGAGAACAACTGACGAGATTGATGTAATGAGATCAATGCGACGGAAAACGCAAACAGACGAAAGAAACAAACCAATTTGAGCAAATCAGACAAGATCGGACACAACGGACGAGATTGGGGCTTCATTCAAGCAAATCGGCAAATTAGGGCAACGAAGATGAGGTGAATCGTTGGTGACGGAAGGTCAACGACCGGGGTGGAGATGGAAGCTTACGGGCGGAGACAAGATGGAAGCTTGGGGGTGGAGACAGAAGGTCGAAGGCAGGGCAGATACAGAAGACAGGGTGGAGAATAAGGTTGGGGGCTTGCTGGAGATGAAGGGCAAAGATGGAAAGAGAAGGAAAACATTGGTATACATGCCAAACCCATTTGTTTCAAACAACACGGCCCGGAGGGAGTATTATTCTTATATATATTAATTATATCTATGATTTTAATTTATTTAAACTATGCACTTTAATAATTTCAAATAATAATTTTAAAATATTTTATAAAAAAATATTCTTTTGTTAATTTTTTCGGGTTGATAAGTTAAAAGAATAATAAAAAAATATTTTATTAAAAAATATTTTAAAATTAATAATTAGATTTTTAAAGTATAACGTTTTCATATATTGATAATTTGAACTCCAATAATATATAAACATACTGCATAATAATACATTAAGTTTAATTTAAAATAAATGTGCTCTTAATCAAAGTAAGAAATGGACAAGAGAATAAAAAAGGCTATTTATCATTTAACCTAGGTAAATGATTATTTTGATTGAATTTTCAATCAAAGAAATCTGAAAGCTTTGTTATGTACAAAAGGTGCTCTTTACAAGTCTCTCTTTTTTAGATTATGCATTATTGTTTATAGTTTGTGTCGTCTGGGTTTCTTGCTCGACGTTTCTAGATCAGTATATACCAGATATTTCACCTTTCTAATTTGGTTAGTAAAAGAATATAACTCTTATACCATTCCATTGAGTTTGAATCTCTCTCTTTTTTATTTCCTTACATAAAACATTTTACTTGTACTGATGAGTAGTTATGAACACCCCAAAAAAGATATATGTATGTGCCTAGATATCTATTCAAGTATGCTATAGCCCAAGGTATACAACTAGTTTGGTTGATTTGCTAATTTTTGTGTCTTGGATGTTGATTTTTCTAGCTTATCAAGATCATATATAAGAGTATAGAATACACAAATTAAATTGAAAAAAAAAATATGACCTGATTTAGGCTCCATCAATGAAAGCAGAGGAAACAAAATCGATGAATACACAAGTCTTCTCTTTTATTCCAATCGGCGACAAGTTTTTTCCCTTATTCCAATTGGCGACTCTTCCAATAAGTGAAGACTTTTGCCTTAATTACTTAGGTAAGGGATAAACCTAACTTTTTATTTATATAGAACTTCATACGGTTACCCATTATTGGCTAAATAAACTTTATTGCCCTATGCTTAAGTAAACCCACATATTTTTATTATAATTGGAATCACTAGCCCATTTTTAGATCAATTACCATATGGGCCCTGTATGTTCCCTTTGTCCAATTTCAATTCTTAATCCGATCAAGTAAAGCACATACAATTAATATAGCCCACATATAAGAAAATTCAAACATTAGATAAGTAGAGATGAAATATAAATAATTAGCTCAAATTCCGCTCAAACTTGATTAAAACATGTTATAGTTTTTTTAATCTTTTTTTCTTGCATGAATATTGTCTTTTTTTATTAATCTAATTCTAAACAAAATTTCAATCTTGATGTATAACTCATACCAAGCTTAGGCTGAAAAAATTGTCAAAAAAAGTAGCCAATTTTTTTTTAACTTAAATCAATCTACTTATTTTTAGTTTTATATCTTTTTTATTTGAAATGAATTTCATTTGAAAGCCAATATTATATAGATACAATAATCCATTTGAAAGTAAATTTTCATGATATTGTTAATTTTTTATGAATTTTTTTAATGTCTTAAACTACAAAATTTATAAAAAAAATTAGTGAAATTACAAAAATTATATTTTTAATGAATTATTACAAATATATAATATTCAATTTTAATTAAAATTAATTCCAAATAAAGAAGACATAATAATAAAAATAAACTATTTTGGAGTCAATTTACTTAAATTAAAATAAACTGGGTAATCTCCGATACATAATAGTTTAGAGTATTCATTTTTTTCTTTGTGCCGTTCATGCATCTGATTTTTTTGTCAGGCATTAATATTAACTGTTTTTATTTCGGTTTTATTTAAGCTTTGTCGAAAAATGACACATTTTTTTAAAAAATATTAACAAATTAAGACAGAGAAACTATTTTCTTTTCGTTTAACGGAAGCATAAAGTCGGTTCTTACTATTTAGGAAAACTGAAAATTAAGGTCCAGTCAATTTTACATATCAATTAATTCATTAATTTTAGATTAATTGTAATTAATCCATTGTATAATTATTGAAATCATACACTTTCAGAAGTATAAAAAATATTTTTAAAATTATGAGTGCTTTCTATCATTTTTTATTTTTAAAGATCAAATAAGTTAAAAAATTTTCATTAAAATTTAATTACTTTCTAGAAAAACAGTAATAGCTCCATTGTTTAGCAAGCTAAAAGCTGGAATAATCTGTTAAAGAAAAAGCTCAAATCAACCGAAAATTATTTATTTCCTGCTGATAATATCCTCAAGCAGATCCTCCAATAAAAAAATGCCGCAAGGAATTTCTCGATCGCCACGTCACATAATTTTCTAGAAGTCAAATTGGGTCCCGCTCATGCATATCCAAATCTCTGGACACTTCATCAACGAAACGAACGACGTAGAAGTTAACCACCTAACAGAACAACACTTCGAAGAAGATAGAGGGCCAAGCTAAAAGCTCCAAACTTCGTCACATTTCTCATCGTCCATCGCCGATCACGAGCAGACCCATGGGGGACCAGACCTACAAGGTGTGCTTCTGCTTCCGGCGGCGTTTCCGGATGGCTGCGGCGGAGGCGCCGGATGAGATCAAGAAGCTCTTCCAGGAGTACTCTGAGAACGGAGTCATGAGCGTTGATCAGCTCCACAGTTTTCTGGTTCAAGTCCAGAAGGAACAAAAGGCGACAAGAGAAGATGCGCAGAAGATCATCGACAGTCTCAGGCACTTTCACCGTCACGATCTCAATCTTGAGGCCTTTTTCAAGTATCTTTTTGGTGATATGAACCCTCCTCTCCCTCCCTTACGGGTAAAAATCTAATTTTTCTAATGTTGTTAAATTCGTTTTCTTCTAGCTTTTTGGAGTTAATTAACTACTTTATCAATAGGATCAGAATTGTATGTAAAAGTTGTTGGTCTGGTAGGACACCAAGTTCTTAGGCTGAATGATGTGAAAAGTGAAGCCAAGTGTGGAAAGCCAATGGACTTGGACTTCACAACTGATTCACTGGTTATGACCGCTGTTCTTAATGGGGCTTGGTTCCTATCAGAATTGTTTCTCAAATTTGACCCTTTTCTATTGTTTCGACTCGTACTTTAGTTATGGTCTATGGTTAGTGTTACTGGCTTTACATTTGTGGGGGTTTTCTGTTTTCCCTTTCTGTGTAGGGAGGGAATTTATGACTTAACATGAGAAGTTTTCTTGGTGAACAATCTGCGGGAGCTTATCCACGGTTGTTTCATTTCTTTCCATAACTAGAAGTTATCATATTTAACCTGACAATACTAATGTTTAGACCCCTGGCCCAGTGAACCAAGACTTATGGTTTTTTGGCAGAGTTACTTCTGTTTTCCATATCATTTTTGGATCTATTTACTTGCTTGAATAATTTTGTAGATCACAATGGTAAGCATTTATCAACTCACCTAACTGAGGTGAGAGTTGGGCTATTTTCATGTATTTATAGTATATTCTCTCACTTATATACTTCACTTCCTTCGTATCAGGTGCATCATGACATGACTGCTCCATTATCTCATTATTATATCTACACCGGCCACAACTCCTATCTCACAGGGAACCAACTTAGCAGTGACTGCAGCGATGTTCCGATCGTAGATGCACTTAAGAGAGGTGTGAGAGTGATAGAACTGGATATATGGCCCAATTCCAACAAGGATAATGTGGATGTTCTTCACGGAAGGTAGGATCTTCGAATCTTGTTTTGCGTTTGTTCCCATGTAGACACTAATGCAGATATAGTTTGGTTTGCACTTCAATGAAGCATACCCATTGGTTTCTTAGTTGAAGCTCTGTTTACATAGTTGAATATATGAAAATAATTGTCGACCAGTAGAATCTGGCTTGCATCTGTATAACCAAAGGACAGTTGAGAAATAAAGAAAAATGTGGCCAAGTTTTGGTTCACAGGATTCCTTCCCCTTACTTTGATTGAGCTTATTGTTTATAAATAAGGTAGGGCAGATTACTTATTTCCCCTGATGAATCTCTGTGTTTTTTTTTTTCCTTTTTGTATAGGACTCTGACTACTCCAGTTCAACTTATAAAATGTTTGAGATCTATCAAGGAACATGCATTTACTGTCTCAGAATACCCTGTTGTTATAACTTTGGAAGACCATCTAACACCAGATCTTCAGGCTAAAGTTGCTCAGGTTAGTGTTTGTGTATTTTACATTAATACTTAGTTGCAATTACTTTGTGCTCAACTCTTCTCTGCAATTGTTTAGATGGTTCATGAAACATTTGCGGACATCCTGTTCTCTCCTGGTTCCGATTGCTTAAACGAATTCCCATCTCCTGAATCATTGAAGAGACGGATTATCATATCTACAAAACCGCCTAAGGAGTACCTCAAGGGTAAAGAAATTAAGGATAAAGCAAATGATTCCAATATGAAGAAGGCGTCTGATGAGGAAGCTTGGGGGAAAGAAGTTAATGACCGTAAAAGCACTGCTCATGATGAGGTGTCCTGCTCTTGCTATTCTGAACTGAATTCAGTGCATGTAATTATATTCTCTTGCTGATGAATGTATTATGGCAGAACAAGTTGGCTGAAGAAGATAAAGATGATGATGATGATGATGATGATGATGATACTGCTGATGAAATTAATCCAACTCGAAATGTAGCACCTGAATATAGAAGTTTGATTGCTATCCATGCTGGGAAACCAAAGGGTGGTTTGGATGATTGCCTAATGGTGGACCCAAATAAAGTGAGACGGCTTAGCTTGAGTGAGCAAGAACTTGAAAAGGCTGCTGAAACTCATGGAAAACAAATTGTCAGGTAATCAAATAGGTTTTATGCTTAAGGGGTAATTTTTTGACTATGTCCTAGTTCTAATTGGTGGCATAGGCTTTTATCTTTCTAGACAGGTTAGAGTATGGATTTGGTCTCTTTCTTTTCTTTTTTTTTTTTTTCAATTAGTGTTTATTGTTCTTTTCTCCTGTGGGTACCTCTGTGAACTTTTGCACGTGAAGACGTCAACAGCTGAAATGGACTGATTCTAGTAACTACTTACTAATAGAAGCAGCTTTTTAAATGATCAGCAGCACTCAAGACATAACCCTAATATCCATTGTAGTTGGAACGTTGGATGGAGGATTAATTTTTGTGGTCCAAGATATTATACATCCCATAACTGTTTCAATGTGTATCATATTGCAAGTCTCATGTTGATAATATTTTGGTCATAACAGATGAAACTCTTGCTTCTTGCCCACACATGATGAGCCAAAATTCAAACGGCGTTTTTTGGTCCTTTTATGAGATGGGGTTTCATTTTCTTAGAAAAAAAAAATGAAAATTTCAGATGGCATTATGCAAATGGATAGGGGGAAAGTATTATCCGTTTCAGATGGCATTTTTTGGTATCTGAAGGGAGCAAATCTATTTCATTTATTTAATACTGTGCACTTGAACAAATCAGAACAAAGGATTTCGCTATCGTAATCTGTCTCTTAATACAGGTTTACGCAACGAAATTTGCTTAGAGTTTATCCTAAGGGTGTACGTGTGGACTCTTCGAATTACAACCCATTTGTAGGCTGGACGCATGGAGCTCAAATGGTTGCTTTCAACATGCAGGTTTTTCTCTCTACCTTCCAGCTTTCATTCACGAAGCTTTGGAGCTCTTATCTTTTTTATACAAGGAGTATGAAATCTGTATAAAAACAATCCACCACTAGAAATTATTAGACGAAAATAGTGAGTGACATGGTAAAACGGCGTATGATAAGCAGATACAAGTGACTTGAGTTGTTGAGAGGCTAGGATGCTTGGTTGCTGACAAGTAGGAAAAGAAACTTATTTAAAAGTTCCTCCATTTATTACTCAAGGGTTATGGAAGATCTCTGTGGTTGATGCAAGGGATGTTCAAAGCAAATGGTGGTTGTGGCTACGTGAAAAAGCCAGATTTCCTGCTTAAAACTGGTCCAAATGATGAGGTCTTTGATCCGAAGGCCAGCTTGCCAGTTAAAACAACTTTGAAGGTATCTGCTGTAGGTTGTGTTAAGATGCTTCTTTTTCTCCAAGTTTGTAGTAAGTTTGTGTTTTTATTTCTCAACAGGTGGACATATATATGGGGGAAGGATGGCATCATGATTTCCGTCCCACCCATTTTGATCCATATTCCCCTCCAGACTTCTATGCTAAGGTAAGATGATAGTTTCTTGCCCCTCAAGTCACCAAGTTGTTAAGGTTATAGATAAGCTGCTGGGTTGTTACAGATAAGCCTGAAGTATAAATGATGTTTCTGAGCAAGAATTTGCTTCATCTGTCACCAGATAGGAATTGCCGGAGTCCCAGCAGACTGTGTGATGATGAAAACAAAAACATTAGAGGACAACTGGGCGCCAGTTTGGAACGAGGAGTTCGAGTTCCCACTAACAGTTCCCGAACTAGCAATTCTTCGTATTGAAGTCCATGAATATGACATGTCCGAAAAGGATGACTTCGGCGGCCAAACATGCCTACCTGTTTCGGAGCTAAGGCAAGGAATCCGAGCAGTTGCTCTCCACGACCGCAATGGGGACCAGTTTAAGTCCGTCAAGCTCCTTGTGCGCTTTGAATTTGTTTGATCTCGCTTGTAAACCAGAATGAGAATGAACGGATTCGACAAAAGTTAGAGATAATGGATGAAGCATTTCTCTAGTACAAAAATTAAGGTGTATGTAATTTTTATTGTTTTTTTTTTCATTTTTCTCCCTAAAACTAAATTAAAAAAAACTTCTGTTTGAATTTTTTAATAATTAAAGTTTAAACAATGATTAAAAAATATTTTTTTATGTTATAGTTGTTGTTGTTATGGTCCTCCTCATCATCATTATTGAATGAGAGGTCAGAAAGCAGCATTGGCTTGTGCCGACACAGCACATCGCTAAGGAAGCAAATGTACCTATCTACAGCAGAAGATCTTCTTTTACTTTACATCTGTTTCAATTTCAAATGTCTAAAGCACTTCGTTTGAATCTGTTAAGTTACAGTTCACGGTCTAGAGAGAACAAATGGTACAACAGGGTGCTAACCCCCTTCCAAAGAATTGTGCGGGCTCTCAAAAGGGCTGGAACTCTTTTAACTGTTCTGAGGTTTAGTTCTATGCAACTGTTTTGAGTCCTTGTCCTTTTTTTGATCTTATCAACATTGTTGTGGACAGCAGCAATGGAAATGGTCAATGGTTAGGCAACATATAACCATGCCAGAGCCTTTAAGAAAAGTTGCTTTGTTGGTTCAGTGGTCGTAGCATCAAAACTGGATACCCAACCCAGCCAAGCTTAGGGCTGTTCAACTCTAAGCATTCGAGTTCTTTAGTTTGTTCTTCCCCACTTACGTTTTGCCTATACATAAATTAACTATTTTCTGTTGTACATTTTTTTTTTGCCCTATAAGAATCAATGCCACGAGGAGCATGATAATCTTTACTAGCACGGGGTGGAGCAAAGAGATTTCGAAGCTTTCGATGCCCAGCGCTTCCATTAATCGTCTCCAGGTACCTATATATCTAAATCATACTATTTGGTAAGTGGCACTTGTACAAGATTTGATCTGAGAAGCTATCCTATCCTCGTTTATGTTTCAAGTCTGCAAGAGCAGTCTCTAGAAGAATCATACTGAAGTGACTAGAAGAAGCCCAGCCTATGTTCCTAGTCCTACTGCTAAAGTGGAGATTTGATGCAATGTGATGGTTGTATATACATAAGTGCCTGTGTTTCATATTTTCATGTCATTTTTTTTTGTATTCTAAGTAAGGGGAATACTAGCTTTTTATACAAGGGAAGAGATATTAGTATTCTAAATAAGGAAGAATTTTAGCTTTTTCAAGACCTAGAAGATAAGTAAATTGGCTTTGTGTGGCATTTTTTGGGGAAGGGGATAAAAAAGCTAGGTTTGATCCCTAGACCTCCTCTTGATGTCCCTAATGCTTTAGCTATTTGGCTAAAGTTGTAGAGGCATTTTCATGTGATTTCAATTTGATAAACAAAATGTATGTGACAAGGCTGATGATTTTACATGTATTCCTTTTGTCCCATCAATGTTGTTCTATTTGATTTTATATGAAGATTAAGAGAAAAAAAATTATGTGTTTCCACTTTTATTCTTAACATTTTGCATGTAAATACAAGATGTTGAAAAAGTGGATATTAAAACAGTACTCCCTTTGTTACATAACTTTTGCACAATTTTCCTTTCTCAAATGTGCCAAAACTATTGCACAATTTCCTTATTTAGCAAATCTTTTTATAGTAAATTTACCATATTGCCATTATTTTAACTCTTACTTTAAAATTTACCATGTACCTAATTTCATTGACCCAATCCTTAACCTGTAGAAACCAGAAACCCATCACTGCTCATCCTTACTTCCAATCTCAATCTCATACCGTTTCAACAAGATTCCGATAAGAAGATCCAGGCGACATGAAGGTAAGGGCATCGCAAAGGTCGAGGGAAGGAGATTCCAGCGACGAGATCCAGGCAGTGTGGAGGTCTGGGTGTTAGGACATCCAAGCAATATGAACAACGATGAAGATGAGGTAAAAGTAAAGGCTGAGCCAGATACGGAGGCCACAAGTTGGAATAAAGGTCGAAGACAGACAGAGGCCCAAAGCAAAGGCTAGGGCGGAGGTTGAGTTAGGTGGAGATTGATGACTAAGATCTATTCAATTTCAGTTCGAGAATTGTAGAAACCACACAAATTGCCCTTTATCTTATCCCTTCTCATCAGAATCGCCATTCTTTCTCTTTCTCGCTTCACCGAGTCACTGTTCACTTGCTCGGATCCTTTTTCCTGGCAAGATCAGGTGTTTTGTTCTGTCCAAATCCACATCGGTGTTCTATTTGGGTGCTCAATTTAAACGAATTAGCAGGATGGATAGGGCTAGATAATTGAAATTGTCCTCCTCATTTAGGTTCTTGTGTTCAGGCATCATCATATTCTGTCAGGCCAACGCTTATCTTCGGCAAGCTTATTTGATGTGAGTGAGGGAAAACAAGGGCAAAATTGAGAACACACAAGTCACCTTAATACGCATGCAAAAGGGAATGATGCAAATGAAATGGGGCGAAGGGAGTGGTTTGAAAGGCAATAGGTAAAATAAACTACTAAATATAGAAATATTAAAAAGATTTAAGACTATTTAAAAATAGATTATATTATATAATTTTAGAAGGTACAGAGTAAATAAAACAGATGTATAGTCTTTGGCCACAATTTGTTTGATTGTTCATGTTTGTCAAGAGACACAATCACAATGTTTATTCTTTGCTTGCTTTTTAAAAGTTGGGAAAAGTACCAAAAAAACCTATAAGGGTTATAAACCTGGACTGATTTAGTCACTATAATTTTGGGTTGTTTCAAGTGTATCATTAAAGTCATAGTTTGGGCCTAAATTGGCTACTAATATAACAGTTTGGCACCAAATATGCCATCAGCCATTAAAAACTCAATGGTAAATACATGAAGTTGTTAATTTTGAAATTTTGGGATACTGATGTAACTTTTAAAAAATTTTAGGAACTTAGTAAAATTTACCATTTTCATTTTTTTGTGCACTAACCATTACATTGGTCACCATCGAATCCACCATTAGTGACGGTGGTGATAATAAATAAAGTAGTATTGGATATCACTATTTGTAAACAAAAAATTTGTTATATCAAGAAGTAGATAATCAGAAACACATTGAAATTGAATGAGTGAGTTTTATTTGATTGGGGTACAGGTTATTTGTAGCATCGGAATGCGATAATGAATTTGAATATCATTTCTAGATAGACCAGTGGTGGATTTAATGAAGGATAGAGGTGATTGTCGCATAAAAAATGAAAATGATAAATTATATACAGTTTTTAAATTTTGTTAAAAGTTACATCAATGCCTCAAGATTTTAAAACTAATAACTTTCCACATTTACTGTTAGGTTTTTAATAGCCGATGTCATAGTGGGTAGTAAATTGTAGCATTAGTGGCCAATTTGGGTACAAACTATGACTTTAGTATTGTGATTGAAATTATCCAAAACTGTAATGACCAAATCGGTCCAAAACCATAACTACGGTGGGTTTTTGGTACTTATCCCTTAAAAGTTTGTTCTTTGTCCAAATATGGAGCTTTGTGTCTCTCATATTCATCGAGTTAAACTGAAACAGAGCGAAATCCCCTGCTTCTAATCTGTAAAATGGCCGCCGTTTATAAACAGCAGCAGTGTGGCTCAGATACCGAGTCTGAACCTGAATCTGATCAGCACCGTTGCGGAATATCGGACCTATCCAACTCCATATTCAGAAGCTACTTAGAATCGTCGTCGTCAGTCACCGCTGCCGATCTCTCGAAGATCCAGTCTTTTCTCGCCTCCTCTTCCTCCGGCGCCCTCTCATGCCTCATCTGTCTCGAGCGGATTCGTCTCTCCGATCCCACATGGTCCTGCTCCGCCCTCTGTTACGCCATCTTCCATCTCCTCTGTATCCAGTCCTGGGCTCGCCAGGCCTCAGACCTCTCCGCCGCACGCGCAGCCACCCGCCTCCCTATCTCAGCCGAATCCGCCGCCGAACAAGCCACTTGGCACTGCCCCAAGTGCCGATCTTCTTATCCGAAATCCCATATTCCCAGACAATACCTTTGTTTCTGTGGGAAAATCGAGGACCCTCCAAGCGATGATCCATGGGTTTTCCCTCATTCATGCGGTGAGATTTGTGATCGTCCCTTGAAGCACAATTGCGGCCACTTCTGCTTGCTCCTCTGCCACCCGGGTCCCTGCCCCTCCTGCCCGAAACTGATCAAAACCCGGTGCTTTTGTGGCTCTGTTGAAGATGTTCGTCGCTGTGGATTCAAGAATTTCTCCTGCAACAAGCAGTGTTCGAAGCTTCTCGATTGTAAGACGCATCGGTGCTCTGAGATTTGCCACGAGGGTTCGTGTCCGCCCTGCCGCGCCGGTGGGACGTACTGGTGCCGGTGCCAGAAGACTGAGCAGGAGAGGGCTTGCTGTGACCGTGATTTCCGGTGCGAGAAGGTATGCAAAAAGTTACTTGATTGCAAGAAGCATCAATGTGAGGGGGGTTGTCATTATGGGGATTGTGGAGAGTGCCCTCTTCAGGGAAAGAGGACTTGTCCCTGCGGCAAGAAAGAGTACACGGGGTTGTCTTGCGACGTATTGGCACCAGTTTGCGGCTCCACTTGCGGGAAAGGATTGAATTGTGGCCACCACCATTGCCCAGAACGATGCCATCGTGGTTCTTGTGTCGAGACTTGCAGGCTTGTGGTGGCCAAGTCATGCCGGTGTGGAGCATTGAGAAAAGAGGTAGTATAATTGTTGCTTCCCAAGTCCCTTTCAGTTTTTTATTTATCAGCTTGTGAGGCTTTGAGCTGAATTTGGTATAGATTCCTTGCTATCAAGATTTATCATGTGAAAGGAAGTGCCAGAGGATGAGAGACTGTGGCCGCCATGCTTGCAAGCGGCGTTGTTGTGACGGGAATTGCCCCCCTTGCCCAGAGGTTAGTTCATGCTATGGATATATCTCTGCTTCTTGTATGCAACTGCTTTGTCCAGTGAGCGTAACTGTAAGTGTGATGACTGTCAGATGGTATTGATATTAAGTGCTTCAGGTATGTGACAGGAAGCTTAGGTGTAAGAACCACAAATGTCCAGCTCCTTGTCATAGGTATGCTTGTGTTGCCCCATTCCATTCACATCTCTTTCCTGATTCGTTATTGTCTAGGTTCGTTGGAATAAGGGAAATGATATCATGAAACTTTGAGTTCATGTGCCTAAACTCGGACACAGTCTTTCTAATTCTGTGACTAACCCAATTTAACGTCCTCTTGTGAGTTTATTCTCGTAACTACTGGAATTAGATTCCTTAGGAAAGATAGACTCATTATTGTGCAACCAGAAACAAAGATGATAAGATTGTGTTTCCATTTTTCCTACTTCTCATACTTCAGAGATGAAATTCATGCCATATCATGGCATATTCTTTCATTTCTTTTCTGCCTGTTATTACTTTAGCTCCTGCTACCATAAATGAGATGTTTCTTTAAACCAACGTTAAGGTCCATCAGCCATGAGCTGATTTATAGCTGCTTTGGGTTTTGCAGGGGTCCATGTGCTCCTTGCCCTGTGATGGTGACGATTGCATGTGCATGTGGTGAAACACACTTTGAGGTGAAGAAGAAGTTATATAGAAGAGACATTTAAATGGCTTTTCTTTATGACTGCAATGTGGTGCCTTGAACTGTTAGGAAAAAAATATGAGTCTTATCCTGTACTTCATTCCTGTAATTATGGATATTGATGGTATGGACACAATGTCTTGTACAGTTCTATGGTATTATGTTAACAAAATTCAGCTAAGCTCTAGTAATGCTAGCTCTTTTTTCAATCCTACAACAATGAACAAACATGAGTTCGTGCTTCTTGATGTTTAAATACACGACAAGGACATGTGATACTTGCCATGCATTAAATTGCTTTAAGTAGCGTTTGGACTGGAAGTATTTGGTTGCTGGAATAGCTATCCTATGGTATAAGAGGTTCGTCTAGTTGATCTTTTATCTAGTTTGTCCGTTATCAGATCCATTAACTAGCTTTTACTCTTTCAAATGTTCTGCTGATTGATCAATCTGATGGATGTTGATGTCTTGGAAATTTCTCAGTAGTATTTTTGTAATTTTTGTTAGCCTTTGAACATGCCCTTTGGCCCTGTTCCCAGCATATGCTGGTAATATGAGATAAGTTTGATTCTAAGTCTTTCTTTTTCAACCTTTGACGTTTTATGGATTCTGCTGGATTAGGTCCCTTGCGGCACAGAGAAGGATCAAAAGCCACCTAAATGTCGTAAACTATGTAAAATAACTCCTTTATGCAGGCATGCATCAAATAGCAAGGTAGTATTGATCGTTTGTACTTGGTAGTATATGTCAAAATTAAACATATCTCTATTTGTGTAGTTTCTTTTTCTTTTGCAAACATAAACAATGTACAAAATGGAGCCTGCATTCAATAGCTGGTGTGCTATTTTCTGAGGTCAATGTAAATGCTCTTTTGGTATATGAGCGGCTTCAAGCATTGTACCTTAGCATATTGAGTTAGTCACCTAGCATGTTGAGTTAGTCACCTTCTATTTTTGGACTGTAGTTGAGCATAAATCATTATAAGGTGGCAGCATTGGTTTATATATATCCATTTATGATAATAAAGTCTACATACGTATCTGTCCTTTGTTCTATATATGTCATTTTTTCTGAGACGGTCAGACCTGAATTTGTCAGCCATCTATGTTTATGTGTGTGTGTGCGTGTGTGTGTCTGTTTTTCTGACCTGAATAAAGTCTACATGCATCAGGATATTCACATATTATGAACTCAAAAAATATCTCTGGGACACTAATGCTTGTCTTTTCTGTGTTTGACCAGTCACATAGATGCCATTATGGAGCTTGTCCTCCATGCCGGAGACTTTGTGAAGAAGAATACCGCTGTGGGCACACATGCAAATTGAGGTTTCAAAGTTTTTTTTTTTTTTTTATAAATCAAATTGAGGTTTCAAACTATTTTTGTGAAATTTCATAGTAATACACTATTCAGATTACTACAGAAATTCATTTGTCAGGGGCACATTCATAAGGCTCTTTTTTCTGTCTGAATTCAGATGTCATGGCTCCCAGCCTCCTCCAAACCCTGAATTCACGCTGAAACCAAAGAAGAAAAGATCAATTCAGCAGGCTGAATATACACCTGGTAGCCCCTGCCCACCTTGCCCAGAAATCGTTTTGAGGCCATGTGTTGGCAATCACTATGGGGTGGAAAGAATGGTACCTTTTAATATTTTTTTGTCATGTTATAGATGATAAATATGCTCGTCTTATTGTCAAGTCATGAGACCTATTTCTATCTCCAGCTAGATTATCTAATCTGTTCTCTGTTTCTCTTCAGATGGTTTGTTCCAGCATAACACCGTATTCCTGTGATAATTTATGTGGAAATCTTCTTGCTTGTGGAAATCATTACTGCACAAACATTTGTCATCCCCTTACAGATCAATCATGTGAGAAGTGCAATCTTGCTTGTCAGAAGGTTTTTAAATCTTGAATACCTTTTCCATTTCAATCTTCTGTTTACCTTAAATTTATTAGCTAGGGCATTGCATCTTGATTTCTTGAGCCAATCATCACATCATCCGGTGCCAACTTTATCAATACTGTATTATTCAGTACTCAAATATGCATTTGTTTGAACCAAAACTCGTAGATTTATTTTATAGAAACTTCTTCAGGAGAGGGAGCCCAAATGTGTCCACCCTTGTCCATTACCATGTCACCCTGGAGAATGCCCTCCTTGCAAAGTGCTTGTCAAGCGATCATGTCATTGTGGTGCAATGGTACATGTTTTTGAGTGCCGATACTACAACAGCTTGTCTAAGGAGGAGCAAGTGGCTGTTCGCTCGTGTGGGGGACCCTGCCACAAGTAATCTATTAGTGTTACTGTGTTTTGGTCTTATCCATGTCTGCAAGTTTAGGTCCTTGTTTATGCTCACTATCATGTACATATACCATGTTTGGTTACTGCTCATACTTCAGTAGTTGCGCCTTTAACACTCTTGCAGCCTTTACTGAATTCACATGCATGTATAAAAAATCCAAGAATATTTCACTTACTGATGCATGTCTCAAGGGTGTAGTTGATTTTTGTCTTCTCATCTCAGATTTGAGATGCTCTGCCCCTTTACAGTGCTTAAACATTTGAAACTTTAATCTTACAGAAAGTTGCCTTACTGTACGCACCTCTGCCCTGAAATATGTCATGTGGATGAATGCCCATTGCCTGATAAGTGCCAGAAAAAGGTAATAGGGTTCAAATCCTCAGAAGATGTCCACATTATTCCATGAAAAGTGTTTTATCAGGGTGTTGATGATCTTAGGTTTAGTTCATTAGTCCTATGTAATTTATGTTCCTTGTTTTGTAAGGTTACCATTCGCTGCAAGTGTCAGCGTTTGAAGAAGGAATGGCTATGCCAAGATGTTCAAGAAGCCTACCGGAGTTTTGGCAATGATCTTAAGGATATGTCTAAGAACCAGTTTGGTCTTGGACTTCTGCCTTGCAATTCTGACTGTAAGCCAAAAGTAGAAGTTTTGGATTCAGTGCTACAATTGCGTAAGCCAAAGGTTTTGGAGGTAAGACTATCGAAATAGATTGGTCTGTGTACGTGACAAAGTTTGAAGCTTGTTTGGTTTGGCTTTTTGTATGTGAATTCTAATAAATCATCACACCTTTATAAAAGGAAAATGAACCAGCAAACGCAACGCATGCATCTAAGCGCAGGAAAAGGCGCGAGCGGAATCACGAAATGAAGCAAGTTTCAAGTCTTGAGGTGTGTTTTGTTCTTCTTATTAGAGAGAGAGAGAGAGAGAGAGAGAATCTGCAGCTATACCTTATATACTTATAAACATCCTGTCTTGTGAACAGAAAATGATAACCTCCCTGAAGAAGCTGCTTCTGTTTGTGATCATCATGTTTGCACTGGTTATGGCAAGTTATTATGGTTACAAGGGTCTCCTATGGCTCTCTGACTGGATGAACGCAGTTGAAGCACAACGACAAAGAAGATACATGCGCATTTAATCATCCTCCAAGTCCAACCACAGTTTGCAACGCAAGCTTTTCCGGTGTGCTTAGTTCTTGACAATCTAGTGAGGCAATTTCATTTGTTGTTTCCATATCATCTTTCTTTGTAGATGTTGGGGCTTAACATAAGTAGCGTGACAGGGTTAGAGAAAAAGTTTCATTGAAATTCTTGGTATAGCATATGTCATCACACTTAAAAAGGTTATAATCATACTGAACTATGGAATTCTTTGATCTTAGAGGACAGATTTTATAATTGCACTTTCTGGGTTCGTTGGGTCTTCTATGACTTACCAGTATGAGTATGAGTACGATTATCCTTTGTTTTATTAGTTTGTTTGCTTCCCAAGGTAAATACTACTGAAAAGAACTTGATTTTGGCAGGCTTATAACTCATAAGAATAAATGTCGATTTTTAATTTTCGACTTATTAGGAATTAAAACTTGAAACATTCATGTACCTATTGTGATAAATTTGTGTGCTTTTTTCTCCACACTATTGTATGTGCAAAAATTAGATATAGTGGTGGAAAAGCATACGTAAATCTCTTGGCCAGGCCCGCTACGAGTTCAAAGGAAAATTTCACTCCTGGAGGAGATACCAGAGAGAATTAAGAGTGTGGATGATGCTCATCCTATAACCCTTTGTCTGGAAAAGGTTCCAATGTTTGGTTCCGTTGATTGATTTCCCAAATAATTTTTCATCAAGTAGGGGTAAAATAATCAAATAAACAAGTACTTATTTTTTTTTTGGCCAAAACCCAAATACTTATTCAATTTCCAAATACTTGTCCACATTTATATTCTAAGTTGTCTTATTTTAATTTTGCACTTCTATAATTAGAATAATTAATGTAATGTCTAGACTATTATACCATTAAATGCTTATATTGAAACACCAAAACACAAAAAAGTAGATATATTAAATAATGATTGAGACTAGTAATAATACTTCCTAATTCATTTTAGCTTAACTCAAAATAGTCCAAAATTATTTTTACATTTTTTATCCGGAATTAATTTTACTTGAAAGCCAATATTAGTTAAATGTAATAGTTCATTGATTGTAAAATTTTTTATAATATTATTAAATTTTTACAAATTTTCTTTTTCAGGCATTAAAAAAATTCATAAAAATTTAATAATATTATTAAAATTTGATTTTAAATAAATTATTACACTTACGTAATATTAGCTTCAAGTAAAATTGTTTTCAGGTAAAAAGATATTAAAATAGATATAACTCCTTTTAGATTAAGTTAATTTAAGTTAAAATGAATTAAATTGCTTTTATTTGTTGAACAATTATTTTGGTAATAAGGAGTAAAAAGATGAGCCCTAGCAACTACACCTAATTACATTCTATCTACAAGATATTGGGAATGTGAATGCTTTACTTTCTGGAAGTGTATCAATAAATCAGTAGTTTCCAAGAACAGGAAATCAATCGAGTGAGCAAAGGATTAGACCCTAAGAGGTAAAGAAAATTGAGTGGTGACCTATGAAGTTTCTGGTACCAACTCTTCATCTGCCACTAAAATAAATTAGAAAGAACCTTTTCTAGACATTTCTGTGTTTTGAGAGAACTCCCGGACCCTTTGACGCCTATTGCTTTTAATGAATGTTATTCAGTTGGGTTTGGTATTAATCTTTTGGAAGAGATCATATCAATTTCCTTTTTAACAAAAAAAATCAGAGAAACTTTTGTTGAGAGAGTAATTATTATAAGTAGCATTATAAAACTTGATTTCGGGCTTCGCCTGGGAAAACATCTTACTCTGAAAATTCGGCAATTCTCCCTTATTCCTTATAATTTTTTTTCTGTTAAGAAATCTCTATATATTTTTTTTTTTTACAAGAAACAAATTGGCTATGGAATTTTATTTATTTATTTTGATGGATTATGTGGTCTAATTCAATCAATCTGGTGTACCCGGCGTGGAATCAATCTATCTGGAAGCAGGGGGAAGCGATATGGATGGGTCTGAATTTAGTAGCAAAGCTTATAAATTTTGGTGGAAAAATTGTTTATGATTTGGAGCCAATGCCTCGATTAGGTGGAGGAGGTGGGTCACCGACCACCGCCGCGGGGCCACCGTAGGAGCCGCATGACTCCACGGCATTTTTAGCCATTATGTTGGAAAACGAACCCCGGGAAATCAATGTAGTGAATTTCAAGTCAATTCACAAGAACGTTATGTAGAATTAATGTGGAGGAACCGTCGGCGTCAGATTCAATGGATTTGTGGTTATTATTACCACGAAGAAAAACATCATGTGAAACGGAAGAGTGCAGAAACACCTGCAGATGAATCTGTGTGTTGGGTAAAATTTACAGTTATCTAACTTATTTTCTTCTTCTAAACAGGTACTGGCGTCTGGACCTTAAGATTGACATATGGAAATAGGTGCTTTTCGTCACTTCTAGCCTTAAATCGGACGAAATTGTTGACGTGATATTAATTAATATTAAAATAAAATATAAAATGAAACTTTCAGTCCTTTAACTTTTTTTATCAACAATTTTAAACCTTAAACTTTTCTCATGGTCTTCCTCATGGCCCCTCCGCCTCTTCACTGCTACGGTGACCTGCTGCCGCCATCTCCGGCTATTGGTGGCCCGTCCAAAATTGTGTCAATTAATTGAACAAAATAAAAAATCCTCAAACCCAACAATTAATTACTTAACATCAAGCCTCCATTCATACAAACTTGGACTTAGTTAATAAAAAACAAAAATCTGGATCTCGATCTAGTCGGCGGCGTCAGCTCATCCAGGAATCCCGAACTGCCTTCCCTCTTCCGTCAGCGATTCTCCGAACTACCTTCTCGTTACCAAATCCCGTTGGCTCTGAAAAGGTTGCTCGAACGAGACCCGGTTGCCAGCTGCCAACATGAACTTCGTCACCGGCGACAACGATATGTGGTCTACCTATTATTTTCTTCTTAGCTGCCAACCTCCACCGCCACGATGCCTGGTCCGGCTTGGCCAGTGAAATTCCCACCATCATCGCATCTGTTGACCATCGCCTCGCTCCGAAGCGCCGCCTCTCTGCACAGTATGAGGACGCCATGGACGCCATTAGACGAGAATGCCAAATTCACAATACAGACAAACAAGGCTAAGTAATCTACAAAGACAAGTAATTATAAGAATTAAATAAAATTATTGGCACTAAAACTAAGGCGAATGCAAAAGTTTCTCGGGGAGATGCAAAAACAAAACAAACCCAAGTAATAAAGCAAGAACAACTTCACTCTAGATGCTTCCACAAACGAATTGGAGAAACGGAGAAATACGCAAGAAGGGACCAATGGAGAAGGTTCAGAAATTGAGGACTTGCAAGAGGCGGGTGGGAAAAATATGGTGGGGAGAGAGGAAGGTGCTGGGGAATCGAGAGCGAGGAGGGGCAGAGCGAGGTAGAGAGAGAGGTTAGGTCCATAAACAAAAGATTTGAAAGTTCAGAGTTTATAACTGTTTAAGGAAAAAGTTTGAGGACTAAAATTATTATTTTAAATTTATTTTAGTATTATTTAATATTATACCAGTATTTTCCATTCAATTTTACGGAGAAATTAAGGGAAAGGACATGAATGGGATGCGAAATAAGAGTAAAGGTAGCTCGTTAGAACAAACTTAAGGTTGGGTATCCAATTAGAACATAAAAATAAATTAGATGACCTAGCGCGAATTTTACCCTTAATTTTTCCACAATTTTTTCACAATCATCTTTAGATTATCAAAATAAAGATGCAATGCATAACTAGTGGAATTGTTTTCAACCGGTGTTTTAACACTTTGTCATTAAATTTCCCTAAAAATAAAATTACATGAATTTGAAAGCTTTTCTTTTTCTTTTTTATAGTTGAATTTGAAAGTTTATCACTTGAGTTTTAAATGTGCTAAATTTGAAGTTGGAAGATTTCTGTGCTTCTAACACTTATTCGCGCATCTTTTTTATTGAAAGATTTTGCACGTGTTGTATTAGTGGGACAACCTTAAATTGTATGGTTAATTACACTTGCTCTTTAGAGTCAATTTGTTTTAATTTAAGTCAACTGACTTATTTATTTTAATATTTTTTTACCTAAAATAAATTTTATTTGAAAGTTAATATTATGTAGATTCAATAATCTATTTGAAAGTAAATTTTCACGATATTGTTAAATTTTTTAATGCCTTAAACTAGAAAAATTTATAAAAAATTAGTAAGATTATAAAAATTATTTTTTCAATAGATTATTGCAGCTACATAATATTGACTTTTAATTAAAATTAGTTCAAGGTAAAAAAGGCGTAGAAATAAAAATAAATTATTTTGAAGTCTAAAATCCTTCCGCCGCCCCTCCAAAACTTTTTTCTTATATCCCCTGTCTCCTCTTCCCTCATTTGTCATTCATTTTATTGCTTGACTAACTTTATCTGAGGTTATTTATCAGATTTTATGGTAAATGCAATATTCTTTAAATCCATGTACTCAATGGCAATTCGATACGCTCACCGGATAGATCTTCAATTAGAGTTAGGTAGTGATAGATATAGCTTTTCTCTTAAGTTCACCAGAATCTCAGGTTACTGGGGTGTCTAGATGCTAGGCAACAAATGTTGAGGTGATTGAATAAAATAAAGTTAATCTTTATTTTTTTTTAGATTTTATTGATAGTCTTTTTGTTTTTATAAACACTTTTTTTCATGCCTTTAATACTTAGTTGATTCCAACAACATTTGATTATTATCAGTTTAGTTTGGACTTTATTATAGTTATTTATGAGCTCTTTATTTCTGATTTAATCTGGTTTATATAAAAGATTCAGCTTAATCAAATTCTTTTCTTTTTATTCATTGTTGTAGGAGCGACTAGTTTTTAGTGATAAGTTTTTTATTTTTATTGACTCTTAGAGTTTTATATTCTTATTGTCCCTTAGAGTTTTATACTATTGTTAATTTATGAGATATCATTTAGCCCACTTTTAATTAAAATAACAAATTTTGTCATAAAAGCGTAAAGAATAGATATGTGATATATATCTTCAGACATGAATGTCATCTTACATTGATGAAGTAAACTATTTTAAAACTACAGAAGAAACTGGAATTGTAGCACAGGTTGTCATATTTGTTAAATAGATATGCACTTGTTTAAGAAATTTGAGTTTTTTTTTTATTGTAGCATAATTAGTAATAAAGTATTATTTAGGTCATAGATCATAACTATGATAGACGGATCCAGACCGTTCATTACTATGGGTTTCATGTTGGAGCCATGACAATGGACAACCCAAAATCATTTATTATGAGCAATGGACAACCCAAATTTATCTATCATAACTATAATATGTGACAATAAAATTTTTCTTAGTAGTATATGCATGGTACTTGAAAAATGTTGGACAGGTCGGACTAGGGAGAAGCAGAAGCTAAACAACCCACACCAAGCAGAATTGGTTTGACCCACCAATAGACCAGGCACCAGCAACCAGACCCAATGATGAATATTCCAAATTCAAAGTCAAATTCCATATCTAACCGCGCCCCACGGCGACGTCGAACGAGCAGCTTAAAAAATGTGCCAAAGCCCAAGGATCAGTTTCTACGTTTCTTCTTTCTCCAACCTTGGCCCCCACCGTTCCGACTCATGAAACCTACCCTCTGGAGTTTTCAAGTGGACTATTTAAGCCCCTACGCTAGTAAGCTTGAAGCCAGAATCTTCGGCTCCTTGAACTTTTCAAAATGAACTATGTTAGCCCCGCTCGGATGGTGCCTAAATTATAAAGTGGTAATGCCACGTTTTTGCGTCCTGTTCAGTGTTCAGCCTCCTCACCCAGATCAGAAGGAATTACACTTGGAGAATTCTATGGTTTTTGAAAACGTTCTTGAACCCTCATTCCATTTTGATATATACTTTAGGGCTTTAAGGTCCAAATTTAGTTCAAACTGAGCATGGGTATGGTATGTCGTGCCCTGGAGGTCAGAACCCCCAGGCATTGCTGCTGTTTGGTGGCATTTCCGCCTGAAACACGTCATGGACAGAGGCTATAACTTTTAAACTTGAAAGCTCTTCATCATTTTGAGAAGTTTGAGAGATGTTAGCATCGCATTCAAAATTCAGGGGCTTAATTGATCAACTCTGATAAGTTAGAGGGCTGTTTGATTATGTAAGCTGTTTAACTTTGAAAAGAAACATGACAAAATAGAAATTGGCGTGTCCACGCGAAACATCCAGGAGACCAGTCTCACTCCTAGACCCAAGTCCTCGCTTTGCTTGCAGCTCAATTTGAAGCCCACGTGGAAGGGGAGACAGAGACAGACACAAGCCTCCGTTTCATCATAACTTCCCCTTCATGTTCTTTGGTCATGTTCATATCTTCTTTTGGTGCCTTTTCGCGGCCTTTTCAGACAGCTGAGCGTTGCTTTTAAATTTCATCTATTATTTTGTGCGCGTGATTTCGAAATACATTCAACTTTTCTTGTGCTTCGAAAATTGAAACTTTTACTAATAGTTTGGCAGCGAGCAAATACTAACAGAAAAGAAGAAAAGGGAGAGGCAAAAAGTCGAAGCATCTCGGCAACGAACAATCAAATCAAGTAATCAATCTTCATTGCTGACCTAGTGTTGCACAAAATCCTACACTACAGCTCGATGTTAGATCATGAAACTCACAGAAATCTTTACAACCCCAGAAGTCAAAAAATGATGTTAAATAAAAGAACACTTGTGATGTCCCCCACGGGCCAAAAATATATATATATTTTTTTTAGAAAATTTTTCCACTTTTCCTGTCCTACTCTGAAACAACTGTGATTGAATCACTTGAGATGCTTCCATGGCTTTGCTCATCACATAGAAGGAGAGCCCTCTCCAAATTAGCCACAGTGTCTGAAATTGTAGGCCTCTCCTTCCCTTCCAAATTCACACAATGCATTGCCGTGTAAGCCATCAGCTCAATAGCCTCCACTTCGTTATTAGCCACCGGAGCCTCAACCCTTGTGTCCAACATCTTCATCAAATCTCCCGCCATAATCTGTGGCACCGCAAAATCCACCAAGCTCGCCGGCGCTCCTCCGTTGTCACCGTCCTTGAATATAGCCCGCTTGCCGGTCAGCAGCTCCAGCATCACAACCCCAAGTCCATACACATCACTCTTGGCAGTCAGCACGTTCAATCCATAGTACTCTGGATCAATGTACCCTACCGTCCCGGCTGCCTTGGTTGGCCTAAAATCTCCATCCGTCTCCGGTCCCATCATCGATAACCCGAAATCCGACACTCTTGCTGTCCAATTTGCATCAAGCAATATGTTGGATGACTTGATGTCTCTGTGAATTATTGGTGGAACTGCATAGTTGTGCAAGTATTCGATCCCTCTCGCCGCTTCTAATGCTATTCTGATCCTCATTTTCCATGAATTTAGCAAGCTACTGCTCTTCTCCACATTGTTTTTTTGGTGCAAATGATCGTAGAGAGCCCCATTTTTCATGTACTCGTACACAAGAAGCCTCTCATCTCCTTCTTCACAATAACCTACCAGGCTCACCAAATGTTTATGATGAAGTCGTGACAGGAAGGCCAGCTCCGATTCGAATGCGCTCTCTTTCTCCTGGAATTTCTTCTTCTTCTGACCCGTATCGCCCCTCTTGATTGCCACTTCTCTCCCGTCCGACAATTTCCCCCGGTAAACGATGCCGAAGCTTCCCGCGCCGATTTTGTTCTCCAATGCGAAGTTATTCGTGGCGGCTGCCAGCTCTGCCACTGTAAACTCCTCTGCTTTGTCCGGATGTTTCGTCGACGTCCCGCTTCTCTGGCGCCGCATTGTTAAAAGCCTCGAGCCTTGTCGCCGGATGGTCGAGGAACGCGACGGCGGGTTGCTGTTAGAGGCTGCGCCGCCGTTGGAACCGCCCCTGGTTATTGTTGGCTGCACTGAATTGTGAACCTTCTTTTTCCCGAAACAAACTCCTGTCCATAAACAATAAAGAATGGAACAAATTCCCATGAAAGCCCCGACTGATCCGATGATCGCGAACGCCAATAGTCCCCGTCGCAGCCCCCTCGACGGCGACGACCGAGGTACAACGAACGGCGGAGGCGGTGGCGAAGATGGGTTAGTAAAATTAAAACAAGGCCTGCAAATAACGCCGGACCCAGAACAGAGCCGATCAGAGTCCGCATAAATCCCGCAATTTCCAATGCACGACGACTGGGTCACACAGCGACCCGGTAAAATATCCGATAACGGTAATTCCAACCCGGAATCCGCATTCCAACCCGGACCAAAACATATTACCGAGAGATTGCTTGAAGTCAGTCCACACGTGAAATTCGTGCCGGAAACGATCAATTCAAAGGAAATTCCTTCGATCGAGTTCATGGTCGATCGGACAGACCCGCCCCAGCAAACCACCGACCCGTTCTGCCGCCGAATCGCGCAGCTATAATTTTCCGCCATAGCCAACCCAATAGCGAACTCCAAGCCAGAATTCGAAGGAACATTCAATTGCCCAGATCGATTCTCTCCTTTACAAATTAAAGACCCGGTTAAATTGAACCCACACACATGTGAAGCTCCAGCTGAAATGCTTATCATTGAAATATTCGTAAACTCCTGCTCGATTTGGGTAGCGATTGGATTGCTTCCCCAGCAACGAACTCCACGATCTGCGGCCGAAATACCGCAGGTGAAACCGAATCCGGAAGAGATCGACTCCAAACTGTGAGTGATGTTAGGCAAATTGGCGGAGCCTCCTCTCCAGCCGAGAACCGATGGCGTTGGTGACGTGGCAGTCGCTGAAATCTGGTCATCACCGACGGAAAGGTCATTGAGCAGGACAGTGTCGTTGTAATAGAGGCGCTTCGGGGATAAGGCGGGGTCTGCGGTGTTCCAACAGAGGAGGGCGTAGCCGCCGGAGCGGATGGCGCAGAGCGTTGTGCGGCCGGCTGCAATGGTGGAGAAGGAAATGTTTGGCTGGACTTGGAGAGAGGTCGTGACGCCGTCGGGGCGGTAGCAAATGATGCGCTGAGTGGACTGGGCGGCGACGAGGGCGCAGACGGTGGCATTGCCGTAGGCGACGGCGACGCTGGAGCCAGAGCCCAAGGCATGGGCGAGAAGCGGTGGAGAAAAGATGACGGAGATGAAGATGAAGAAGCGGAAGAGGAGCGAATTCTTCATGTAAAGAGTGGCTGCTTTGTGGCGGGAGAGATATGGAGTTTCAGTTTCTGGTTGGTCAGCTTCATTGGAGGACTGTACAGAGAGAGAGAGAGAGAGAGAGAGAGAGAGAGAGAGGGGTGATCGAAGAGAATCCAGAAAAATATGAGAGGCAGATTTTGGAGGTTTCGGTTTAAAGAGCGTTAAAACGACGAGGGAATTGTTAATACTGAAGCAAGTCTGTAAAAACATTTGGGCGAACTACTTTTTTACCCCCATAGGTTTTGGAAAACTTTACACTTTTCAACAAATAATTTATAAAAAATGATTGTTAGTGGTTATTTGCTTAATTTATATATCAATTAAAATTATTTATTTTAAAAATTTTGAAAATAATTTTTAATATTTTTTTAAAACAAGTATTTTAATAAAAATATTTAAGTATTTTTTTAAAAAAGGAAAAAATTATAAATTTTAATTACTTTATAAAAATATGATTCAAGTGGTTATTGGATAAATAGAGCAATTTAGCTTTCAAATCATATTAATTCTACACTAAAAAAGTTAAAATTCATAATAGATGATTATTTAAGTTGTCAAATAAGTTGCGCTGGATACAGTGTTAATTCTTTTTATAGATAAATAATAGAAATTATCATTTTACTCTTTATAGTGCAAGACAACCTCCTTCTCTACTAATATTAAAAAGATAAGTGATTGAAAGTAGGCTTCCAAATTTATATGTGAAAATGTGAATCGTACTAAAACTCAAGTGGGAAAGCACATTCGACTCAAAAAATTGTGCAAACGTGACAAAAAAAAATTAGCGTTATTACACTTACCCTCGAGATTCTAATGAAAATTACATTTACCGTCTTGTTTTTGTGTATTTTTGTGTATACAAATTGAGAAAAAGACTATAACTTACTTTACAGTGAGAAATGGGAAAAATTAATAATTTAAATTATTCATTAATTATCAAAATTTTATTAGAAAACTTAATTAATTTACTAAAAAAATATCAAATAGTTAATCTATGATTTTCTTTTCCGCAATACCTCCAATATTTATTAGCCACATTAGATCCCAACTAATCTAAAATTGAGTCATGCTCACAGTAGACCACTTTTAGAGGAAAATTTCTTCCTACTCTGTTATCAGAAAGTTTTAATTTAGAATTTTAAAAATTGATGTTAGACAACCCTAAGATAAGATACATGAGTATAATATTATGGGCTCGATAATTAATTTTATAGCAGTATTTCATTTTAAAGATTGTAATATCCAAAACTTATTTTGACATTTTAAACTCAATTTAAATGGTAACAAGCATACTTAACTTTAAAATTAGGAGTTTAACCCGTAATCCCTCATAAATGTCTTGTTTGCATTACCCGTAATCCCTCATAAAGTCTCATCATCACGTTGCCTGTGTAAGTGGTAGTAAAAGGTAATCGATAATCTCATGCAAAATCATCACTTTACCTTTGTATAAGTTACGACTCGAACACAAAATCTTCCACATGATATATATATATATATTTATTTTCATATCAATAAAATAATAATATAATAATGAAGAATCATTTCAAATCCAACTCACTTTAAGAAGGAAATTTTCCTCCCTCTGTAGAGTATCGTCTTATTTTATTTTTAATTTTTTAAAATTTTCCGCTTAATGAAGTAAATATTCGGTCCCAACTTTTTTTAGAATCAGTCTTATAGCATGTGTTTTGACGTTGATGCAATTTATATCAATTACCGTTGAAGTTATGGATGGTTCGTGCAAAACGTAATAATTTTTGAAATCATCCCAGCTATTTTTGTAATAATAAACATAAATCCAAAAATTTTCATACGGAAGTCAAAATCTGATGCAAAACTGCAAATGGATTTGCACTATTTGAGCACTAGACGAGAAGAGAAGAAAACCCAATGAATCTCAAATTTGTTTTTATGCTAACAATTTAATTTATCTTTGGCAACGACTTGTTTCAATTTTACCAGATGTAAAAGAGAAAACACAATGTCACAAGGGATCTATATATAATTTTATGTGATTGAAAGTGTTATTAATTAGGGTATAATGCATATTCTAATTAACTGCCACGTCACTCTTTTTCTATCTATAACATTTTATGTACACCTAAAAACTTTACTAATGTCAATTGAAAATAGACCTAGCCTTATTACCCTTTTGCATCTCAAATTTTGCTAACTCTTACCTTTACCCTTGGAACAACTTAGATGTACTCATCTCTCAAACTATACAACTCAAAATACTTTATCAACTTTCTTGTAGTCAGCTGCCGAAAAAGAAAAAATTCAAGTAAACCTCATCCAACATAGAGTGGCACTGGAGTCATAAGTGAGACGTTTATGGGAGAACTGGACTACCTTAAAATTGATATGACAATAGCATTACATCAAATGGGTTCTCTCAAATTAGTGTTTTCTAGTGATGGGAAGATGAACACCTTGACTCTATGAGGAAATAACATTTAGCTCCTTCATTTTCCATTTATCTTTCATTTTGGTCCTATTATAACCAATAACATCATTTTAGTAAGAAAGGTATCGTAGGTGTTAACCGTTCATTAGTTGAAACAGTAAAATGTCATACTTTACAAAGTTTGAAATGTGAGTCTAAGAGATTAAGTGTTTGAGTCGGTAAACTTTGAGGGCAAAAGAGGGTTTAGGCCATTAAAATAAATAAACATGTGAAATAAGACAAACTAAGGCCTTTATATGGTATTGTCATTTGTCAATTGAAGAGGAATGACCACGTGTTGAGGCACAGTTTGAGAGCACAATGCGCATAAGATACACGTCGAGACCAAAAATTAAAAACATTGTGCTCGTGGAGGTTATTAGGTGTGTAACATTGACCAATTTTGGCGTCCGTTCGGATTTCGATATTAATTAATTTACTTTATTCTGAGAAAATTAAAGTTTTAGGACGAAATTTTATACGACAACGAAATGCATTAAATTTTCTTTGAAATTTGTTGTACTAGCACTGATTTGATCCAATACATAGTCGCTTGTAATTAATTATTGTTCTCCTCTCTTAAGTTGGTTGCTTTATGACATTATTTGGAAGTTAATCAAGGTTTCTACCTGGCTATCACATTAATCCATCGTGACAATTCTCCTTTTTAACTTCAAAACAACGATCACATCTCAATTTGGATTTTATTTAATTAGGTTGAAGCACGTTAATTATGTGATCGTAAGGAGGGAACAAAATCTACAATTGTATTTACTTGGTCGTCTGAGGTTCCAAACTTTGAATTTCGTGTGGTCGTGGGCTAAATCAAAGTAATCCACTCGGTCAATTGACGAGTTTGGACGGTGATATTTTCCGTTGGCTAGATAGTGATACACAAGGACCGTTTCTTCCCGGCTGCTATTAAAATGATAGCTGCACTCTGTAAATTATAGTTGTACCATAAAATATACCGTATTGCATAATGTTATTGATTATATAAAAAAAAAATTAAAATATTATTTCAAAATTAAATATAATTAGTATATTTTTTATATATTTTTATCTGTATTTTAATTTTTTTCATAATAAATTTTCAATTATGTATGAAATATATGATTTTTCAATTATGTATGAAATATATATGAGCGCTAATATTTTTATACAAAAAAAATAAAAATAAAATATATAGAACAAAATAAATATTATTAAAAAGAACTAACTTACTGATACATGAGGAAAAAAAGCAAAAATATGGTGCTTATGTCATACATTATTCGGCAAAAGTAATATACTTATTTCTAATCCCTAGCTTGTTCTAATATCAATTAAATTTTGTTTGCAAATAAAAAATAAAATTAATATTTATATCAAAATATGTGTATTAATTATATTTTTATATTTTATATATTTATATATGGTACTTTGATGTAAAATGATAAAAAAAAATTACATCTCCCATGCACCATGGTAAATAGCATATTGCAGTAAATAGAAAAAAGATATATAAAAGCTCAATAGTATGCAAAATACTATGATATTTTACATGAAAAAAATGACAAATGTGAAAGCTTTTGTATTGTGTGCCGCAAACCTGCAATAAATGAAATCTTGCGTGAAATACCGCATAATTTTGCAAAATTAAAGACCATGCTTATTGGTTTGGGTCAGCTAGTTTTTGGTGGGTTCGTTAAACAAGCCATAAACTATATACTGTTCACTGTTCAATTATTCGCTCTCAACTCCCAGACAACTAGTTCAACTCATGTTAGGGGACACTCCCACGACAACTTCAACCATTTACATTGGTTTTCTAAAATGCCACTTCACGTGTGCCCTGCCCCTCTAATTGTTCTTCCGCCCTCAATCCAATTGACTAATGGAAAAATTACATAAACTCCCCAGAGGTATAGGTAAATCTACATTTATGTCTTCTCTATTTTATATACTTATACTTCTCCCTGTTTCACATATCTATACTTATTCCAATTGAAAGTTAATTCCGTTATTAACCATTACCACAAAAAAGGGGAAATACTTGACTTTGCCCTCTTAGTCTTCATTCACAAAAACTTTAGCCCCAACTTAAGAAAAACAAAACCCATAAACAAAAATAAAAAAAATAAAAACAAAATACAGGAGATTAAAAAAAACCAATTGTCTATTCTTGTACACCAATTTTTTTGCAATTCGAGAAACAGAGCAGGTCTTCTCTATCCTTTTCCCCCTCCAACAATTACCCTCCTGCCTCCACCTCATCTCTTTCTACCACGGCTACCTCTTCTATTTTATCGGGTATTCAACTAATTCAAGGGATCAGAGGATCTCCATGATAAGGGAGGATGTTGAGTACGAAAGACTGTGGTAAGAGGAGGATCTCCTCGGCAGCCATGAAACTAAGAAGAGAGTGAAGCTCGGAGAAGCAGTAAGGGGAGAAGTGGTGGGTTCATGAGCCAGGTGGGTTTGTGTGCCAGATGGGTTTTTAGAAAATTGAAAACCGGATTGCGATGGTGTACTTCCAAAGTGGTTGGACATAGAGAGATGGCAGCCATTAGAACTCATGGCATGTCTGGCAAAGGACCTATGCGTGGCAACGATGTAGGTATGAGTGGTCGAACATAAAGATTTGAACCCTATTTGCATACAGCTGTTCTAGATCGGGATTGGCCTCCCTTCGAACGCTATTTGCCTACGAATGACCTCAACTTAAACTAAGGCAACAATTAATGAAAACAAGAAATAAGAAGCTAAACTAACAAAATTGTAGATCACTCAATCATCAAACTAAATAAACATAACAACTATCCTAAATACATATTTACAAGGTTTTTAAGGAATGTTATCCAAATGAGTTGCTCCATAGACATAGCTTTGATATAAGTTTCTAACTAACCCAAATCATACTTCAGGATAGTTGTAAGCCGGAAAACTCTACAGTATTAACTCTCATTTCCCAAGGTAGGGCTGATTAACTCCTTAGAACCCCCTTAGATATCCTTATCCTATCAGGTTGTCCTAGGAACTCTTAAGCTAAAGTTTTCCTCTAAGCTCTTATAGGAACGATGATTCTCCCAAATTACTATTACCCACACTCCATTAGCCATCTTCCAACCTAGAAAAACTCTCTCAAGTGATTTTCTTAGTCTAGCAAATTGTGCAACAAAAATGGCCACAAAATGATGAATACATTCAAGCACAAGCTAAGAGAGCCAATAGATCATGTAAATAATCAATGGGATATATATATATATATTAACAAGTATCAAATTATCCCAAATGATTCACAACATCCATAGAAACAACAAATATACACATATTTACAAAAATCTCAAATTAAAAAAAAAAGAGTTAGGGTTAAGAGAACAAAATCCAAGTAGAAATCTATGTTGTAGAAGAGTTCACACTTCAATCCAAACAAGAATCTCCATGAAATTGTCTTCCTACCTCCTTAATCCAAGAAAACCCTAAAAAACCTAGCCAAAATATGAGTCTAGAGGGTTTGGGGTTGAAGTAAAAAGAGATCAACTTTCACAACTTTTGGCTAAGCTTTTTTTATAAATAGAGAAGGTCTCGACACCACGACACCGCGTGCCAGGCCTCAATAGCATTGATACCCTTTAATATTTTGACAATAACTTTGTACACAGATGTCTGATTAAGATGATTCAAGAACCCACACGAAGCTAAAAGGAATGGCTACAACTTTTATTCTTTCAACCAATCCTGAATTTGCCAAGAAAAGATCCAAGAATGACTTGAAAGTTATCCATCTTCTACTCTAGTTATCTTCATTTGCAAAAAAATAAGAATAACACTAGAAGGACCCTAACTCTAGGAATTATTGCCATGAAGTACATCAAATGAAGGTAAAATGATAGACATCTCATGCATTTGACACCGATACTCAAATCCAAACCATTGATATTTATTGACAATTGCCACCGATTTCAAATCCCATACAAATCTCTGTCATCCTCCATCGATTACCTATGAATCTCCTTCCTAGACATGCATCCTCCTTGTCATCACAACCATGGTTTTTAATTCTGTACAATACTGGTCGGTACTGCCGGTACGTACCGGTACCGAAGAGAAAACAAAACGGTATGGCTTAGAAACGTCTTGGATTGAATACCGGTTTGTACTGGTCTGTAGCGGGCATCTCGGCATATCGGTGACTCGGTTGTTCTGGTTTTCATACGGTACATGCCTTAAGTAAAAAAATAAACAAAAAAATAAAAACATAAGAAAACCTAAATTCCTAAATAATTTACGTTTTGCCGTTTTCAATTTCAGCTTACAAGAGGCAACAACATGGTTTTTCGATTGAAAGTTTGTTTAACATAATTGATTTGTATTTAATTGATTGAAATGTTATTACCATGAATTGTGACTTTGTGAGTGAAAAGTGAAACTAGCTCTATTTTAGTTATGCGGTCATCGTTTTGGTCAATTTGATATGGCCCTAAAAAAATTTATAGAAAAAGTTAGAATTAGCCATTTTCTTCAAGACTTTTTGTATATATGCATAACCAATAATCTGTTTGTAAGTTGTTTCTTTATAAAAGTTTTAATGCCTACAAATTTATATGTGTGTGTGTGTGTGTGTGATTTATATATATATGTATAAAATTTATTATAGACCGGTATATCCAAGACATACCACCGAGACAATCCCGGTACCCAAGACTGTACTATACCGTTAGAAAAATGGTACAGCTTTCGATACGATATTTAAAACCTTGATTACAATCATAGAGAATCACCACCACCATCCTCCTTGGTGCCTCCAGGAAATACCCTTTTTCCAATTATGGTTTGTTGATTTTTACTTGACATTGTCTAGCCCAGTTCAGTTTCCCTTTCAACGTTGTCATGTTTGGATCTTGTTGAGTTTATTGAGATAAAAGTTTAAGATTTATTTTGGTTGATCAAAGCATGGTGGTTGGGATGGCAATGGTAGAGAGCAGAGATGGGTGCGGAGGGATAAAGGAGGATAAGGGCTAGCTTGTTAGATGAAAAAGTTGGGTGGGCAAAAGTTTTAGGAAAGAAAGCTAAAACTGCAAAAGTAGGCATTTTTTTTTTAACGGTCATTAATCGAGTTAAATTTTTTAAAGGGTAAGTGTAGATATTTGAAATAGGGAAAACACAAGTATAGATTCAACTAAATATCTAAAGGGTTTTGGTAATTTTCTCTTTACTAATTCCCACCATATTCCTTTCTTGTTTATTGCACTACCATCGATGTGTTATTCTTCGTGTCGTCCTCTCTACCAAAAGCCACTACCAGCCACCCTCCTCACCAACACCATCCCATGTCGGCCTACATCATAGCTTTTGAGCATCACCAGGCACCATCATCGATGGTCATTGGCAAGGCCACGATGATGATGGTGGGGTTAATGCCAAAACTCATTTGCTCGTTTTCTTCTAGATATGAACATGACAGAAGAACATGCCCCCAAAATCATCAAAATTTAATAACATGATAAAAAATTTTATTTTAAATGATTTATTATATCTGCATAATTATGGCTTTCAAATGAAATTGGTTAATCTTGATAAAAAAAAATATAAAAATAAAATAAGTTTTTTTGAATTAAGTTTATTCAAGTTAAAACAAATTGACTCTAATGCTTTTGAATAATAGTACTCATTAAAAATCACATGCATGCTTTCTTTAGAAAACAAAAACCAGAAATCATAAAAATTGTAATAAGTAATTATAAAACTTGAAACCTAAGACATCTGAAGCATGAGGACTAGAGTAGAATCATGAGGAGTTTGGGAACTATATATGATGTTTTAATTAAATGAATCTCATACACACACACACACACACACTCACAAAAACACCCACGCAATTCAAAATTAAGAGTTGAAAGGAGTGGTAAATTTGACCTGACCCGAAAATTTGGATTGGCCCACCCGAACCAAAACCTGACCTGAATTGACAAAAAAAATCAACGACCCGAACCTGATTGTACCTAACCCGACCTGAACCCAAACCCGATTAAAGTGAAACCTGAAAAGACCCAAAACCTGAAATACTCAAACCTGAATTAAACTGAACCCGAAATAACCTGAACCTGAAATGACTTAAACCAGATACTAACCTAATACAAACCCGAAAAGACTTGATTCTAAACTCGACAAAACCCAAATTTAACGCAAATTAACATAAAATATATGGTCGATAAATATTTAAAAATTCATGATTTTTTTATATATTGATTATTTATCTAAAATGTACATTAATTATGACTATGTAAATTAAGAAATTCAAAAAATATTTCAAAAATATTTTTTGTTTAGGTATTTTATGGAATTTAAATAACAAATCAATAAAATAATTTGTCTTGGTTTGTTTAGAGGTCTTTCAGGATTTATTGGTTGAGAGGACTTGATAGTTTTCAGTATTCTCGAATTTTAGTATAATTCTATAAAGTTACTAAATCAAACTTTGATTCTTTATAATATGAATGACTTATTTTAGCATCTATCATTGTTAGTTGCCTTCTACATTTGATAGTAAGACTAACCTATATAAAATTTTAATTCAAAGTACTAGTAAAGCACGCATTGGTTCGAGATTATTTGATTTCACATAGTTCGCATAAGCTCGGGCTCAAATTACTTAAAGCATTCTTTCCTATTCAAAACTACAAAAGCCTAAAATCACAAACAATAATCTCCAGAGTTTAGTGACTTTGCCCCAAACTTTTCATGATTTTGCCTAAAACATCAAAATGAAAAAGAGTATGGCGACAATATGCCATGTTAAAAGTCTTAAACAACAAAGCTAATGATAAAGTTTGAACTGCCTACTTTCAAATATTTGCATTTGCCAAACCTATAAATTGCCAAAATAATGGTAGTTAGTGAAATACCAAACAAAAAATATAGAGTTGTTTATGCTAGTTATAAATTGAGTCATTGCTTAAAAAGCACAAAAAAACCTAACTGCCATAAAGTGACTAATAGTAATCTTACATTTACATCAAAACCAAATTAGAAGATGCTTCAGAACTGGTCAAATTTCTCCTCCTTTTCCTTGAAGTGGTGACTCATATTCATGCTAAAGAGAGCCTAGGTGAGATTAACTAGATTTGTTCAAGTTTAAACTCATCCAATTTCAATTTGAAGGGGTTTGGACATAATTTAGTCAAAATATCAATTTTAGTCCAACAACTCTCTTAGGCTACTGATCAGGTCCCCATTTTTATGCCAAATTTAAATTTAGCCCAACTTTTTCCTGATTTGTCAATTAGACTTAAGTTTTGTAAAAATAACCAGATTTTTCCAGAATTTAGTGATTTTGCCCCCAAATTTTTCAATTTTGATATATTTGTCTCAAACTCTCCAGAGTTGACAAATTTGGCTCTAAATTTTCAATTTTGTCTAGACCTTTCTAAAAGCATATAATTCACACCTAAACACTTCCATTTCGCCTATGCTGGCCGCAAACAACCTCTAGGACTCAAAATTAGTATCTAAACAAAATTAATTCATTTTTTGACCCTAAATAATGACTTTAAATTCCTAAAAAATTATAACTCAAATTGACATTATAATTTAAACGCATCTAATCATACCAACTGCTTAAGTTCCAAAGTAACCAAGTTTATAATTTCATGAATTGAATTTGCAAAGTTTAAAATTAGGTATTTTTATTAAAATAATTGTATATTAGATTATTTTTTATGCCTAGTAATTTTTTAGTTATGTAGTACCTAAATTTTGAAAATTTTATTTTAGTCATCCATAGAAATTGCAACATGGGTCTCCAAACTTTTCAAATATTTGCATGAAAAATCAAATTGTTTAATTTAATTTTTAACGAAACCTAAATAAAAAATTAAATTAATTCAATTATTCTAGTATATGCACCAATAACCCGATTAGACCCAAATATCAACTCAAATATGACCCAAAACCCAAATAACATGACCTGAAGTTACTAGAAGCTAAAATTGACCTAACCCGAGTTAAGTCTGAACCTGAGCATAAAATTAGTTCAAACTGAAATCAACTTGAACCCAAATAATCTGACCTGAACCTGAATTGATACTAGCCTAACTTAACCCGAACATGAATGATCCGACCCACTTAATTGCCTGTTGAATTACCCTGAATTGTTGAATTCTTTCGGGGAAAGAAAAAGCTTTTGTTGAATAAACGTCAGCCGTCAAAATGTACCAGAAACAAAAATAAAATTCAGCAGTCAGCGAGATATCTGTCAACATATTTTATTTGCAGCGTTGGCTGCTGCGGGTGCTGCTACTCGTCAAACTCTACCTTCTTAGTATTTTGTAATCATACTCTCTCTCCCTCCCTCCCTCCCTCCCTCTCTCGGAGGGATAACCAAACCTCATAATCCATTAACCCATCAATTTTTTACGTTAATCACCTTTTAAACTTTCGAAATCATGCCCACTACACAATTAAATAACTTAGTTGGAAATTTTCTAAAAATTTTGGATCAAAAGGGTGCAGGTTCTTCAAACTGCCAGAGTGAGCAGTATAGAAATAAGATAAATATTTTTTTTCAATGTTTCAATATAATTAAGCTGTTCCTAATACTGAAAAATTATCGTTATCAATCCATTGTTTAGTGTAGACTCAATTTCTAGGATTTTAGATTTGAAAAAATTACATTATGGGAGCATTTGGTTCAACATTTCTCAAAATTCTTAGAAAGTAACTAATTAAGATTACGGGAGACTAATATTCTGGAAAGTAATAAACCACACCTTTTAAACTTTTAAAGCACAAATATGATTGAGTATTAAATGTGGGAAAAAGAATTATTGTGTTTGGTTAGATTGAGAAAATGACTTCCAGCAGAATTTTTATTTTCCAAATAGATGTTTCATTTATAGTTCATTGGAAAATATTTCATACCTGTGAAGTTGGGAAATTTGTCTTCCAAAAATTGTGAATGGACGATCTATACTAGAAATTGAGAATCCAAGAAATTATTCTCGTGATCTAATCAAACATAACATTGTTTGGATTCTTTTTCTTTCTTAATCATTTTTATACTTTAAGAATCAAACCGTAAAAATTGTGCTCTTTTTCTCAAAATCCTGTCATCTGTTTTTCTTTACCTTAAAATAGTGCCATTAAGAATCAAAACTCACTTGTTTGTTTTCTTCTAGATATGAACATGACCAAAGAACATGCCCCCAAAATCATCAAAATTTAATAACATGGTAAAAAAGTTTATTTTAAATGATTTATTATATCTACATAATTATGGCTGTCAAATGAAATTGGTTAATCTTGATAAAAAAAATATAAAAATAAAATAAATTATTTTGAATTAAATTTATTCAAGTTAAAACGAATTGACTCTAGTACTTCTAAATAATACTCTCTCCGTCCCAAGTTGTTTGAAATATTTCAATTTGGCACAAAGTTTTAGGCGAGACGCATTTTTGGCACGGCTTCTTGCTTTGCCCTTGTCTTCGTCTTCAACTTCCACCTTTTGTCTCCCTCATCACCTCCATCTCCGTCTTCTGTCCAAACCTCGTCACTTCCATCTGGTCGCTTCATCCGGTCATCGTGTCTAGTCGCATCGTGTCTAGTCGCGTCGTCGCCTCGTCTAGTCGCATCTCCAGCTCTCACTCGCTTCCATCCCTGATCATGTCACTTTTGTTCCCGATGCATCGATTGTTGTCCCCGTCAGATCAATTGCCTTCCCCGCCCTGTCGATTGCCGTCTCCAATGGGTTGATTGCATCATCGTCTCTATCCAGTTGATTGCCTCCTTTGTCGAGTCGATCACCCCCTTTGTCGCATCAATTGCACAAAACCATTGCCTCTTTCCCACTCGTAGATCCTCAACTCAGTAGCGAACGGCTGCGATCAGCGTTGAATCGTTTTGGGTTGGATGAAACGAAGATTGAGAGCAAAGATGATATGGAGAGAGGAAAGAGTGCTAGTTTGTTGGGAAGGGGAGATGAGTTAAAATAGGGTTATAATTGTAAATGGTATATAAAAAGCTTACTAAATAAGGAAATGCTTCAAACAATTTGGAATGATCTAAAAAAAAAGTGTTTTAAAGAATATGAGACGAAGGGAGTAATACTCATTAAAAATCGCCTGCATGCTTTCTTTAGAGAGCAAAAACCAGAAATCATAGAAATTGTAATAAGTAATTATAAAACTTGAAACCTAAGGCATCTGAAGCATGAGGACTAGAGTAGAATCATGAGGAATTTGGGAACTATATATGATGTTTTAATTAAATGAATCTTATATATATATACACTCACAAAAACACGCTCGCAATTCAAAATTAAGAATTGAATTGCTCTGAATCAAAAGCTTTTGTTGAAAACTTTCAAAAAAAAAAAGGGCTTTTGTTGAATAAACGTCAGCCATCAAAATGTACCAGAAACAAAAATAAAATTCAGCAGTCAGCGCGATCTCTGTCAACATATTTTATTTGTAGCGTTGGCTGCTGCGGGTTCTACTGCTCGTCAAACTCTACCTGCTTAGTATTTTGTAATCATATTCTCTCTCTCCCTCTCTCTCTCGCTCTCGGAAGGATGACCAAACCTCATTATCCATTAACCCATCAATTTTTTACGTTAATCACCTTTTAAACTTTCAAAATCATGCCCACTACACAATTAAATAACTTAGTTGGAAATTTTCTAAAAATTTTGGATCAAAAGGGTGCAGGTTCTTCAAACTGCCAGAGTGAGCATTATATAAATAAGATAAATATTTTTTTTTCTCTGTGTCAATAAAATTAAGCCGTTCCTAATACTGAAAAATTATCGTTATCAATCCATTCTTTAGTGTAGACTCCCTTTCTGGGATTTTAGATTTGAAAAAAATTACATTATGGGAGCATTTGGTTCAACATTTCTCAAAATTCTTAGAAAGTAACTAATTAAGATTACAGGAGACTAATATTCTGGAAAGTAATAAACCACACCTTTTAAACTTTTAAAGCACAAATACGGTTGAGTATTAAATGTGGGAAAAAGAATTATTGTGTTTAGTTAGATCGAGAAAATGATAGGACTTCCAGCAGAATTTTTATTTTCCAAATAGATGTTTCATTTATAGTTCATTGGAAAATATTTTCATATCTGTGAAGTTGGGAAATTTGTCTTCCAAAAATTGTGAATGGACGATCTATACTAGAAATTGAGAATCCAAGAAATTATTCTCGTGATCTAATCAAACATAACATTGTTTGGATTCTTTTTCTTTCTTAATCATTTTTATACTTTAAGAATCAAACCGTAAAAATTGTGCTCTCTCTCAAAGTCCTTCATCTGTTTTTCTTTACCTTAAAATAGTACCATTCAGTGATCATCTATCATGAAAGAGCTAGTTATATATTCGCGGAGGCTAAATAAAATAGTGGTAATTGCCGCTTATTTTTAATTTTATCTTGATGTCATTCGAAAATCGGTATTTATTTATTTATCAAATAACCTTATAAATCATATTTTTTTAATAAAAAAAATTATTTGATGGTTTTTTTTTCCTTAGCTTAAAAAAATTAAAATTCAACAGAAATATCTTATCTTCACAAAAGATGTTTTAAAGGTGGCTTTTGGGCTTCAATTCTTAAAATGTATAGGATTTTAATTAATATACAAGTTCGGCAAATAATTACCATATATAAAAATAATCACCGATAACCACTTACGAGTACGTAATTCCTTAATTTGGATTCCAGCTTCAAGAATAGAAACTGAAAGGACTTGAACCCGAGAAAATCACGTTGCTACTTTGCCCCGTTTAAAACATTGAGGACCTAATAAATGAGTCTAATAAACCTTAATCTTCTCCACAGTTTCCTCGATGCCACATAAACTATGGCTATTTATATATATATATATATATATATATATATATATATATGCCAAAGAACGACCGGTGCGTATATGTATATGTTGTAGCGGGGAAACCGTTTGAAATACACAAGAGAGATCTAGATAGCTAGGTCGAACTAGATTAACTTTCAATTAATTAACTTGCAATTTTCAGGAGAATGAATAATAAGAAAAGCAGGATGAGCGTGGTGGTGATGATTTTTGTATTGGTGGCGGTGGGGAGCATGAGCTCCGGGGAGGCGGCGGGGTCGACGGCGGACTGTATGGACACAAAGTGCATGCCGGTGTGCATGCAGCAGAGTGTTGCAACCAGGGAGGCCTGTCTACCAGCCTGTGACAAGTACTGCAAGCAACTTTCTGGCGCTACTGTGAGTACCGGTTTGGGCGGCTTGTTCGGCTTAAGTTAGATAGTAATCGAATATATAGTACACACAAACAAAACCATTTCTTAATTGCCATACATCTTTGTACGCTGAAATTTCTTTTGATATATATGATGATTTTGTTTTCTGTTCTGATCATGATTATGTATGTTACATCGATTAAATAATTAAATAATTACATAAAATGGACTATTTTCATCTTTACTTTTTTTTTTTTTGCTTATTATCATTATAAAAGTTTTTATTTTTTGTATTAAAAGTATGATCTTTACAAATATTAAGGAAACTTAGGAAAGTATATATATTTATGAATAGCTAGTTTGGGAATGATAAGAGGTCACTTGCATGCTTCTCAAAACCTAAATAACATTTAGCCACATTTGGCATTTTCTTTTCCTTGTTGGGCGAGTGCTTGTGAATAGTTGAACCCAGGTTGAGCCTGGGCAATGTTCTCCTTTTGATCAACCGACCTTAGCTGGTGGGGATTTATTTGGGTTCGTATTCAATAAGGTCAGGTTATCAGGGTCTTAAACTAGATTCAACTTGATTATTGGGTTTACTCGATTCACTGATACATAAGTCAAAATGGTTGAATCAATTCAATTTTTTGTTTAATTTTGATTAAAATTTAATTTAACTATACATAAAAAATAATATAAAATTTATAAAGATATATTAATATATAATTTCTTTAATAAAATACTTCTTCTGTGCCAAGTTCTTTATAACATTCATTATTTAACAATTAATCTATGATTTTTTATTTTCAACATTTTAGTATATAAATGGAAAATGATTATATTAAATAATAAATAAAGACCTATAGTTTCTAAATATATATTTTTTAAATTTTTTTCTAATAAATAATATCCCTCTGTCCTTTTTTTTTCCTCCATTTAACTTTTTTTACTAGTTTGACTTAAATTTATTTATATTATTGTTTGTTAAGAAATTAAAATAAATATATTAAAAAATTATAGGTCTTAACTGATCATTCATGTATAATTTTTTTTATTTATATATTAAAATATTAAAAATAAAAAATTATAAATTAATTGTTAAAATATGAATGGTGCAAAGAATTTGAGACAGAAAGAGTAATATGAATAAATTCAATTAAAACTATTCAAAAAAGTCAAATATTTGAAAAAATATGGGATGCAATGAGTACTATAATTTCTAAAACCTAATCATTCCTATCTCTATATCACTGGTCACTAATCGTTTCCCATAGCTCTCACTCGCTGGCTCTACAACGCAAAACAAATCAACAGAATTGAAAAAGCCCATTCACATATATTAAATCATAATTTTTCTAAATTCTTTACCAACCGTATATTTTATGTTAATTTAAGTTAAAATCAAGTCTTGTCATTTAGTCATTGGGTAGTTTCAAGTTCAGGTCAAGTTGGGTTTGGGTTCTGGTTTTCTTGAGTTTTACTGGGTTCAGGTTTAAATCAAGTTGGGTACAGTCAGGTTTGAGTTGCTTATTTTGTTAGATAAATTGAGTCAGGTCGGGCTTGAGTTCAGATAGGTTGAGTCAAGTCTTCTGGTTGGGTCAAATTCTGTCATCCCTACTTGTCGGGGTACACTATGTGATCATTCCAATTACTTTCATTGACCAGTTTAGTCGTTCTAGAGAAATGGAAATTTGGAATGTAGAAATATTGTACCTTTTTTCTCAAGTTAGTTTGCTTCAATGATTAGGGGTATCAACTCCAAATTTCCACGGCATGGTTTTGAATCTTGCCTGAGTTGCCTATTTCATTTCCTCCTTTCTACAACAAGAGGGGGCACTATTTGAATTTCAGTAGATAAAGACAACCCCACTAAAATTTGGCAAACTTACATGTGGGATCCATAAGTTTTAGTTAAATGAATATTGAGGCTACTGGAAATTTTCTATTAACTCTACTCAATATTGGTGCAAGCAAAATTAAAGATGTCTTTTAACAGTAAATGAGTTACTTGTGTCTTTTTGTCACATTAAGAAAAGCAAGGGACCTAAATCATTATTAACCCTTTTCTATCCAAAAATCCTCATTACAAAATTTTATCGATTATTTCTGTAATTTGCTCCGAATTGCAATTGCAAATTCCATTCATCCTTAGCAAAATAAAAGAAAAAAGCCACTTTTTATTAACTTCCTAGTCCAAATTCAACTCATTTTCATTTGCTGATTGCAGGTCGAGTTTTACTCAATTCTCTCTTGAACCCGCGCAAATGATGTTGCTTCTTTTTATTCAGTTCTCACTTGAATGTAAATTTTGTATTTCTTTTTATAAACAAATGGACTTCTTTTCACCTTCCTCTTTTGTTTAAAGTTATTATCATTTTTAAAGCTAATCTATTTATCTAATGAGTATGTCTTGTGTGAACCTAGCTTATGACATGCACCACCCTTGTAAATTACTATAATTGCTTCTTAAAAAAGATAAACTAATACAAAATTATTTTTTTACTAAAAAATACTTTGAAAGTGCATTTTGAACTTCCTAAATTGTACGGTTTCAATTTGTAAATAATTTGTATGAGTAATACACACACACACCCTTCAAACACAATTGACATATGTCCGAGAACTTTGAATCGCAGAAATTCACCAAACAAAATCATAGACTGAGTGGTGGAGCTGCGTGGGGCCATCTTATTCTTGGGTCGCGTAGCTCTCATTAAAATTTGGAAAGTTAAAGTAAGGCCTGAAGGCTTTTCTGAATAAAAACAATCTTGGGGCATTTTCTCCAAATATGACAAGTTTTAGGCTTTGCTTTTTTTTTTTTTTTTTTTTTTTTGTTTGTAACAGCGATGAAAATTTTTATTAAAAGAGCAAAAGATACACCTTTATCTTAGAGGAGAAGACGAAGGAATAAGCACCCATAAACAAGAAGTTTTAAGGTTTGTCTATGTAGATTTATCAGTAATTGCTTAAACAACATGCGGCCGCTTTGAGCCTTTGGCTGTTTTTCTCTTTTTGTTGTTTTTGTTCCCTTAGAAATATCTACTACTATAAGTTGAGGGTTTTCAAGCATTAAATAAAGGGGGAGAGGTGTCTCGAACCCTAACAGATGCCAAGTTAAGGCAAAGACCTTGCCATGCGGCCTCAAATGTGGAAACAAGTCTTTGATTGTTTTGTTTATTAATTTTGGGAAGTGGAAAGGACAATTCTTTTTCTAAAATTGTTCACTTTTCTCACTATAAATTTATTAGCAATTTTAATTTAATTTATTTGATAATTATCTTTCAGAAAATTCAAACTATGCTCCAATTTTTTTTTACAATTGATCGACATTTAAATTATTAGTTTCTCCTCTCTTTAAATCATGTTTTTATTTAGTAACTATGTTTTAGTAAATTTAGGAGTGACCATTACTACCTCAATGAAATTTTAGGACTAAACAAAATTTAGAACTTAAATAGAAAAATATGAAAAATTTTATGACTAGAGGTGTCTTTTTTCAGTTTGGGAATCATACCTCTAAGTGTTGATTGGAGTTGATAGGCACACCAAAAAAAAGTTTATGAGGTAATAGGCGTTAAGTTGGATATTTTTTTTGTATTTAGAAGCATATTTACCGGCACACAAAGGAAGAAGTATTGGTAATCTAAGTAAAGGAAGAGAAATGTTAGCTTTTTTAAGACCCAGAGAGCAACAAAACCAACTTTATGTGAAATTTTTTAGGGAAAGGGATGAGAAGACTAAGTTTGAACCCTGGGCCTCCTCAAAATATCTTCTAAAGCTTTAGCCATTGGGCCAAAGTTGTTAAGAGTAATATATCCACATGGACATGCTGACTTGGATGCTGATCTGTCAAAGTCCAGATTTACAGAAACGTGGATATGGAGAACAACCAGATTAGGATCAAACTCTTCTCTTTACTTTATCGCTACTCTATTGTTGTTTGTGTTTATCCGGCAACTGCTGGAATATGTACATATACACATGAATTCTTCTAGTACGCAATAACAGAAACAAGCAATTCAAGCTATGCTCTTTAATTCTTTACATGGTATCAGAGCAGAACACGATACCTGAAACATGAGCAGCGATAGAGATGGAGGCGCCGCGTCAAAATCAGGAAGAAGTGCCGCCAGCATTTTTCAAGATCCTACCTCACCATATTTTCTCACTTCAGCCGACTACACAAACTCGTCTCTAGTTCCAATACAGCTGGATTTGAACAATTACTCCAGATGGAAGAGGGCAGTCTTGAACGTCTTGAGAAGCAAAAACAAAGTTGGGTTTGTGGACGGAGAACTGCTGAAACCAGAAGGAGATGCAGTCGAAGTATTGGCATGGAATAAATGTGATGGTCTGGTAATCTCGTGGCTCACTAATTCCATTTCTCCTAATTTACATGATTCAATAGCATATCATGATACAGCATTTGAGCTCTGGCACGATTTAGAAGAACGATTTGGGCACACCAATGAGCCACGTGCTCATGAGCTAAGGAAGAACATAGCACTTGCGAACCAAGGAACGATGAGTGTTGCTGCATATTATACTAAGTTAAAAGGTTACTGGGATGAACTAGGCATTTATGCTCCTATACCTAACTGCACTTGTCTTGCAGCGAAAGCATGGTTGGTTGAGAAAGAAAAGGAACGAGCACATCAATTCTTGATGGGCTTGGATCAAAAATTCAAGACAATACGTTCCCAGATCTTGGCGACAGAACCACTTCCCACCTTAAACCGAATTTATGCAATGATCGTCTCAGAGGAAAAGCAGCTGTCTATCACGCTGACAGAAGAGACGGAGTCAACAGGTGCCTTTGCAGCACATATGCGAGGAACACAAACCAAAAAAATCCAAGCCAAAACAAATCGGGGAATTCATCAAATTCCCAGATGTGAACATTGCAAAAAATTAGGACATGTCCAAGAAGACTGTTGGGAGATAAAAACCCACCAAGGAGGTCATCAAGTCCCCAGATGCGACCATTGCAACAAATTAGGACACATCCAGGAGGACTGTTGGGAGATAATCGGTTATCCCAAGAATTGGCAGCCAAAAGGGAAACCAAGACGAGGTAAAGGGAACGTGAATCTGTGCAGTGAGGGGGACAGGAAAGAAGATTTCAATGCTCCTTCAGTAAACTTAACCACCGAGCAGTACGAGCAGCTTCTTGGTCTGTTGAGCAAGGACAAGGGACAGAGTGTGGCCAACTACGCAGGTAAGAAACAAAGCCAAACATTTCTAAACACCACATGGATCCTTGATACTGGAGCTTCCAACCACATTACTTCCAAGCGAGGTAATCTACAGAATACCAAAACTATTTCAAATCACGATATACGTTTACCTGATGGTACCACCAAGACCATTAAGGAATCTGGTATCTTTTTTTTGTCTTCAAAACTTGTCCTACAAGATACATTGCATACACCTGATTTCACATGTGACCTTGTTTCCATCAGCAAACTCACCAAAGACAATAACTGTGTGGCCATTTTTTTCCCGGATTTTTGTGTCCTGCAGGACCTAGCCACGAAGAGAATGATTGGAGTGGGTGAACAGAAAGGAGGGTTGTACTATTTTAAGAAAGATGAAGAGAGAGTTCAAGCAAACATGGTGGAATCCGAGACGGCTAGTTTATGGCATCAAAGATTGGGACATCCTTCGCATGATAGGATCACAGCCATTACAAATCTTTCCCACATTAATTTTGAAGGGGTCTGTCAGGAATGTTTAGTCTGTCCTCTTGCCAAGGCCACTAAACAACCTTTTCTTTTGAGCAATAAAAAGACTCATGGTATTTTTGAACTTATTCATATAGACATTTGGGGGCCGTATCATACACCAGCCAACTCTGGAGCACATTTCTTTCTCACCATTGTTGATGATTTTTCTAGATCCACATGGACTTATTTGATGAAATATAAGCATGAGGCGCCAAAGATCCTTGAGAATTTTTACCAACTTATCAACAGTCAGTTTGGTGTCAAGATAAAAAGGGTGAGAAGTGACAATGCCTTAGAATTGACCGAAGGAAGTATGGGTCTTTTCTATAGGTCCAAAGGGATAATCAATCAGACCACTTGTGCAGGAACACCACAACAAAATGGTGTTGTGGAACGAAAGCACCGAGACATCCTCAATATAGCCAGAGCATTACGGTTTCAATCAAATCTACCCATACGTTTTTGGGGGGAATGCATTCTTACAGCTACACACCTCATCAATAAACTACCCACTACTTCCCTAAAGAACAAGACACCACATGAGATCCTTTTTGGTCAATCACCACAATATGACCATCTTCGCACCTTTGGGTGCCTTTGTTTTGCAATCAACCCCATGCAGCCGCGAGACAAGTTCCAAGCTCGCTCCCAAAAGTACATTTTCGTTGGATACCCACCTAATCAAAAAGGCTATCGGTTGTATGACTTGGAGCAACACAAATTCTTTGTTTCACGGCACGTTACCTTCCATGAACATGTTTTCCCCTTTAAAGACAAAAAACCAGACCACACCAATGCTCCCATGCCTGCGCAACAGCCCGCAATTATAGAAGATCAACTTTCCACTCTTGATCTGTCAGTTCCATCAGAACAAAAGCAAAGTGACCATCCAGCCGAGATCAACAATGAGGATATACCAGCACAGCAAGACCTGCTTCAAAAGAGCACTCGAAACAAGCAGCTACCAGACTACATGAAGGATTTTGAGTACAACCTTCCTGGACAATCGGCCCACTCCAACTCAATCTCTTCAGGTAACCCGTATCCTCTTTCTTCCTTCCTCACTTATAAACCCTTTTCTCGTAACCACCAATCCTTTCTTACAGCTGTGATGGCACACTCTGAGCTTACATCTTACTCAACGGCTAAAGAAAACTCATGCTGGCAATCGGCGATGCAAGCAGAACTTGAAGCATTGGAATCAAACAAAACATGGGAGCTACAGTCATTACCAACTGGGAAGAAAGCCATTGGATGTCGATGGGTTTATAAAATTAAGTATAAGTGTGATGGGACGATAGAGAGATACAAAGCAAGGCTGGTAGCCAAGGGATACACACAGGTTGAAGGACTCGACTACCATGAAACATTTGCTCCTGTAGCTAAGTTAACCACTGTGCGTTGTTTACTTGCAGTTGCTGCAGCAAAAAACTGGGAGTTGCATCAGCTAGACGTGCATAACGCTTTCCTTCATGGCGATTTGCACGAAGACATATACATGCAACCGCCCCCTGGCTACCTTCCTTCTAATGACATGCGTGTCTGCAAGCTTTGAAAATCCTTGTATGGACTTAAGCAAACCTCACGAGAATGGTTTGCAAAGCTATCAGGCGCTCTCATTGATTATGGATTCATCCAGTCAAAGGCAGACACTTCCTTGTTCACTTGGCGCTCTCACGGCACATTTCTGGTTGTCCTAGTCTATGTCGATGATATGGTGGTAGCAGGCAATGATGCACAGGCATGCTGCCACCTCAAACAGTTTCTTCATACACATTTCCATCTAAAGGATTTAGGACGACTCAAATTCTTCCTCGGCTTGGAAATTGCGCATGGAGAAGGTGGCATATTCATCAGTCAACGAAAGTATGCGCTTGACATATTGGAAGATGCAGGTCTCATTAACGCCAAACCAAGTCTAACTCCTATGCAGCAACAACACCATCTTGGGCGTTCAACTGCCACCGTTCTCAAGGACCCCTCTCCATACAGACGCTTAGTTGGGAGACTTCTATATCTGTCGGTCACTAGACCGGATATAACTTACGCCGTGAACATGCTCAGTCAGTTTATGCACAGCCCATCAGTCGATCACTATAACGCCGCACTTCGCGTCCTCAGATACATCAAACTTGCACCAGGACAAGGGTTGTTGTACCCCCGATCCAATGATCTACAGCTACGAGGCTATTCAGACGCAGACTGGGGAGCATGCCCCTCAACAAGAAAGATCCACCACCGGGTATTTCACCACCTTGGGCCTTGCGCCCATCTCTTGGCGAACCAAAAAGCAAGCAACTGTGAGTCGGTCATCAGCTGAAGCAGAATACCGCTCGATGGCAGCTGTCACCAGTGAACTCATATGGATACGATCATTGCTAAGAGATCTTGACGTCGACCACACAAGGCCAATGCAACTTTTCTGCGATAATCAAGCCGCCATACATATCGCAGCCAATCCTGTTTTTCACGAACGAACGAAGCACATTGAAATGGATTGCCACTTCATTCGTGATCGTATTATTGCCAAAGAATTGGAAACTAGCTATCTTCCTTCACAAGCTCAGCCAGCAGATGTTTTTACTAAAGCACTGGGCACAGACCAATTTCATACATTGATTCATAAGCTGGGTATCTCAAAGCTCCATACTCCAGCTTGAGGGGGACTGTTAAGAGTAATATATCCACATGGACATGCTGACTTGGATGCTGATCTGTCAAAGTCCAGATTTACAGAAACGTGGATATGGAGAACAACCAGATTAGGATCAAACTCTTCTCTTTACTTTATCGCTACTCTATTGTTGTTTGTGTTTATCCGGCAACTGCTGGAATATGTACATATACACATGAATTCTTCTAGTACGCAATAACAGAAACAAGCAATTCAAGCTATGCTCTTTAATTCTTTACAAAAGTCATGGGGACTAAGTTGGATATTGATTAAAAACTTTTAGCACCCAGTCCCAATGTAATCAGTTCCAAAATTATGTTAATTCATTGACTAGTTTTAAGTCATGTCGTAGTAATTGTTGTGCTTCTTTTCTCAAGTCCTAATCCCTCTCAGCTTCTGTTTTCTGCATGGATCTCAATTCCACTCTTAATGATCTTACAATTAATTTAATGTCTCTTTCTAGACCTAAAATAGCATTTCATGATCTAAATGTCATTGAAATAACTAATATTTCTATGATAGATATGTATCCACATTGGACTGGATGTTTTATGCCAAGATTACCCCTAGTTTAAGTTTCTTCTTCCTATCATATCCAATTAGTGTTTTTCATATCTTCCGCCTAAAAAATGCTGTTGTTTTACGGCTTCCCTCTCTCTCTCTCTCTCTCTCTCTCTCTCTCTCTCTCTCTCTTTCCAGATTTGTCGTCCTTAGCATTGTCGCACACCTTGTAAGCCCGAGAAGCTTTTTATTCTCCAAATTTGTCATCCCCAACATCGCCACTTAGAGAAGGGGCCAATGGCAAGACTTCGTCAAGCTCCAAAGCAAATTTTCAAGGCGGTGGGTTGCAATTCAACCCCTCCATTCTTCTTATTTAAATTTGCAAAGACGATCACATAGGGAGATGTAATGATGATAAAAGATTTGTTTTGGGCAGTGGTTGTTGGTCATCAAACAAACACAAGAGACAACAACTTCTCCACGAATTGGAAGATGAGATATGAGGTTATGTAAAATGCAAAAAATTATTTACCGAATATATATGGAAAGTATAAGATACGTCAATGAAATGTGGAGCCAATAAAATAGGATATGAAAATGCATGAGTTGTGTCAATTCAATCTGAAGTGAAGCTATTTACCTAATATACGTGGAAAGTGTGAGATATGTTAGTGGAAAGTGTATAATGTATATGATAAAAATGGATAATTTATCACTGAAAACAATATAAGAAATCAATGCATGGGTTGTGTCAATAGAATTTGTGTACATTTTTTATAAAAAGTTCACACGAATAAAATAAGCACGTGGTGCTTCATTTTTGAAGTGAAGCTTTTCACCTAATATATGAAGAAAGTGTGATACATGTCAATAAAAAAGGGATAATGTGTTTGACAATAAGTGGATAACGTGTCAATTAAAACAGGACATGAAAACACATGAGCTGTGTTAATACAATTTGAAATAAGTTTCCTTACCTAATATATGTGAAAAAATGTGGATAATGTGACAATTAAAACATGATATGAAAAAGCATGGGTTGTACTAGTAGAATTTGTATAAAATGTTAATGAAAAGTTTACATGGATAAAATAAGCACATCGTGCTTCATTGTTGAAGTGAACGCATTTACCTAATATACGTGAAAAATGTGAGATGTATCAATGAAAAATAATAATGTTTTCTGACGATAAGTGGATAATGTATTAATCAAAATAGGATAATATATATGTCGATGAAAAGTGTTAATGCAAGGTGCTTATGAAAGGGTACATTAATGAAACCAAACCACCTTTTACTTTGGTTATACTTTTTATTTAGTCTAAACAGAGGGAACCAAACTTTGCAAGATTATACAAATTTCATTTACATTTAGTAAATTTCTTATTGACACATCTCATAATATTCAAAATGTTCACATATAGAAACTGAACTCACAATTAAATGAAAAAATCCTTCAGTAGGCATTACGAATCGCGTTCAACACGCGATCTTGTCTCTCCCTTCGTCTTGAATAGATGACGGCAGGGAATGATGGTTTTGACGATGGACGAAGTCGTTGTTCCAGGAAAGGGGTGACAGCAAGACTCCAGCAAGCTCCAGTGGCGGAGGTTCGAGCAGAGAGCTATGATCTGCATGTGCTCTGCTCTCATTCGCGATGCTGATCACAAAGGGAGAATGATAATAGAATTGTTTTTTTCTGGCAGATGCCTCTTTTGAGCTTCCATAGGAGATTGGTGGAGGTCGAGGATGGTGCCGGTTCGTATTGGACTTCCGGAGATGGAATTAGGATTCACAACTAGATTTTGGGAGATTTGTCGGTTTTCATGATGCAAACTAGCTAAAATTTTGTGATTTTGTGTTCTGGAGACGAAGAACAAACGGATGTGAATAAGAAACCGTCAATTTTTGTTAATTATATTTGAATATTGCTGACCAATGGCATGGGTTGTAATTTATAGGAACTTTTTACCACGTTGTTTATATGTTGGAGGGCAGCGGCTTGAGTTATAATTTATAAAAAAAAATCCGGTTTAGTTCTATATATATATGGGCTGGGTTTCAAAAGCATAGGGGCTGGTTGGGCTGAAGTGCAAGTAGCATGGGGCTATTTTGGGAAAGTGAAATATCTTGTCCACATTTAGTTGTGTACGTAGGTCCAACATAACAGATCTGTTAAAATAGCTAAAGTATATATTTGGAGAGAGAGAGAGAGAGAGAGAGAGACAGAGAGAGAGAGAGAGAGAGAGGGGGTGTAATTGGAAAGAGAAAAATACTCCTTCTGTTCCAAAATTTTTGCACAATTTGATTTTTTTTATTATATTTTGACTTGAATTTAATTATATTATTATTTATTAGAAAAAATTAAAAAAAATACAAATTTAGAAACTATAAATTTTAATTTATCATTCACATATACAGATTATATATGTATACATTAAAATTTTAAAAATTAAAAATTATAAATTAATTACTGAAAATAAATTGACCAAAAATTTTAGGACGGAGGGAATAACTGGTTAAGGGCATAGGTTTTATCACAAGCAAATACAAGTTACATAGGGGAGGGTTAATTTCGCTGCGCAAGTTGATTGTAGTGATTCAAATCCCGGCTGTAGATGGGGAAGAATATTCCTGAAACCAGCTAGATTGGAGTTCCAGAACATTTAGGACATATTTGACTACTGCTTAAATTAGATTACCTAGTTTGGTAAGCATAATATGTCCACAATCTAAAGAATTCAACTAGATTTTACCTGAAAATAGTTTCCAGTGTTTTGAATTTATTATCTCTAACATAACAATTTGAGATTAATTTTTTAAATTCTAACATAAGTACTCTGTAATTGTGTTCCCGTTAATTAAAATCGTGCCCTAGTTTTTTTTTGTTTTGTGTAGTTAATGGACTATGTAAATTATTATTTTTTTTCTATAATTTTTTTTAACAACTTGGTCTAGCCTGAGGCCAAGACAAATTTGCAATGGGGGAAAACATTTCAGACCTTTAAGCAACAAGTGAGTGGCTAGGGATGGACTTACAAACTAAATTTTAGAGTCAATTTATTTTAATTTAAGTTAATTTAATCCAAAGTTACTTTATTTTATTTTTACATTTTTATTTTTTGCCCGGAACCAATTCATTTGAAAGTCAATTTTATATAAGTGTAACAATCCATTTAAAATATAATTTTTATAATCTAAATAATTTTTTATAAATTTTTTTAATGTCTAAAAAAAGAAATAACAATAATAATAATTATTATTATTTAATAACATTATAAAATTTACTTTCAAATAAATTATGACATCTATATAATATTGACTTTCAAATGAAATTGGTTAAAAAAATGTAAAAATAAAAAATAAATTATTTTGAGTTAATTTGACTTAAATTAAAATAAAGTAGCTCTTAGACTAGGATGTTTTTGTGCTATTTACCCATCTGTTTTTATGGTGGTTGTTTCCAATTTTCATCTTTTACGCTTCCTCACAAAATGATCATGCAAGAATGAAATCCATAATTACCAGGTCAACATGTAAACAGGCACATGAACTGCAAACAATAATTGACTCTGAAGAAATTTACAAAGTTCAGAATGATACAATTAACGTCCAAGACGATTGCAAGCTATAATCAGAAGTTAGATTCGTAGCCAGGACAATATCTTTGTGGATCTAAATACATTAACCAACCACCTATTCCAACAATAAATAGCATTAGACAGATCGGTTCGTGGACTTGCTAATTTTTCCGATCCTGCACCTCCGGGGCAAGAATGCTGTACAGAACGCCATTGTGTTCTATTTAACAACCTGATGTGGAGAGATTCCTGGAGCTCATTTACATGGAAGAGCAGACTGGTTTCATCGAGACATTTGTAACCCAGATGCAGGGATACCTTGCTTCTGAAACCATTCGGGCATGTGGAACCTATCATACAGAACGGGTCTCACATCTTTCTGCTCTGAGAGATGTTTCAGAAGTGGGAGGAGGACATCCAAAAGCTTATTGCAACATAAAACCAAATGGAGCTATAAGTAAACAGGATTACGGTCATAGCTTGCGTCTCATAATACAAACTTAAGTAATACCTGTGTATCATGCGTCTGTCCAGCGGAAAATGGGATGCATGGAATTCCATTCACTGGCTGCAGTAAAAAGCTGAAAGGATTGTTGTCTACGATGACAGTTCGGCTTAAATCCTTTGAAAGGCAGGAAAGATCCTTCACATGCTCTCTGAATTCACTGCATGTATTTGCAAACCACAAATTAACTTAATAAACAGAAGCCAATACTCTAACCTACTTATACTGTTAGAGCTTATACTGTTATACATAACCAAATCCATGAGTCTGAAATGGTGTTAACTGTTAACCAATTCAAGCAAAGACATCTAACCATTAAACCACAATAATGGACTCAAACTTTTATCTTTATTAAGTAATGGTGGTGTAGGAAAAAGCGAGAAGACTACTACTTATTTCTCATTCTAACAATAGCACCAATCATTAATCAAGCAAATCAACCAACCGCTTCCATCCATTTCATATACCGATCATGGCAAAATCAGTTTACAATTCGAAATTGCAACTGTCTCAAACTGGCAGGAGTCAACCACATCAACCACATATTTTTCAATCAACAAATTCTAATCCCAAAACTAGTCGGATAAACTGAATGTATACTATGTTGCCATTAGTCCTGTTTTAAGGTATTCTCTTCTAGAAAATCCTGTGCAGCCAAGTATTCTTTTACTCAGCCATCCATGTGGTCCTGGTTTTATCCTTGTTTGTCACCTCCTATACCTAACATAAGTATGGCAGAGAGTGGAATCTGTTAGCCAACGACAAATTCTCTGACCCTGATACATGAATCTTATGTCCCCAATCCAGTCAATTGGAGGCAAGTTCTAAGAGAGTCAAATCGTCATTTGTTGATTGTACCCGAGCAAACTCAGATCTATCAGTTAATAATTCTATTGCCTCCTTTATCTAGATTATTCCTCTTATCCACTGATGCACCTATTGGCCTAAGCAAACTCAGATCTATCAGTCAATAATTTTGTTGCCTCCTTTATCTAGCCTATTCCTCTCATCCACTGATACACCCATTGGCCTAAACCGAACATGCCAAACCATATAAGACCACCCTCCCTAATTTAGTCCTTAATCTGAGCTGCTTCTGTATTAACCCCACATTTTTATTTCTAGACCTATGATTTAGAATATATCCGTCCATCCATCACAACATTGTTATCCAAACTGCACTCATTTTCGTGCGGATGTCGTTTCTCAATTGGGTAAAATTCAATCCCATAGAGCACGCCTGGTTGAATTTGAAGTTTATGGTATATTTTTCCTTCTACTAAGTTGACTAATTCTTATCTAAAAGAACTGGAGGCTTCAGGATTCAATTATGTTAAGCTAGCAACTACAGAAACAAACTTCCTGGATTGCCAACCTCCCAAGATTTATAAACAATAAGGTCTATTATGTTAAACTAAAATAAGCTAGGATGACAAACAGTGGATAATGAGATCAAGGACAGACTAGAAAACCAAACAAATAAGAATACGTAAGAATTCTACAACTCAGTTGTTCTAAGACAAATTACAAAAAATCATATAGAAAAGAAAAGACAGGGCGGTACTTACGTGCTAATTGTGGAAGGCCGATAAAGTCGAAGGCAAAATCGATTATCCAAATCTATTCTGTCAACAAGTGGACTAGCATAACCTGCAAATAATATATTCAGAAAAAGCACAAAGAGAGTAGGATGAGAAAAACACGGAATGTGGTGAGGGGTAGAATCAGACCTTCAAGGCCAGCAGTAAACAGTACAAGATCCGCAAATTCACTCAGCTGCTTCAAGAACTCATGCAGTCCTGGACGTTCAAACACTGTAACATAATTGATCTTGGGCTTCCCTTCAGATTCCTTCAAAGAGCAGTATCTCTCTATCAAGATATAATTCCCTTCTGTGAACACCATCTATATCAGTATAGAACTACTTAAAATACAATACCTTATCTGAAGACACACATTCAAGCTCAAACCACTTCAATCCAGCTTCCGTTGCTTGATTGCAAAGAGATGGTGGTAAACTAGACGTCTCATATGCACATACAAGAGTTTCATCCAAATCAAGAACTACCTGAAAGCGGATGAGTGTGAGGCAGCAAGCCAAGAAAGATTTTTATAAAAAGAAAGAAAACCAATCAGATAAGTTTCTGGACATTCAATTTCGAATTTTGGTTGGGACTCTGGAACAAAGCTCCACGTTCAAAATCACGCAACAAATCCATTATTTGAACCGGCAGAACATCCATACCATGCGGACGACAAACTTCTGAGTTTAACGGTAAAATTAATGTGAAACTGTAGGCCGTCGCAAATTAACTTTCGGCTTGGCAACTAGGAAACATAAGCTCATGTCTTCCTAGTCTGTTCATACATTCTAACAGACAACAAGAAGCACGGTTCATTTTCCATCCGAAGAAGAATAAACCCAACCAATAGTAAATAAAACGAAATCGATGCATCGAAAAGGAGAGGTTTGAAGGAACTAATAGTTTTAATTGCTAGAATCATGTACGAAAAATCGCAGCACTGAATTATCAAACACATACAGTGAGTTTCTCGACGGGCCCGTCCTCATCTGCGGCGGAATCCAAAACAGAAGTGATCTCGAGCGTGGACGCAGCGGCCTCGATCTCCGGCGATTCAGCCACTGGCAGGGGCTTGAACGGGTGGGAAGAAGGCGGAGAACCAGGCTGCGAAGAGGCTGGGGAGAGGAGAGCATGGTGACCGAGGGCCCTGACGATCTGCATGAAGATCTGGAAGAAGAAAGCAAGCCAGTTCAAGAGTGCTCGCCAAACCTGCATCGACCGAGGCGAGTAGACCTCGGCCTGAGTCAACTCGGCCATGGAATACCCAGGCGAATCGGCGGCGAGCCGCGACGATTGAGAATAACGACCTGTCAGATTGGCTTGCGGAGAATTCTTGTAAATAAGTTTTGTTTTGCTTCGTCTTTTTTTCTTGGGGGCGGCGATAATTGACGTTGTTTGATGATGTTCCAGAGGTGGAGCTTCGTCGGAGTTGTGGTTCTGAGAAGTCTAAAGAGGGAAGTGAAACAAGAGGAAATGGAAGAGAACAACAGTGATGTTGACCACGCGCTGCTGGAGCGAGTGGAACATACAGTGCTTGCTTATAAGTACAGTCATTTTGTTATCTTGTTTATGCAATGTTTCGTTTCGTCTACCTTGTCCTTTATCAGTCTATTTTCTCCTTTTCTATTTTTTATTTTTGAATTTGAATAAAAATTTAGGTTTTTATTTATGAATTTTTCTAATTCAAATAAAATTACAGTCATTTTTCTATTTATTTTATTTTTCTAGTAAAAACCATGTTTTTATTTTTGAATTTTTTGAATTTGCACCACTTTTTCCCATATATAATTTTCGACAATTGGCAACATCTTAACTTTGAAAGGATGGTAAGTTTTTTGGAAATATTTTATTAGAAAGATACCATGCTTTCAAACTTAAAAACATGAAATAAAATAAAGATGCAGTCTCTCCATGTCTCAAATTGTTGATATTTTTCTTATTTTTTTTTTGAATTTTAGGAATGTTGAGTCACATACACATATGTGTGTTTTTATTATCATCATCTTTAATTAAATCAAACAATTTATCTTCATCTTTAATTAAATTAGACAATACAATATAAAATTTATTCTAAATTGATATACGGTCCTGTGACATGGATAAATTTGAGAAGAAATGCATATTCAGAAAAATACTAGTATAAGTTATTCTATAATGAAACAATTTTAAAAATATCAATCATTATATGGTGGATGAGAAATTTGACATATTCATCAAAATTTTATATTGAGTAAAACTGAATTCACAAAATAAAAATTCTATGAAAGATTGTGTACTTGAACTTAAAATGCTAAATTACTTGACAAATAAGCTCATGAAATCATTTTTATGAAATTTTTTGTTTTGACGAGAAACTTACAAATCTGCTATACATGTAAAAATAAATTTTTCTAAAGAATGGTAATATATACTCGCATCCATTATCTTATCGCTTATAGCAAATAAATTAGGCTGCGCAGCCTTGCTCCTTGTTAACTATTAGTAGTACTAAGTACTAATATTCATAATCCATCATTAAATTTCGTAATCCTTTGGAGTTTGGAGCAATGGACAAATTCTTGCTTCATCAAGTGGGTTATTAACAAACTTTAATGACGAGCATTGCTGATGGGATGTGTTGAGCGTGGAAAACACGCGCAGGATGAGAGAGGGAGAGAATTTTAAAAAGGAAAGGAGACGGAAAAGGAAAGAGGGAAACGAAACAGGAGTGGCTTTAATTGGAGGAGAAAGGAAAAGCCAATGACAACTGACAAGACACAATTTAAACTACCGAAAGTTTTACTTTGGTTTAAATAAATAAAGAGTTTCTTTTCTCTATAAATTTTTTTTAATATCCGGTTTAAATTACGATCCTCATTTAAGTTCTTACTCTACAAAATTTTAAAAATATTTTTTTAATATTAATTAAAACTCTCAATATACAAAACCTCAAAAAAAATCATTTTTCAAAATCATTTAAAAATTTAATATACATAACCCAAAAGGATTTTTTTTTTAGTGTTAGTTTTAGAGACAAAAATAGAAAAAGAATCATAAACTACACACACTATAATTTTTGTGCTTAGATAAATGAATTATCCTTTATGGAACAGATAAAGTATTAACTACTAAAAATTGTTTAATATACTTCTTACCTTATGCATGTCTCACTCCTATAATTACCTTTGTACCCCATTAAGATTAAAAATATCAAATATATCTTACCTTGAGATGCACCCTCTCTTTTTTTCTCGACAGCAGCTACGGTTGAAAGTGGGAAAAAGAGGAATGAGCAGAGTCATTTAGCTATGTCTGCCACATGCCTAGCGACTCTAGCCGCCAGACTAAATCGTAGCCAATGAGCCATGTCAACCACACACCTAGTGCCTCTAACTGTTGCTCCAGATCGTAGCTACGTCCAACGTCATCAAGCAATGCCATCTTTATCACCTCATTGCCACAGCATTAGAAATTCATCGCCAAGTGGTTTGCGATGATGGTGGTGACAACAATGTGCGTCTACATACGATGTGGTGGTAGATGGCAAGGGCGAGGGTGAAGGACTACAGTGGTTATTTTGCAATGGCTAGGTTTCAAGCAAAAAAAAAAAAAAAGAATTGGGGTCAAACCCTTTTGCTATCCTTCATTAGGAGCTCAATTGGGAAAAAGCAAAACAAATTAAGGATACATATAAGTAGTAAAAAAATGTTAGGGGCTCAATTGAAAAAAACAAAACAACCGAAGGATAACCAAAAGGTTTGACCGTAATTTTTTCTTTTTGCTTAAAACCTAGCCACTACAAAATAGCCATTGTGGTCTTTTATGTATACAAGTAGTAAAAGGGATGAGGTTTAGAATGAAAAGCTCTTACTTCTCTGTAAAAATTTCTTAAGACTCATGAAATTCAATGTTGAATTTTTTTGTTTCAACTAAACAAAAATTTTTAAAAGTACTAGTTGAGTAGGGAAAATTTGATGATGTCATCCGTATTGTTGAATTTGGGCATCATTATCAGGGATTGATCGATTTAGCAAAAGAATAAATTCAATGGTTCATATCAAAATGGAAAGATTTTGTTGAAAATTTATTAGTAAGAATGAGGCAGCAACAAATACAATCTAGCGGTAGTATAATCTATTTTCTGATTAAAGATGAACAAGCATGGAAATTTTTTTGAACTCATGGAATCTTTGATGAGCATTATTTTTATAAAGGGAAGGAATTTGCAAGGTTGTATGTGAATTTTTTTATTGATGTATTATATTTTAGGGGTTGTTTTGGAGGCAAGTTCATAGGGTTTTGCATTGTTCATCTCAGGTCCTTATGTTTCAGATGCAATCTAGTGGCTCACAATGGCATTTTTGGTTCCTTAAGGATGGCCCTAGTAGCAACAGTGAGGCAAAGACATCCATTGAGGTTAAGAGTAGCAATGGCTTAAAAAAAACACTATTGTGATGCAGTACAAATCGCCAATCTCGAATGAGAAGCCTACTAGGGGTGTTTTAGTGTGTTAAGTGCATGATATATCTATCATTTTACTATCATTTGATGTACTTTATGGCAATAATTGTTAGAGTTAAGGTACTTCTAGTGTATTCTTATGTTTTTGTAGGTGAAGACAATGAGCGCAAAAGAGGGGTAACTTTCAAGCCATTTTTAGATCTTTTCTTGGCAAATTCAAACTTAGGTGAAAAAATAAAAATCATAGGCCTTTTTCTTAGCTTCGCTTGAGCTGTTGACTCACTTCAATTAGACACCTATGTATAAATTTATGGTCAAAATACTAAAAAACATCTGTGTTATTGAGTTTTGGCGTTGCCGGGAGTGGTGCCATGTCGCCAAAACCTATTTTGCTTATAAAAAGCCTCGATGAAAAGTTGTGAGGCAGGATCCACTTTGACCCCAAACTCTTTAAACTCATTTTTTGACTAGTTTTCTTAGGGTTTTCACGGATTATGGAGCTAGGAAGCTGATTTAATGGAGATTCTTACTTGGATTGAAGTGGGAGCTCTTTTACAACAAATATTTCTACTTGGATTTGGTTTTTCTAACCCTAACTCCTCTTTTTCTTTTATTTGAAATTCTTGTAAATATGTGTAGTTTTTTTATTTTTATGGATGTTAAGAACCATTTAGGATGATTTGACGCTTGTAAATACATAACCCATTTATTATTTTCATAATTTGTTGGCTCTTTTAGCTTATACTTGAATGTGTTCTTCATTTGTTTGTCACATGTGTTAAACAACTTGCCAAATTTAGAAAATACTCAAAAGAGGTTTACAAGGTTGAGAGATGGCTAATAAAGCATGGGTAATTGGTAGATTTGAGAGAATTATCATTCCTATAAGGCTTTAAAGGGGGTAACTTTCAAGCCATTTTTAGATATCTTTTTGCCAAATTCAAGCTTAGGTGAAAAAATAAAAATTGTAGCCCTTTTTCTTAGCTTCACTTAAGCTATTGAATCGCCTCAATTAGACACCTATGTACAAATTTATGATCAAAATACTAAAAAGTATCTGTGCTATTGAGTTTTGGCATTGCTGGGAATGGTGGTGCGTCACCAAAACCTACTCTGCTTATAAAAAGCTCTGGCAAAAAATTGCAAAGCAGGATCCACTTCAACCCCAAACCCTCCAAACTCATTTTCTAACTAGTTTTCTTAGGGTTTTCATGGATTATGGAGCTATGAGGCTGATTTGATGGAGATTCTTTCTTAGATTGAAGTAGGAGCTCTTCTATAACAAATATTTCTACTTGGATTTGGTTTTTCTAACCCTAACTCTTCTTTTTATTTTGTTTGAAATTCTTGTAAATATGTGTAGATTTATTATTTCTATGGATATTGTGAACTATTTGGGATGATTTGATGCTTGTAAATACATAACTCATTGATTATTTACATGATTTGTTGGCTCTTTTAGCTTATGCTTGAATGTATTTTTCATTTGTTTGTCACATGTGTTGAACAACTTGTTAGACTTAGGAAAAACTCAAGATAGGTTTTCAAGGTTGGAAAAGGGCTAATAAAGCGTGGGTAATGAGTAGATTTGAGAGAATTATCGTTCCTATAAGGCTTTAAAGGAGAACTTGAGCTTAATGGTTTCTACGACAACTAGTTAGCATGTGAATATCTAACGAGGTTCTAAGAAACTAATTAGCCCTGTCTTGAGAGAGAATGATTGATACTGTAGAGTTTTCTGGCCTATAAATTTCAAGAAGCATGATTTGGGTTAGATAGGTACTTATGTTAAAGTTATATCTGTATAGCAGGCCATTGAGTTTGAATTCCTTATAAACTTTGTAAATATGTGTTTAGGATAGTTATTATATTTGTTTGGTTTGATGGTTAGGTGATTCACAATTTTGATAGTTTAGCTTCTTGTTCCTTGTTTTCCACGGTTTGTTTATTCTAAAAAAAATGAGGCCGTTGTTCTTGATATTTTATGAAATTCTTTACCATACAATTTTTTATAGGATTGAAATCTAACTCATCGCTACTATAATTGATATCGTACACTTGCAGGTAAGATTGGAGTTAAGGTTGAGAATGTTTTTAATAAACTTCTGTCTTGTGAGCATAGCATTTGGGGAGGAGAGAAGTGTGTGAGATGATGATAATTGGTGTTCAATGATTTATGAGAATGAAAGAAGGAAAATGAGGGAGAAGGCGTTAAGGGGTCTTGGGGGCAAAAAAGAAGCAGTAAAGGTACAAGGATGAAATGGTTGATTTAGTGGAAAGAGGACAATGTGTTGATGGTTTGTAGGGATGTGAAAAAGAAGCAGGGCGTGGAGGTGAAGCAATTTGGAATAGTGACAAAAGCGTGACGGAGTTGGTCATCTAGGCGGCGGGGAAGACAATGCTTCCTTAGCTGGGTCGGAGATTGGGAAAGCAAACTGTCAATGCCTCAAGCAGGAGCCTTAGGAGGCAAAAGGATAGAGTTTCCTTTTTTTTTTTGTTTGGGTCAATCTAATGCTAGTGCCTAGCTAGACAAACTTAATGTTTTAGGTGGGCTTGAGCGGGATTTTGGTAGGCTAAATAATATACCTCAAAAGGACTTTAATGGGTAAAAAAAAATTTCAAATAATGGAGCAACTCTTTCTAGTGTCGAGGTAAAAAATAATGAGGATGATTCAGGGGGTTTGGGTACTTAACAATAATGAGGATTTTTATTTAATTTTTCCTAGTGATTCGCCTATTCTAAAGGCAATGAATGAGCTATATGGGAAAGATGTTAACGTAAAAAAATGCAGTAATGAAACATGTTGGGGCTTCAGTTGGTGATACAGAGAACACTGGAAGTTTGGGGTCTTGTAGTCTTATTGTGGTGTCATTTGATGGTTGTGATGAATTAGTGCAAGAAATTTTGAAGAATCTTAACAAGGCTAAGGGTTTGAGGAAGGAATGTAAAAGGACATGCCCAAAACCAAAAGAATCAACGATAAAATATGAATTAAAGAGATTAAAATGGAGATTAAACACTAGTGTTTTATTTTATCTAGTTTTTTTTTTTTTTTGGGCTTGGATGTAGTGAATCTTAGCCTTTCTAATTGTAATTTCTTGGTGTTTGTAGGGAAATATTGATTTTTAAATAATTAAAGGTAAGGGAGAGTTGGCAGGAGTTCAAGTTACTTTCTCAGGTTAACTTTTGTTTGGTAGTGTTTATATGTTTTCCTTTTTTGAGTTTTTTCAGGTGTTTTGTTCAAGTATCTTTCTGGAACTAAGTTTATATTTATTATTTATTTACTGATATTTATTTTTTTCCATTCAAATAAATATGTATGTGAGCAATAAATAATTCCTACAAAATCATAAAATTATGTGTGCCTAAAAACAATTATAGAACTAATCACATATGTACATATGTGACACATGTTTTGTATATATTTATAATTTATTTTATACATTGAGTTTTACACGTATCTGGTGTCCAATTTATACATATTTCAAATTTTACAGGAAGTAGGATTTGAAATATTCACACATATTTTTTATGAAAGATTGAACTTGTACACAATATTGAATAAATCGGTAGTAAATATGTGATCTTGTTTACACATATGTCAGACATTATTTATACAGATCTATCATTTTCTTAATACATTGATTTGTACATGTCTAGCATCTGATTTATAAATATCTCCATTTTTTTGATAATATGAAATATAATGTATTTACACTTATTTTTTATCATGAAAGATAGTATTGAAATATAAATATATATAAACATAACGTATGATGCACGTTAGACTTATCTTGCTACCATTGACGCTCCTGCGGCTTTCATTTCTTCTGCCCACAACATTTTGTAACAGGCATCCACCGCCACCTTCCCTTTGTTTTTTTTTTTTAACTGTGCTCCATAATTATCATTTATCAGCACAACTCAAAACTCTCACAGAAAAAAAAAAACACACAACCCAAACAAATACAATGCTCCGTCTACTTATTACCATTTCATTCAATGGGATGAGAAATAAATTTTCTTCCTTTTAAGTTATCCACTAACCAGTTTTAATCTTCAAAAAAATTACATAAAATTCTGATGACATGGTTTACAATACATCAACACACACATGTATATTCGAAATGAGATTGTTGGCTCATTAACATTAGAATTGCACAATATTTGATAGAGTTCAAATTCTGCATATTATCTAGAAATGAAAATATACCAGGTTCTTACTATACTGTGTCACCAATGGCGCTACTTTGGCATCTTCGAATTAGGTTTAGTTTGGTTTTGTTTTAAAATAACAATACTTTTCCCAATTAAGTTTGGCATATTCGAAGATAATGTGGGAAGATTATAGTTATTGCAGGCAATGAAAGACAAAAGTTGGAATTTTTCAACGTAGAAGAACTGCGGAATATTCCTTAGAATTTGATTAAGAAAAATAATTGAGGATTTTGTTAGTAAGTCTTTGGATTGAATTGGAACTCCATTTTGTGGAAACGGCCTTCCATGGATTTCCGCTTAACCGTACGACAAGTTTTGGTTTGGTATATTCTGCTAGTTAATTATTTCTTTCTAATCGGTTTTTCTTGTGGAATTGTGTTCCTGAAAAGCTTATCCACAGTACACGGTCGGATTTCGACCCAATTCACGTGCTGGAAAGAAAAAAGAAAACTAGACCACACGAGCTGCAGAAGAGCATCTTTACTTCTGGGCCACGGGAGCTCACTTGTGCCTGAGGAGACTTAACCGTTGAATTTCCAGGTCACAGGGCTTTTAGGATCGTTGAGTACCATCATCATTACCAAACACACCCATCTCAAGTCTTAGGTCTTTGCAATTGAACAAACCAACCAATTCATTTATGTTTTATTGCAGTTTCTTTTCACTCCATAAGGAAGTCACATTTACAAGTCCCCATAAATTTCGATCGGGGAGAAACCTTATCAAGATACAAACAATATGCTGATGAATGGCAAGAGAGAAAATGGATACAAGTTTCAACCAAAACTGTAGTTAGCAGATGTCTTTGTCCTCAACAACCTGCTCCTTTACGGTCATAAGGGACTGCAAACAAGCAGTAGATGAACTCGCAGACCCAAAAAGTATGGATCATCTCCTCTTATTTGAACTAGTATGAACGCGACAACCAGGGATGCCGGAGTGCCTCCTGTGCAGTGGGACGCCTCTCAGGATTGACCTCAAGCAAGTGCCGGACAAAGTCAGTAAACCCAACATCAGAGACTTGCAGGTGGTGCTCCAATGAGGACTCCTCCGGGATTATGTATTCTACTTGGTTCGTCTCCTGAATTCAGGAAGCCAGCATGAGTAGGGATGCGAATGTAGAAATGCTAGAAACGATGAAACATTTGGCAAAAGGATTAATCTGAAATTATGCCTCGACAGCAGCACATTCTGTATTTCAGCTCTAGGATAGGTAACCGACCTCATTTATGTAGTACAAATCATATTCTTTCGTAAAAAACTTGTCAGTCTCCTGCCCCTTTTCCAACATATCCAGATCAAAAGGACCCAACACGCTGATCATACGTGCAAGGATCATCACTATTGTTTCATTTGGAAATAACACCTGCAAAGAGATAAAAAGGAAAGAGTTGTTATTCAGAAGTTTGCTGAAGAATATAACATGCAGACAGCAATTTGATCAAGTTTAAAGTCCACAGTCATGTGTTCAACATACTTCCCCAGAGCATAGCTCTGCCAGAATACAACCGAGGGACCACAGGTCAATTTTCTGATTGTAAGGGAGGCCAAGAATCACTTCAGGAGCTCTATACGAACGAGATTGCACATAAAGGCAAAGGTTGTCAGTCCGAAAGCAACTGCTTCCAAGGTCAATAACTTTTACCTCACATCTCCTATAACTTTTGACAAGAATATTTTCAGGCTTAAGGTCACAGTGAATAATGCCCATATCATGCAAGTATTCCAGTGCTTCCAGACATTGCCGAGTTATGAACTGCAAAAACAATAAATACCAGGTCAGTATTACAGTCACCACAATTACAACATTTCAGTTAATATAAATGTGGTCATTCCATAAAAAAAGAGCCAACTCATACTCAAAGTTCACAGAATAGAAGGAATTAAACAATCAAGCAAATAGCAGGTGAACAGACCTGCAACCTGGTCAGAGTAAAGTAAGCTTCACCACCGGACTCCATATTATACTTTTGAAATTCATACAAGTTTGCCCGAAGGAGTTCAGTGACAATGAACAGATGCTCCTGAATATGAACGCAAAACAAGTTATTGGCAGCATATATATGGTGGATAATCAAAACAGCCTTAGCAATCATATTATGTGGTGCAAAAACATCTCAGCTTACAGATAAAATGTTCAACCCTCAAAACCTGCCTCACACCACATGTTTAAAACACCAAGCAAAAGCCTAAATTTACTAATTGAAAAGCTTAGCGACATCATGTAAAGGAACAACCATCAGTATTTCCCCCAAGAATTGGATACTGCCAAGTATTTCAATGTAGTTGTGCATGCCTCATGCACAATGCCACCAGGTTGTTTAAAAGTTAGAGCTGAAGAAGAAGCATGTTCAGTTGTCATCAAAATCATCCAAACAAGTGAACAAGTCTATCACGGAAAATTACAGCTGACCAAAATACACGACAGACATTTCTTGTCCACAAAGACAAATAGATCACTTTCTAAATGGCCACTTCTCTAGACTCAAAATGGAGAAAAACAAGCGGGCTTCTTCTGAAACTCAAGAAAAAGGCTTCGCTCCACCCTAAATGACCAATTCTCTAGACTCACCAGATAACTTGAGCATTTTCCATAATCTTACTGATACAGTCGTGAAGATTACCTGATGATAGAAGTAGTCATAGAGACGCAAAATATGGTGTTCATCAGCAGGGTCATTCCTGTTGACAAGCTTCAGAAGTTTGATTTCATCCAAGCTCTGGTCAAAGAAGTCCTTGTCATTTTTAATGATCTTCAGGCATACATCTATTCCTGTGTAAAGATCATGTGCCTGAACAACATTACTGAAAGCAGCTGAACCAAGGTATTCTGTCACATAATATCTGCCAGCAATGACAGTATTTAGTTTAATAGGCAGATCCTTGTTTTCTTCAAACCCAGTCCTGTAGATGGCACAACATATGAGTACACTGATTGCTACTTATGAACCTGCAATTCAACAGCTTCAAAGCTCTATCAAGACTGAACTTTGAGTGAAAAGAATTCACTGACCACAGAATCCAAAGAGGACTATGGAACTCCAAGATCGAAATAAGGATTCTAGAAAAAGTTATTACTGGTAACAATTTGGTATACTTAAGCCACATAACATCTCTCCAAATTTGAAAGAGGTAATTACTACATAGCAAACAAACCCAACACAATAGCAGTATCCTCAAATCCCTTTTTTTTTTTTCATGAAACAAAAGTTAGAATGGCAAGTAGGGCGTAATTAACTGACCTATTTTTCCTATGGATGATCCTTAATTCAAACACTTCAAACTCATCCTCGTTGCTGTACATTAGAAGTTCATCAGAAGCCTTAGCCTCTTCATCCTGGGAAGCCTCAGGTTCATCAAGTTCTCCAGTTTCTTCAGAGTCTTCCACACCAGAACTCTCAAATATGTTTGGATAGAAATCTACCTCGTCATTCCTAGGAAAAACATCAGAGGTGCCCTTGAATGATTCATCCCATCCTTTTCTAGATTTCCTTTTAGTAGCGTAAGAATTGTTGTCAGTAACATCTTCATTAGATACATCATGATCAGTGTTAAAGTCCTTGCCACACTCAGTATGAAGATCATCAAGACCATTTTCTTTAGAGGTAAGGTAGGTGAAATTCACAGGATCCACACCGTACACCTTTTCTTCTCCCTCACAGCATTTGCAAAGTGGAGGTGAGGCAGTATGATTCTTTGTTTCCAGCATCAGTCCACCAAGTTTACTATATTTCGCCAAATGAAAATATTCTATCAGTTCAACTGGATTTTCATTACCTACTGGCACCATATTGAAAAGACATGGCTTGTCCAAGAATTCAATGCCTGGATCGATTTGAGATCCTTCAGATTTGCTGTCTACATTTGGTGGCAACTCAGAATGTTTCTCTTTCTCCAATGTCATGATAAACTTGTCCTCACTTTGAAAACCATAAAAGTCAGATCCATCAAAACATGGAGTCATAAACTGCTCTTCATCTTTCTCTTCATGCCAATAGAAGTCATTTTGAATGTCCAAATCATGATAATCGCGGGCTGTGCCAAATTGTGATAATCTGTCCGACGATGCGTCCGAACTTTCCAGGGATGCAGAACCAATTCCATAGGGATTCACAAACTCTGCAATATGTAACGGCTGTTCTCAGTTAACTGACCAAAACAACCCCATCAAATAACAGGAAACCAACGTCTAGGAAAAGCAATGTAATTTAAGTTCCAGAGTACATGGAATCTTTTATGCAGGCAAAGCAACACTGGAAGGAAAATCTAACAACATGAATCAAAGAAGAACAACAGGAAGAACAAGCTAGTCATCCAAATTCATCCTGGGACAGTATGTTTCACCTAGTATCTTCTCAAGATCCAAAAGAAAGAATAATCTTTGCAGCGGGATCCAGTTTCAAACCAGAACTTCTTTCCCGTCAAAGGAAAAAAACAATAAAAAAATGAGAGAGAGAGAGAGAGAGAGAGAGAGAGAGAGAGTTAAACAACAATATAAACTAAGTTCAGTACCAAGCCAGAAACTTCTAATCCAACTCAAACTGATCGATGGAAAATAAAGCATTTACGAAGACTAGAAGTTAACATGAACCAAAACTCAGAAACAAACACGGATAAGAGAAGCTTGAAGAGTCAAGACGACAAGCAATGAATCGATTCTCAAACCACGCACCACTGGTAGAAGAACCCAAACTCACAAACTCATCGTTGTCATTTGAATCAGAACAAGACCCATTAGCGCTCCCCTCCTTCTCTTCCACTACCGATCGACGGAAAGTCCCCGGAATCCTCACCGGCGGCGGCAACTGGAACACGAATCTCTCAAAATCAAAGGCACACACTTCGCTCCTCTCTCTCACGTCCTCTTTCAAAGCCTTCTCGGCCTCTTTCAACCCATTTCTCCTCAAGAATTCAAGCACCGCCTCAACGTCAGGGAGCGCCATGAATGAGAACTAAGCCCGCGTGTGAGAAGCGGTGGTAAGGGAATATATGTGGGCATGTGAATTGGATGAAATTGCGAGGTCAAAGTTGGAAAGTGAAAATGGTGGAACATCTCCAAGCGTCTGCATGCTCTGTTCACTTTCTCTCTCTAAAAGGAAATCATCGTTGCCGCTGTTTTTCTCCTGCCCGAGTTGTGAAGGACAAGCTAGAGAGGTGCCGTTGTGTCTTTCGTTACCAACTTTGACAACGGGAAAATTTCATTGTTAGTCCTCAACCTTTTTATTTGACCTAAATGAGTCCCTAACCTAAGGTTTATCCTAACGAAGTCCTCAACTTCTGAAACTTTATCCTAGTAGAGGTTGATCTCATGTTCGCGATTGAATTTGGCAGAATTACAGTAGAAATGCCCACTGCAGTCCCTGAATTTTCTTATCCTACTCAAAGTTTCCTCAAACCAGTAGATTTATCACTTCAACTACGATCTCGCCTTTAAGTCATGCTTACCATCCCCATCCGTCATCATTCGGTCACCTAAAAATTAAACATATTAAAACAGAAAATGGTAACTGCCATTGGATTCCTCTTGTCACCCTCATCTCAAAGGTACCCACTGATTTCTCTAACTTTCTCATTTTTATCATTTTTTTATGGTTTTCTTTTTTTCTCACTCTATATTCTCTACCTAGAACCAAAGGCTCAAAAGAACAATATGGCCCTTACTGAAGCTTCATTAAGTTCCTCGAGCTCAAAATCATGCTTCATCCACCGAAAGTTCTAGGTTAGAGAAAAGAGCTCCAATTGGAGAATCTTTGATTGCCTTGTTGGTGAATGGAGCATAATTTTGACTTCATGGGAGCTCAACAAAGCTTCGGCAAGGATTTTGTTCATTTGGGCCTTGGTTCTAGAGAGAGAAAGTAGAGTGACAAAAAATAAACTATTGAAAAATGGTGAAAATGAAAAAGTTAAAGAAACTGGTGGGTTTTGTTGGATGAGGATGATGAAAGGAATCTATTAGTGGTGGCAATTTGTTGTTTTGATATGGTTAATTTGTCAATGACTGGATGGTGACAGCGGGTGATGGTGAGGAAGATCGGATGGCAAAATGGTAATTGAAGTGTTAAATTCATTGTCTTGAGGGTGTTTTGAGTGTGAAGAAGAAAAATTTAGGGTAAAAGTTGACATTTTTTATTAAGATTTTGTCAAATTTAACCATAAAAGTAACAGGAGCAGCTCAACTAGGACAAATTTTTGCAAGTTGGGACTTGATTAGGACGAACCTTAGGTTAGGGATCTATTTAGGACAAATAAAAACGTTTGGAGACTAATTGTGCAATTTACTCCTTTGAAACAAGATTCTCGGGTCAGGTTTAATGTTGGGGTTTTGATCAGAGTTTTAAATTCCGTTCCGTACTGGCCGGTACGACTGGTACATACCGGTACCGGAGAAAAAACGATACGGAATAGGCTGGAATTGTCTCGGATTGTATGCCGGTCTGTACCGGCAGTACCGGATATCTCGGTGTACCGGCGATTCGTTTGTACCGGTTCCCGACGGTACAGGCTTTAAGAAAAGTTAAAAAATAAAAATAAAAAAACGTAAATAAATGGCTAAATCCCTAAATCATTTGCGTTGTTCTGTTCTGCCGTTTGCTCTTGGACTCTGAAGTGCGCGAGAACGCCAAAAAACTCCAGCTAAATCGCGTGCTGGCAGCGTCTGGGTCTGCCGCCGGAGGGAGCTCCGCCTCGTCGCCCATTTCGCTCCGCCACCGTAGCCTCTACCCATCTGCCACGACCTCCGGTGCTCTACTCCACCTGTTTTTGCTATTTGAGTTTGGGAGAATGGAGAGGGAAACTAGAACGCGAGCAGGAGCAGAGCAGCCGACCGAAGCTTCTCCTACCCATTTGTGCAACTCCGCCACCACGTCCTCCGTTTACCATTACTTGAACTTTTTTGCGGCAGTAGAGAGTGATTCACAAAGGTTTGTTTTATTGCTCTTTTTTTTTTTCATTTTAAGTTTGATTTGGTTTAATGTAATTAATTTGCAGCAGTAGATTGATTTACAGAGGTTTGTTTTATTGCTCTTTCTAATTGATTTGTGGCAGTAAGTGATTTACAGAGGTTTGTTTTATTACTTGAATTGGAAGTTGAGACATTTTAATGTGTTGTTATGTTTTGTGTTATTTGAGACCTTAAATGCTGAATATTGGACCTTTTAATATGTTGGTGTATCATGTGTTGATATGTTCTATTTATATGTATGTGATTTGTATATATATATATATATATAATTTATTATAAACCGGTACATCCGAAACATACCACCGAGACAATTCCGGTACCCGAGACTGTACCATACCGTTAAAAAAACGGTATAGCTTCCGGTACGAGATTTAAAACCTTGGTTTTGATTCAGTGGAGTGGACTCTACTAAATTTCCACCCGGAACCGGAATAGATGAATGGTTACACGCCGAGACATCTGTTATTCATTTTCTTGATAAAAGCCCAGTTTGCGCACTAACTTAACAAGTTTTAGAAATATGAGCATCAAATTTAAATTTAGTTCATTTTTTCCCCTGAATCATGACCTAGAGCCCTCAAATTAGGGCTGTAAAATGAACAGAACATACACAAATGGACATTGTTCATGTTTGTTGGTTTAATTTTAAATGAATACAGTCAAAAATAATAAATAAACATATTTTCTCTATTTGTATTTGGTTGTTTGTAATAAACATGTTTGTGTTCGTTTGTTAATAATAACATTATCATAAACCAAACAAACATAAACAAATGAATGTATTCGTGAATACCATTAAATGACTTTTCCCATGCTAGTTGTGACCTGTTGTATCTAGAAGCTCTAGCTCTTCTGTGGGGCATAAAGGAAGCAAGACGCAAGGTCTTCATTCTATTGTGGTAGAGCCGATTCCCAAGTCCTCATTAATGGATTTAATGGTGTGCATTTTCTTTCTCTTTTTATTTTGGAGACATTGTCGATGAGGATAGCTATCTAGGTTCTAAATTTGCATCATGTTTTTTCATTTGTTAGGCTATCCTGTAATAGGGTCACACATATCCTTGCCCATAAGGGGCTTTGATTCTAGTGGGTGCTCCTTATGGGAGGGATGACCTGTCTTTTGGTTGTGTAATACTTTTGCTTCTGATGAATAGATGGCCATAAGCTTTCCTTTAGAAAAAAATACATAAACGAATAAATGAACGAACAATTAAAAGTAAATATTAGAAATAAATAAATTAATAAAAATAAATAAATGAGCAAATGAACGAATGAATAAACCAATGGACAAATAAACAAAAAGAATATTAAATGAAGTATTCATGAATATAAATGAACGAAAAATACTTTGTTCATGTTTGCTCATTTAACTTAAATAAATATTAAATTATGTTCAACTTATTTAATTAACTAAACAAACAAACTTCTATCAAATTGTTTATTAATATTATCAAATGTTTTGTTCGTTTATAGCCCTACCTCAAATTTGATTCAATAATGCCCCATATGGTGTCAAAACGTTGCCATCCTCATTAAACTTAATGTTCAAAGATTGAGGGAAAAACTGACATAGTTACCTAATGTTGTATCGCCAAACTAAATTCACTCATATCTGATGAACTAATTTAACAAAAATTATGTATTCAGTCTAACGGCACTACTAGTGTGACGGACGGGTCAAGTCCTTTTTCCCATGGTTTAATTTGATAAAGCCTTGTTATTTAAAAAAAAAAAGTCCCAATCGGAACTTGGATTATATTGCACTTGAGGCATTTGTGTTCGTGATAACTTGTAAGTGGGAGAAAGAGAAAATGAAATGCGGAAAATGAAGGAAAGTGAAACTCGGTGGGTGATGGACAAAAAATGACAGATTTGAAGGTACAAGGTACCGTTTCACCCATGTGGGAGGCTTTGGCGTTAAAGGTACTTTATCATCTCCCTTGATTCAGGGATGTTGTCCGATTGATAAAAGAAAGGAGTAAATTCCACTGTTGGCCTTTTAACTTATTTCATTGTCTTATTCGGGCCATATAATTCCATTTTACCCTAGGAAGCTCCTTGATCTGGTATAGCATGTACTATTGCCTGTAGACACTACTAGTATATGCTTACAAGTCGAAACGACGTAGTTGCCAGTTGAAATTGACCAATTATGTGGCATTTTCTTTTTCTTTTTCATAGATCGAGTAAATTTTATTTTTTGGAGGGTGCATTTTGAGTCCTAAATCTTGTCCTAAGTATTAACAATTTGGTCTTATAATTATTGAGATAGTTACTGAATAGAAATAAAATTTATGGATATAGAAAAAATGCTAATTTAAATAATCCATTATTTGTTAGAAAATTATTTAAGATTTTAAATTTATTTAAAAATAGTTATTGAACGGTTTAAAATGTAATTTGAAAAAAGATGGTCGCAAAAAATGAAAAGTGTTATGACTAGTTGTTATTGTAGTTGCAAAGTATTATGACTTATTCAGAAAAGTGAAAACTTTCAAGACTGAAATAAAAATATATGTAAAGTTTTAGAACTAAAACCGCACTTTTCCCATCTTATCCTAAATAGTGTTAGACTAGTTATAGATAATTTTGGATAAATTGCTACGTTTAGAGGGAAGATTTATAATTTTGGGTATAGTTTAGCGGCAAACAATGCAATTTAGTTGATAATTTTGAAGTATTACTTCTAAGGTTTTCTCTTTTCCCCTAATTCATTTTACTCTTGTAAACTTTGATCACTTAGGCACTTAATTAGCCATCTATAACTTGACTTGGATTAACTTATCAATTAAATTGTGAAAAATGAAAAAAAAATTGTTCCTTAAACTATGAAAAATATGAGACAACTTTGTTCTTATAACCCTAGACCAACTTATTGAGTTCAAGGGGCAAAGTGCCACATTTGTTTATAATTGAAATAATAAGTTGATCCATCTGGTTAACGAAGTTTAAATGATCAAAATGAATCTAGTCCGAATCTTTATTCATTGTTGCAAATATAAAAAAAATATATTAATGAATATTAAGCCATCAAAATAAGATTTGGTCATGTAAGTATAAGAATAGATGTCTTTAATTCCTCATAGCAGTAAGTAGCTTGTCGATAAGCAAGACAGGAGCAGAGAAACAATGGGAAATTGAGTTTAATAGGGTGCAAAGTGCAAACTCTTCCTTCGTTTAGTGGCTAAATCATGATTTTCTTATTCAATACAGACAAGCTAGTCTGGTAATCTTCAGCGATTCTGAACTGAACTTGAAGTAGATTGCAGAGCTCTTAGAAGCTGCCTTCACCTGTATAAACCTGTTCCAAGAAGCTTCCCTTTGATTGAGCTTAGTTGTGTAACAACATCACTACTGAGCATTCGTTCTCTCGGAAGTTGAGCAGAACAAGCAACCCCTATCCCCATTATTGCAACCAAGCATTCCTGAACGTTTTGGAACCTGTTGCTGTTCCTACTGAGATCAGTTAGGTTCATGTCTGTCACTTCTCCGTTGCCAACAAAGAGCGTCGGATCAATGATCTCCAGAACTCTTTCCGGCAAAGCTCGGTTTGCAAAGTTTTGAATGTTGTGTCCATCTTGAAAAATTTCATCTGTTGGCCTTTTTCCTGTAAACATCTCCAACAGGAGCACCCCATAACTGTACATGTCCGCATAGTTTGATGCTTCGGCTCCCATTCCGTACTCTGCATGATGACAACATCAACCATGTCATGGAGCAAGAATGTACATCATGATGCATGTGCATGTATGGTGTGTGACATTGTAGTTCACCTGGAGGGATATAACCAATGGATCCTCGGATGCCAACTGAGCTTGTCTCATGAGCTCTGCTGAGAAACCTTGCCAATCCGAAATCACCCAAATGTGCTACCATGTCATCATCAAGAAGGACATTACCTGGCTTGATGTCACAATGGACTATCGGTGTCTCGCAGTGCTGATGAAGATAATTCAGTGCAGAAGCCACATCAATGGCGATGCTTAACCTCTGAACAAAACTTAAAATCTTTGGTGGTCTTTCATTTGAATCACTATGTTCAGGTGTCTGGTGAAGCCACTCATTTAAGCTTCCGTTGCTCATGAATTCATAAACTAGTGCCTTGAAGTCATTACCTTGGAGGTCAATACTCGAACAAACTGTGAGTATTTTCACAAGATTTCGATGTCTGACATTTCTCAAGGCTTTGCACTCGGCCATAAAACTCTTGGAACCACCTTGTTGGAGGAGGTTGAAGACTTTAATGGCAACTGATTTCGCACCTTCATCGAGCACTCCTTTATAAACAGCTCCAAAGTTACCGATGCCAAGCAAATTGGCAGAGGAAAAGCCATTAGTAGCTCTGAAGAGAGAATGATATGACAGCTCAATGAACTGATCCTCCAATCCGCATTCCTTTGATTTGTGTTCTTTCCTTTGCAGCCGGAAACAGATCATGACAAAGACCATAAAGGCTACTCCAAGAACAAGAGAAATACACAAGACAATAGTTTTCCATGTCCTGTTGGACCTATGGAAGCTACACTTCGGCAAATGAAGTTCAAGTATTCCCCCACAAAGCTTACTATTTCCCGTTAAAAAAATTGCACTTCCATTTAAAAATATCCCTTCAGTTGGAACATCCCCTTCAAAATTATTACGAGACAAATCTAGGATGTTCAACAGCTTCAAAGACGTAAGAAATGTTGGAATTTGTCCAGTGAGATTGTTGTTTGACAGATTCATTAGTAGGACACCTTTTAATGAGCTTAAGGAAGAAGGAATGGTTCCTTGGAACAAGTTTTCACTCATATCTAGTGCTTCAAGACTTTCACAACTACCAAGAGTGCTCGGAATTTCACCTGATAATAAATTCTGAGAGATATCAAGCTGACCCATGTTTCTTAAATTTCCCACTTGTAGAGGAAGGTCCCCTGTCAAACGATTCCCAGCCAGGTACATGCCAAGAGAGAAGGGTGACCTGCTAAATAGCTGTGGAGGTATTGAGCCACTAAGTTTGTTTTCAGAAATATCCAACAATCCCAAGCTCCTGAACTCGCCAAGACTTGGTGGAATCTCACCATGAAGATTGTTATTGTTCATGGTGAGAGTTACTAAAATCTTTAAGTTTCCAAGTGAAGAAGGAATGTTTCCTGAGAGATTATTCACATCCATTTGCAATACTTGCATATTCTCCATGCTTCCAATGGTGGGGGGAATGTGGCCAACAAGTTGATTTTCATTAAAGGAAAGCCACTCTAAGTTGATGAGATTCCCCATTGTAGACGGAATTTCTCCTGATAGATTATTCACATCAAGGGCAAGTGTCCTTAAATGTGTGGACAGGTTGCCTATACAATCCGGTATTACTCCTCCAAAGCTGTTGTTGCGAACCATCAGTTGCTCTAGATTGGTGGCATTGACAAAAGAACAAAGAAAGCTCAACTCACTTCCTGTCCCAACTCCCATATGGTTTGAAGCTATGCTGAGAATTATGAGATTATTAAGGTTCTGGACAGAAGGAAAGTTCCCAGTAATCCAGTTCTTGGAAACTGAGAATTGTGTGAGAGCTGTGGCGTTGGATATTGAGGGAGGGATCTTTCCCGTGATTCGATTTCCGAACACAGAAAAACTTTCAAGATATGGCCATCTTGTTCCTAATTCTGCAGGAAGCTGGCCTTCAAATTGGTTTCCTCCTGCAGAAAACAGGCTAATGCTAGAGAGATTCAGAATTGAGGATGGAATAATAGAACCAGAAAGTCCATTTGAGAAGATCGAGAAGAAAGCCAGGTTGCTCAACTGTCCCAGGGACTCAGGAATGGCACCTGTCAAGTTATTACGACCAAGAGAGAGCGCTGAAAGTGAAGATAAGTTCCCTAAAGAAGGTGGCAATTTCCCTGTCAAATAGTTGGTGGCCAGTTGAAGAAACCGGAGGCGCGAGAAGCAACCGATCATGCTGGGGATTTCACCAGACAAGACATTTCCATAGAGATCAAGGAGTTGAAGCTTAGAGGAGCAGGAAATGTTGGAAGGGATAGTACCGGTTATGGAGTTGTTGGCCAGTCTCAACTTTTCTAAGTTACGTAAGTGCCAAATCCCTCGAGGAACTTCATGGCCAAACATGTTGTTTTCAAGATTTAACAGCCTTAGAAAGCTGAGGTTTGCAAGATGTGGAGATATGGATCCAACAAGTCTGGATGAATTAAGCTCCAACCCAACAACCCTCTGGTGCCGGTGGCCGCAGCTGACGCCGTGCCACTGACAGAAATGGACGGTGTGGTTCCAAGAGTTAAGGACGCCAAGAGGGTCGGCGACTATCTGGGCCTTGAACTCCAGCAGTGCTTCATAATCGGTTTCGTTTCCAAGGAGTTGTTTTGCCCCAACATGAGAGCTGAAACAAGAAAGCAACAAGAGATCAAACCCAATAGTAATAAAAAAAATTGGAAGATGGTGAGGCAACCCAAAATGCATGGCCTGCGTTGCAAGTTAGTTAATTTAGGGGCATTCAAGCGGATGATTGGGTGATTTTGGGACAGAGTGATGAATTTTGGATTGAACAAATTGAAAACTCTTATTCTTATAAGGGGCAATTGAGAGTGACCTGGCTAGGCCTTCTCCTTGGCATGGTTCCAAGTGAGCCATAAAATGGTAGGAAAATTGGCACGAATTGGAGGCCAAGCAATCAAACTCGCGCCCACAAACTGTCAAAACGTTCGGCTGACCATTTCACACAATAAATACGGAGCGAGGAAAAATCGTAGAAGGGCTATTGTTATTATTACTCCCCCATCTCATATTTTTTAAAATATTTTAATTTTTTTAAATAGTTTAACTTGAATTTATTCATATTATTACTTGTTAGACAAATTTTAAAAAATATATTTAGAAACTATAAATTTTTATTTATCATTTATATGTAAAGATTTTTTATTTATATACTAAAATATTAAAAATAAAAAATCATAAATTTATTGCTGAATAGTAAATATTGCAAAGAACTTGGGGTGGAGGGAATATTATAAATCATAGAATGAATTTGTTGTTGTTGTTGTTGTTGTTGTTGGCCATATGACACCTGTAACAAAAATAAAACACATAGGATAGTTTGTTCAATTGTAAGGATTATATCATGCCTCAATTATACCATACCGGGAAGAAAACTTATATGCATACTTTGGATAATTTTAATGTTCATGCTTACAATACTGAAAAGCTAGAGTGCAAGAACAAGAAGACAAAACAAACCAACAAACTAATTTGACATATTAACACATTGACTAGAACCAAAATATAGTTTGACTAACATACCATGATCCAAGTATAACAGTTAAACGAGTGTTAAAGAAAATAAAAACAAAAACATAAAATAAAACTGAAGCTCTATAAAAAAAATAATAAAATTGAAGCACAAAACTCCTCTTAATTATTTAGTTATTGCTTTTGCTGCTACAAAATTCATGTCGCCTTTTTTTGGCTTAGCTAAATCACTATCGATAAAATGATGAATTATAATCTACTACTAAACTAGCCACGATGCATAATGTTTACCAACAAACTCGTCTTTGCAAAGAAATGAATTCCCAAAAGAAGAATCAAATACTAAGAAAACATTAGAAATAAAGGCGAATGGGTAATATAGGATAGTAGATTGATGGACCAGACTTGGTCACTTGGATTAAGAGCAAAATTCAGCCGGATATACAATGGATTGAGGGAAAAGGTTTAAGAGATAGCATAGGTGTATGTTTCTTTTCTATTATTATTATTATTGTTGTTGTTGCTATTATTATTGCCACCCTTACTACTTTAATGAATGGGCCAACTTGCTTGACAAGATACATAATTGCCCACGGATCTTGCCCAATTTTGTCAATGTCAACTTGAAAGAGTCCGCGAAAGATGGGAACTTAGGCTGCTATAGCACCTGTCAAATTAAAGCAATAGAGGACAAGGAGAAGAGATCACAAATAAAATTTTGTTTCGTTTAGATATTTTCCTATAAGATTTATTTGATATTTTTTAGGGGAAAGTATACCTTTAGTCCTAAAAGTTTTAGATTTTGTCCAAGTTATAAAACTCTTCAACTTAACAAATAAGTCTTAAGATATTTAAATCATTAACTCTGTTAGTCTTAGAATTCTTTGACCTATGAAATAAGTTCTAAAATGCTAAATCATTAACTCTGTTCGTCTTAAAACTCTTGTAATTTTAGATGACTAATGGAACTATCAACATGTCACTTAATATTGTTTATTCTAGTCACTAAATTAACACTTTTCAACTTTAACCACTTATTTGAAGATTTATCAAAGTTTAGTGGCCAATTTGTAATTTTTGAAAGTCGAACACTAAATTTAAAAATTTTCAAAATATAAGAATGAAGTTTTAATTTCTTAAAACTAGTAATTCCCCCAAACTGGAGGGTAGAATGATTTGGAGCTCCATTGAGTAGAGTAATACTCCACTATTTAAAATATGAAAAGCTGGTTTGACATCTTTCACTCAATCAATGGTAGATAAGTTTTTTAAAAATAAAAAGAAAATTAAAAAGAGGAAAATTTCCACTAAATTATAGGGCTGAGTAATTTTACCATTAAATTTTCTTTTTTCAAGTAAATTTTTTATTAATATTTTCGTTATAGGTAATTTTGCTATTAGCCGCTAAATAGTAAGGGTATTCCGTTTGTTTAAAAAATCTACCATGACACAACTCTTAAACTTGTTATTGAAAATTTTCTTCTTAGCCAATAACTACCCAAACATTTCATAACACCTAAATGAATTAAAACCATGTGTTTGGCCACAAATTCATATTGTTGAGCTATCTTTATTTTTACATTCTTTATTGTCGTTGAGCAACTCTCTACCACCGCTGTCATTGATAATTTATTTTTTAACAACAGCACCTGTAGATTTAGTCTCATTTACAACAATTAAACCTTATTTGATCAAGATTTATTATAAGAAGTGTTTATGGGAGTATTGTAGCGATGTGCGGAAGAGTAGAACTAACACTAATGGCAGAAAATAATGGAGGCTGGCGAAGGGTACAGGGGTTTGCAAGAGCGAAAACGACAGTGAAAATGATATATTTAAAACTTAGAAGTTAGAGTGTTTGGTAAATGAAATTTAGAATTGAAACTTACATTTTTTTTTCTATTTTTTCATGTTTGCCACGTTAAGCAATTTTAATGGTCAGTGACAGATTCAATCTCAATACAAAACATTAATAGAAAATTTGCACATTTTGAAAAAATTAATGGGAGATTTGCTTGCAAAAAAAAAATCAGTAGCAAAATTACTCTAAATTTGCTTGAAAAAAAAATTAGTGGAAAAATTACTCTATCCCTTATAATTTATGACTAATTTGTCCTTTTTTAAAAAATTACTATTTCAATTTATTCCCTAACCTATTGAATATTCTATTTTGGTCATAAATCTTTTAAAAATATTTTATTTTAGTCATAAATCTATTGGGTAAAATCTATATATAGTTTTCTTATTATAATAGTTATCCTAATATAGTCTCTCACCTCAACTGGTACCATTTTAAAGTCCCATAACACATATATCATGTCCTATATGCAGAGGTGGGAACCGGGTCAGCCCTGTCGCAGGCAGGGCGGTCCCAAGCCGAGTCCAGGGTGGGTTCGGGGCGAGGTTGGAGTTTTTTTAAAAAAAATTAGAAACATAATTAATTATATATGTCATAAATATTTTTAAGAAAAAACACCACATCCGGTATAAGTTTTATTAATTTAAAAAACCAAACGGCACATAATCAGATTAAATACAAATTACATGTATGATTAAAAAAAAAAATTTCATGTCCCCGTATCGGATATTGCCTCTTCATCCGAACTTTTTTGGTATTGCTGCTGGAGTGCTACGAGGCCCCAATCTTGGTTGCACACGCATACTTCTACCACGTTAGGTGTCAATCTTGATCGTTTCTCTGATGTCACCCGTTTTTCTGCACTAAACGCTGCCTCGGATGAGATGGTCGATACTAGAACGGCAAGAATCTCCTATGTGATTATTGACAAAATCAGAAACTTTGATCTCTTTCATTTCCACCACTCCAAGATGTCGAGGTCGCTTGCTTCGAACGATGTGTTGAGATAGTCATTGACCTCAGCCAATTCCGGTGTCATCGGTCGGGGTCGTTTGAGCATTTGGAGGACTGGGTTGAATCTTAAGGAGATTGATCTCCTTGGAGGCTCGGTTTGAGGAGTTTCGGATCTTACCTTATTCAAATACCGCTCACAATATAACTTGTATAAAGAATGCAAGTACTAGGAAGCAGTAGCAGACATAGCCAAAACATTTATATGAGACATTTCTAAATAAGTATGAAAAATTCCTTCAAGCAATGTTGTTCTGTCCATTTATTTGACATATGGGTCAAGTAAAGAGCGAATAAAAAGATAGGTAGAATATTTTTGAAATACTGAAGCCACTTAACCCGCATGGCTTCGACAGTCGGTTTTAACAATTCATCATCTTTAAACTGATGTAAAGCATATGTAATGTTCACTAAATGAAACAAAACTTGATGAATGGTTAGGTAGTAAACACCAGAGAAAAATTCACTTGCCTTGTAAAAAAACGTAAGCAATTCACTAGTTTTGAAACATTTTTCCCAAACTTCAGTCGTGAGAAATTCACAGCCCATTTTTAAATTCATGAAATGTGACGACAAATTTGCATACGGGAATGCATCTTGTAACATCAAATATATGGAGTTTCAGCGAGTTGGGCAATCCAAGTTAAACCGTTTCCAAGAAAATCTTTTTTTATTTCCAAAATAAAAGCTTTTAAATTCAAAAAACACAACAAGTCTGGACATCAAATATGTCAATGAGTTCTGAATAGGCGGAATCTCATTTTGGAGAACTTTTAAATCCTTTTGCTTCAAAATATGACACATATATCTAATGTGAAAGAATGCACCGTTGAGAGATGGTTTCAATGTTTGACTTAAAAGATGAACGACAACATCATTGTTTGAAACATTATCAAATGAAATGCACAGGACTTTATCAGTACAAAAATAATCATGTAAACTTTCTAAGATGTAATTGAATTTGTGATAACCAGTATGATCTGTTTCAATAACCTTAAATGACAAAATTCATTTTTGCATTATCCAATCAGAATTAATCTAATGAGAAGTAACACAATAGAATGATTGACCTATAGGTGATGTCCCATATTAGAAGTAAATGCCACACAATGATCAAGAGCAGAAAAATAGGCTTACAAATTTGATTTTCCGGCTTCAAATAATCTAAAGCTTTCTTTCCTAGCGGTTTTCCTAGGTACTTTTCTAAATGTAAGATTTAATTGTGATTTTATCCAAGATTCTAGATGGACATCTTCAAATTGTGAGAAGTTTTTCGGTAAGCATCATTCAATTTACCATACCTTCTCTACAATACTGTTAGTTAAAATGAAATATACCTGACCCGCCGGCATCAGTTGTAGACCCAAGTTGTGTTTGTCCTTCAGAACTAGTCTCGGCACTGGGGAGGACGTTAAGATGTTGATTTTCAATATGCCGTTTTAACGTTCCAGTGCCGAAATTCTTTTTATGTACAAATTTTTTCCCGCAATATTTGCATTTCCTGTACCTCGACTTGCCTTCGTGTATGAGCTCATAATGCTGCCAAACCCAAGCAGTTAGTCTCGGAGATTTACCTTATGCTTGGGTTTCCTCCACGGTGGGTTCATGACTTGTAGGCGTCAGTTCTGTTGACGGATTCCCGGACGCCATTGCATCCAACTCTTCCACTTTATCATCGGATAATTGATCGTTGAGACCCAAATCGTAATTTGTCATATCAATTTCGGCATCATTGTTGTGCAACTATTGAATTGAGATGTCTTTATCAGCGGGCCGAGAACGGTGACGGAACAAAGCTTGGAGGCCAGTGGTGCGGGAAGATGAACTCTCTATTAATGCAAAATTAAAAGGAGATTATGAACATATTAGGGGGAGATTAGTAAGAAATTTGGAAGAGATTAATAAAATAAGAAGAATGCTTGAGAGAATATAGTAGAGGAAGAAGAGAAATTGAGTGATTGTGTGAAGATAGAGTGAAAATGACATTGGTATTTATAGGGGAAGGCAAAAAATTATTTGGACCAAAAAGTCCTTAAAACTTAGTTGTTGTGAGGGGTGAAATGGAATTTTGGAGGCTAAAAACCGTTGGAGCGCCTGTTGTGTAATTAACCTATTTTAATTTTTTTTTTGCAAGTTTCCGTTGTGTGTAGAAGCCGTTGGGCGCCAGACCAGGCCCAATCTAGTTCGGTCTAGTTTGGTGGGGCGGTTCACGGGTCGTGTCCTGGTTTGAGGCGGTCCGTTTTGCACATACTTTTCCTCTTGGGCTCATATTCGGCCCATATCTTAGCAAGCTTTCGCCGGGGCGAGGCGAGACGGGTTTGACCTGGTCGGGCCGGCCCTGACTTTCGGTTCAATCCCAATTTGGGCCGGGTCGACCTGGCCCAGATCCCACCTCTACCTCTATGAGTCACTTTCATTCATTTTTTCTTTATTTTAGATGAAAATTGCTTATGTGACATTTTTTTATTTCCATGGTGGTCTCAAATTGCCACGTGAATGACTATACTAGAAGGAAAAGAAACTTCAAGTTAAATTTTACTCAAACAAATAATTGTAAGGTCTTAAAAATGTAGGCAAAATGGGCAAATTAACCACTAATCTTTTTGTCTTAGCGTATATCATCTACCTTTCTTTTTTTACAGTTAAATCTCCCACTAACGTTCGCGATCGGGTAAAATCTAATAACTATTATTTTAAAAATTAAGCTTGTGCAACTTACGGAGAGAATATTCTATTTTCTCTAGAATATTCTGTTTTATTAATGCCACATAATTACTATCCTTCAAGGTAAATTACAACATTTATTCTCAAATTATTTAATTCATGCACATAAGCCTCTAAACAAGAAGTTATGTTTGAAAAACTATCCCCTTTTCTATGAGTCCCATCTCACTGTCGCCACTGCCCAGAACTTCGGCATCCTTGGCAATGGCCATTTCCACGTTCTGGACCTCTCCCCACTTCTCCCTCTATAACCGAAGTAATCGTCTATGACACCGCCGATAGTGTACAACCTTACTTGGTTCGAGTTTGGCAGCAGAAACCATGGAGGTTCCTACTCTTCCCTACTTAGATCATGATCCAATCTCGTCTCCACCTCCACACGCTCCTCCACATCACTTTCACTGGACCCCTCATTCATATTGTCAGGCTCATTCCCGGGGGAGCGCAGCTTGATCAAGCCTTTCATGGATCTGTAGCCATTGATACCCCACTCTTCCTTGGCCATATCACCCAAGACCTCCCTGGAGGGTGAAAATAAAGTGAAAGCTAGCACGGTAGGAGTGATCGGACAGGGCGCCACTAGGGAAGCAATCCCTCCCTCCTTCTTGGCTTGGATAATATAGGAAGTGGTGTTGCGTGGAGCGTAGGAGCAAAGCCACTGTCATTGAACTTCTTCTTGTTTCCGTAAAATTTCCTGGCCTTCAAGCGGTTATGAGTCCGGAGCTCATTCGGCGTGGGTGGCTCGTACACTATTAACTTTTGTCGCTTTTCCAACAGGCTATTTACCAACGGCCTAGCTGTTGGTAATACCAACGCGTAGGACCGTTAGTGTCAATTTCCAACATGCATGTGTTGGTAGCACAGTAAAATATTTTTTACTATTTATTTTTTTTTCCAACGACATAACCATTGGTAATTACCAACTGTCATGACCGTTGGTAAGTTTCCAACTTCCCTGCGTTGGTAGAATAATTGGGCTATTATTAAAGGCTAATTTACCAATGGCTAAGCCATTGGTAAATTTTTAAATGAAACGGTACATTTAATTTGGTAATTTTCCAATGGCTAGCCGTTGGTAATTGGTTTTTAAATCTATCTTCTTCCTCCTTCAGCTTCAGTCGGTCATTTTGGGGGGGGAGGGGGAGAGAGAGAGCTTGCACAGCCGTTTGAGTCACCGACGCCGCCGACAAAGGTCATTCTCAGGCCGTTTTGCGCCGTTTTGCCCTCCGTTGCGTTGATCAGCTCGTTATATTGATGAGTATGTGTGTATTTAATAGGTATTTTTTTATTTTAGGTATATAGTTGCGAAAAACCGTGGTTTGATTTTGATGGCATCATTGTTTTAGTTTCAACTCTTATCTGAGGTTCAATAGCTTGTCATTGTTATTCCTCAGCTTCTGAAGTTGGTAGAGGTACGTTTTTTTTTTCTAAATCCAATTTTTTTTTAATTTTGAGGGAAAAAATTGTATTTTATTATCTATGTTGTGATTAAGATTTATGTATTATAACTGTGGTTTTACATTGCTCTGGTTATTTTAGTTGGATTTTTCCCATTTATTTTGTGTTAATTATTTTTTATTTATGGGTAATTTTAGTGATGGAAAATGTGAAGATGAAATTTATTTATGGTATTTAATTATGTTGAAGATAGATATTTTCAATTTCCATATAGATTGTTTATTTCATTTATTTTTTCTATATTCTTTAGATCGTAATTAGTTGACTTAAGCTTTAGTTTGAGTGATTTAGTGTTGGGTAATAATAACAATAATAAAATAATAATAATAATAATAATAATAATATGTACCCCCAATAATATAAACATAAATAGTAATAGTAATAATAATAATAAGAATAGTACGTAGTAGTAGTAGTAAGTTAGAAAATAATAATAATGAAACTAAGTAATAATAATTACGTTAATCATAAGAACAATAAGAATGAGAATAATAATAATGTAATAATACGCTTAATAATAAGAATAATATGAAAAATATAACAACAATAATAATAATATTAATGATAATGATTATTATAATAATAATACAAAAAAAAATTATTTGTACCAAATAATTATAATAACAGTAATAGTTCTAATAATAGTCATAATAATAATACGTCAAAAGCAATAATAATAATAATAATAATAATAATAATAATAATAATAATAATAATAATAATAATAATAATAATAATAATAATAATAACAATAAATAATAATTAATAATAAATTATAGGAATACTGGCTATAGTAATGATAATAATAATAATAATAATAATAATAATAATAATAATAATAATATTTATGATACTTATAAAAATACCAATACTAATTATATATAATAATTAATTTAATTATAGTATTAAGTACAATAATTACCCATAGTAATTAAATTTGACTAATAATAATATACTATGCCCATAATAATACAGATAGTAATTATGTATAGGTTTGACATGTCCGCAAGTTTGGGGGCTACAGCTTCTAGAGAGGAAAACTATAAGGACTTTCTCTAGGTTTTGTTTATCTCACATTTTTTTAAGTTAAATACGTTTCAATCCCTGATCCTTTTTTTATCTTTATTAACTCAATATTAAACTTCACTACCTATAGCATTTCCATTTACTTTATTGACCACCAAACTTTACTTTAACTTTTGTGTCAATGTGTAAACATAATTTTTTGTGGGTGTTATTTTTATCTTCTAATGAAAAACATTTTTCCCTTGGTTTGTATCATTTTGGACATGAGTTTGATTGTTCCTAGACTTTGCTTAAACTTTTTGGTTTAAACCCACAATTTGTGTCATTTTTATTATTTTATTTTTTTTAAGTCATGGTTGAGCACCACTTTTAGTTACTAGAATTCAGCTCTTTACTCTATTAATCTCAAAACCTCATCATATATATATTAGATCATGATTCTATATATGTCAAATCCAAATTTCAGTTTTTAATTTTCATGGAAAATTTTTTTGCATCAATGGTTCACTTTTAATTCCATAACTCTAATCTTGATGTCTCTTTATCCATAAAATTTATAATACTAATTATAATACTAATTACAATAATAATAATGATTAATAATAATAATAATAATAATAATAATAATAATAATAAAAGACTAATATTTGAGCTACTGATAGAAAATACAAATAATATTTATATTTTCTTATAAATATATATAAATAGTCTAGTAATAAATAAAATTTGACGGGTAATAATATAAATAATTATACTGATTTTAATAATGCGTATAATAATTATTATTACATCATTATAATTATAGTAATATGCACCGCACAATCATAATACTACTACTAATAATAATAATCATAATAAACAATATACTAATTAAAATTACTAATAGTATTAGTATTGATAATTGAAAGGATGTGTTTTGTTATATATATATTCTGTCATTGTTATACATCTGTCGGAAGGGTACAAATAATTATTAATAGTATTATTTACGATATGATGGTTTGTTCTGTAAGATGATATATTGTCAAATAATAGTTTTGTGATTGCGAACTTTGATGACACTGTGATGGGTATAGGATTACCAACAGATTTAGTTTGTAATGGAGTCGGCCCGTAGTTGGATGTACAGTAACCGTTTCTTGCCTGGCCGAACGGGTTACACACAACAGTGGGAGTCCGGGGTTGATGAATTTATATCATTTGCTGTCTCTCATCCTGAAACAATGAGCGGGTTATGCATTCGCTGTCCTTGTCGGAAGTGTAAGAATTTGCGGTTTAAAGAGTCTGACGAGGTCAGAGTTCATCTGTACAAATGGGGGTTTAAGCCTTTTTACTTGAATTGGACGGCTCATGGGGAGCCATTTAATGAAGCATCAGATACAGACCCGGGTGTGGGTGGCTTTGATCAGTTTGACCAGGGGTCTTCGACGAATCCATACGAAAGGATGGTATTAGATGCCGTTGGGCCTAATTTCTCACAATTTTCGGAAGACAATGTTGCGCAGCCGAATGAAAGTGCACAAAAATTTTTTAATCTATTGAATTCAGCATCAACCCCTCTATGGGATGGGTGCGAAAATCATTTTGAGTTATCTGCTGCTGTCCGTTTTCTTAACCTTAAGTCTGAGTATCACATGTCACGAGCATGTTTTAATGGCATTGCCCAACTGATGAAAGAGACTCAACCTACAGATAGTAAGATGCCATCAAATTGGTTTGAAACGAAGAAATTAGTTTCACAGTTGGGCCTGTCTCACCAGAAGATTGACGTCTGTGTTAATGATTGCATGTTGTTCTAGAAAGATGAAAGTAATCTTTGTATTTGTAAGTATTGTGGAACTGAGAGATATAAGCCAAAAAATGGTGGTCGGGGTAAAGATCGACCTAGAAAAACCATGCATTACTTACCACTAAGCCCTCGGCTGCAACGCTTATTTGCGTCAATGTCAACAGCAGAGCAGATGAGGTGGCATAAGGAGCAAAAACAAATCCCAGGTGTTATAAAACATCCATCAGATGGTGAAGCTTGGAAACATTTTGATCGGACATACCCATGGTTTGCTTCGGAAGCACGAAATGTCCGATTGGGGTTGTGTGCCGATGGATTTACCCCTTTTGGACCATCTGGAAAACAATACTCTTGTTGGCCTGTTATCGTTACTCCGTATAATTTGCCCCCTTGGATGTGCATGAAAAAACCCTATATGTTCCTTTCGTTGTTGATTCCAGGTCCACGTAGCCCAAATCATAAGATTGATGTTTATCTACAACCTCTAATAGAAGAGCTACGACATCTGTGGTTTGATGGCGTTGAAACATGGGATGTGTCATTGAAAGAAAATTTTGTTCTTCGAGCAGCATTAATGTGGACCATAAATGACTTTCCGGCTTATGGCATGCTTTCAGGATGGATGACACATGGTCGATTGTCTTGCCCTATTTGTATGGGCGAAAGTAAGGCATTCCAACTTAAGTATGGCGGAAAATTTTCTTTTTTCGACTGTCACCGGCAATTTCTTGGCCGGAACCACCCATATAGAAGAAATTGTACTTGTTTTAAGAAGGGGAAATCAGAGAAGTCATTGCCTCCCGAGCGCTTATCAGGTGAGGCTATATTTGAAAGAATCTCATGGATTCCATCAATTGGTAATGATGGTCCACAACATCGCCCGTGCGATTATGGGAAATCACATAATTGGACGAAGCGAAGCATTTTTTGGGAGTTACCCTATTGGGCCACGAACTTAATCCGCCATAATCTTGATGTCATGCATATTGAGAAGAACGTGTTTGAGAATATATGGAATACTGTGATGGATGTTAAGAACAAAACGAAAGATAATGTTAAAGCACAAAAGGACCTCGAAATTTATTGTAATCGGCCGGAGTTAAACATGGTTCCTCTTGATGATGGTCGTTCATTCAAACCAAAGGCGAGGTTCACATTTGATGTTAACCAAAGGCAAGATGTGATCGCTTGGGTAAAATCTCTACGACTCCCTGATGGATATGCCTCGAATCTTGGGAGATGTGTTGATACCTCTGGTTGCAATATGTATGGCATGAAGAGTCATGATTGCCATGTTATGATGCAAAGGCTTCTCCCCATTGCCCTTGAAGCGCTTCCCGAGAATATATGGAAGCCATTAACGGAGTTAAGCCTATTCTTTAGAGACTTGTGCTCTCCAGAGCTTCATGATAATCACTTGTTGGCGTTGGAGGCCAATATTCCAATTATAATTTGTAAGCTTGAGAGAATTTTTCCTCCGGGGTTTTTTGATGTCATGGAGCATCTCCCAGTTCACTTGCCATATGAAGCAAGGGTTGGAGGACCTGTTCAGTACCGATGGATGTATAAATTTGAGCGGTGCATGCATGACCTAAAAATGAAGGTTTCTAATACTGCTCATGTTGAGGGATCGATATGTGAAGCATACCTTATAGAGGAGACGTCCATCTTTTGCTCTCATTACTTTGAATCCCATGTTCCCTCCATGATGAACCGAGTACCGTGAAATGATGATGGTGGTCCTGTCCCATGTAATGGTGAGTTGTGGTCCATATTCACCTTTCCAGGACGTCCATATGGTGCATGTAGATATAGATTCCTCACAGACGATGAACTCAGACTTGCAACCACATACGTTCTTCTAAACTGTGCTGAGATCAGGCCATATCTAAAGTAAGTAATCCTTAATGATCATCTAGTAGTTTGATTATTTTGAAGTTCAGTACTAATCATCTGACGAAACTAACATATTTTCCTCCTCTCCCCATTTGGTCACAATATGTTTGTGGAGCAGGTAAGGGAAACTGCACCTGATATAACCATGTCTGAGATGGACATACACATTGAAAACAACTTCTCAAGCTGGCTCCAACACTATGTACGCAAAATTTGACTCACTATGTATTGCAATATGTTAAGTTATAAACTTCCAGATATATGTTGTCCTAAAATAAAATTGTTTTACATAGGTTGATGACCCAGGTAACAATATAGTCGATAACATCTTGTGGGATGTTGCATGTGGACCCTCACGTCGGGTAGAGACATGGCCTGTTTATTTCACAAATGGGTACAAGTTTCACATAAGTGAATGGGGCAAGGACAAATCAACATTTAATAGTGGAGTCTGCATACGAAGCACGGGTTCAAGCGAAGTTGAATGTGATTTTTATGGTATATTAGAAGAAGTCATTCAACTCGAATATCCTGGCTATCCACATAAGAATGTTGTCTTGTTTAGGTGCAACTGGTTTGACCCAACACCTGAACGTGGAACTCGAATGCATAAACAGTTTGGGTTAGTTGAGATCCAGGATAGCCGCAGATATCAGAAGTTTGATCATTTCATTTTAGCATCACAGGCTGACCAAGTTTACTACACACCATATCCGACAAAGTCACGTGAGAAAAAAGGCTGGTCAGCTGTTATGAAGATAAAACCTAGATGGATAATCCAGTATGCAATTGTTGACAAGGATGACGTTTATCAAGAAAGTGGATCCATTATGAGTCAAAGAATTGAAGATGACCCAGTTGAGGAGTTAGCTGACCCGGGTGTCGGTGATGATATTGAAGAAGATTTAGTTGAGGAGGGGGGTTCTAATGACGAAACAGATGATGAGGAGGAGTTTCTATCCGATGACACTGACACTGAAGAAAATGAGGAGTTTCACGATACCGGAAGCACTGGGTCGGGTGAATGAAGATAACAGTTAGCATGTTTAGTCATCACGAGTCATTGGTTGTATGGAACTTTTTTGGTAAATTTATGTCAAGCGAATACTCCACAATTAATGTCAGTAAACATATGAATGTTTAATTTTCTTACTTAGATAATAATAAATGCAGATGCCGCGTAAAGGGGATAACACCTATAAATGCCGACCTGGGAAGGGACCATTTGCGCAGTTTAAGGAGGTCATGGAGCCAATACTTAATGCTCGACAGAGGATAGGTTCTTCATCCCGGGCACAGGACGATGTCGGTGTAGAGACGCAGGACACAACAGTGCCAGCGACGCACGTCCATTCACATCAGCACCGATCTGACGGCGGTGGAGGCACGACATCTGGACATGGATCTGGTGCGCGGCATGTTAGGCACCCGATACTGACGACTCATCCCTCAGATGAAGACATACATATTGATGACATCCCATCATCGATGTCACAGACACCAGCCCGAGCTCGGATGAGGATATCCCCACATGGTAACACGTAAGTGATGAATATCCTACAAACGTTCTGAAAATAGTAATATTACTTACATTACTGTGAATCATCAACATATAACTGTGATTAATCATTTGAACTGTGCAGATTCATTCCAGCTGCAGCGACACGGTTAGTGACACCATGTTTCACCACACATTTCAAACCATATTCTGATTGGTCCTCCGTCTCTCCATCAGACCTTCAACAATGGTGGCGTGTTTTTGAGGTATAACACGTATATTACTATGATAATGATGTATTACTGTCAAAACAACTACTTGCTTTTTTCATGCTAATAGTTTTGAAATATTAACCTTTACAGAGGAGCTGTGAGTGGGATCCGATACACCATAATGAGGTGTATCGGGTGTGGAATATCTTGGGAGCACAGCATTACAGATGCATGATGTCAGAAATCCAACGTGTCAAGGATCCTGTTAAATGTCGAGCAAAGGCAAACTTTATGTCCGATGCTGCATATGCGGAAATGGAGGCATATTGGGCCAGTCCGGAGTTCATTCAGAAGTCCGCTAGATTCAAGGCAATGCGAGCAACAGTAAGTGACGAGGATTCACAGTCTGGCTCTTGCAGCGCGACATATGCAGGGGGATCTATCTCGATGTCTGCACATCGAGAGCAAATGGTATATATCTCGTCAATGTTCTTCCATTTTACATTTAAGTAAATAATGAACTTAAATTACCTATTAATCTGACGTTTCATTCAATTAGAGAGAGAGAGATCTAGAGAAGAAGGACCCTGGCTTGTTTAAAGTCCTTCAAGCAACACATAAAATGAAGAACGGAAAATATGTTAGTAAGCGATGTGAAGAAGTTGCTGTAAGTATTATAACTTTTTTTTGTAAACTATTCTTAAGATACTTACCATGTTTTACCAAAAATGTCTAATTCAAATGTGTTAATATGTTTCTGTAGACTCGTATCAGTGCTGAGATTGAGGAGCAAACACAACAAGAGGATGGATTAGAGCCAATTGATGAACTTGCAATAATTAGTACTGCATCTGGAGGGAGAAGGAGAGGGCGTGTTTTTGGTTTAGGATCTGAGCAGTGCGTCATACCGGGCCGCCGACTGCCAGGTGCCATCCCACCTATCGACATCACACAGACACCGCAATTCAACGAGCAAGTACAGAAGATGATGGCGGAGGAGAATGCGCGAAGGGATGCCGAGTACGAGAGGAAGCTCGAGAGAATTAAGAGGAGATAGAGAGCAGAGATGGAGGCCAATAGAGCCGCATTGGAGGTGAACCGGGCTCAGTTGGAGATTATTTGTCGTTCGCTTAACCTTCCGTGCCCGCCGGCTCAACAAGTTCCACAGTATCCTGATGACTCGGACTCGGAGGATGAGGAGATAGTCGGGACTCCTTGATGGTCGTCTTCAACAGGTAAATCATTTCATAATTTCTTGTGTTATCAGACTTAGACAAGAATTGTTAGACCTAAGACTCAGTTGAAATTCCTGAGATGTGTTGACCGTTGAATGTTGTATGGTTTGTTCCAGACATATATGTACTTGTTTTAATTATGATGTATTAGAGAATGTTTGATGGAAATTACGTGTGTCTATCTGTGTAATTTTGATTTCTTAGCAAGGCTGGGGGAATTTTGGAATTGGTATATCCATTTTGAACTTGTTTCAAACAGGGAAAAACACGAAACAACCCCGGCTCGGAACTGAAAATGTATATTACCAACGCGCGTGCATGTTGGTAAATACCAACAGCCGTTTACCAACTCGCACTAGTTGATAATTACCAACTGGCACCCGCATTGGTACTTACCAACATACTTATCAACGCGTATGCAAGTTGGTAATTACCAACGGCTTGCTACCAACTCGCACGCATTAGTAATTACCAACTTCGACGCACGTTGGTAATTACCAACCCCCTTACCAACTGCTGTAAGTTGGTAATTACCAACGCGTAGACGCGTTGGTAATTACCAACTCTTACATGCTTGGTAACGCACGAGGCAGTTGGTAATTACCAACGCGCATGGCAGTTGGTAATTACCAACGAGCATGAACATTGGTAACTACAACTATGCGTTGGAAAACAAGGCCGGTTCCTGACCGTTGGTAATTACCAACGTCCACACATTGGAATTTACCAACGTGTTAATTTTTGCGCATTGATAAAAAAAATTCCAACGAATCGATTATCAACGTGTGTTTACCAACAGCTCCGCGTTGGTAACTTCAGTTTACCAATGTGTAGCAGTTGGTAGCTGCGTGTTGGTAAACAGGGGATTTTTAGTAGTGGTAGCCCAAAGGCTTTCTGGAATTCATGCGTTTCTTGTCTGGAAGATTGCCACCTATCTTCTTCCCCTTCCGACTGCCACCACTGTGGTTGAAATTAGGCTTGGCAAAGTTGACGGCGGGGTCTTGAAGCTAGGGCATGTAGGTGCGAGTCAACATCAGAGGCCGCTAATTCATCTGAGCGCTGTTCATAGGCTGTGACTGAACCGGGTTGATCATTGGGGGCGAAGTCAAAAGGGGTGGTGTTGTACAAGGTGACAATGAGATTAGAATTGGAGTCAGATACAAAGTAAGCGGCACCGATACAGGGCCACAGACAAGTTTCCGGTGAGATGTGAGGATGGGAGGATGACGACTGGTTTTAAGGAGGAAGATGAATTAGTTAATGTGCATTTCAAGTTCTTAAAATTATGTGTTTGTATCAAATTTAACTTGATGTTTCTTACTTTTCCAAAATAATCATTTAATTTTATGATGAAAAAGCCACATGGCATTGTGAGCCCCAAGAAGAAGTTTGGAAGTGCCACATAAACAAGTTCCGTCCAAAATAATGGAAAATTTGAGAAAAGGAACTTTGATGTGACACAATATATGAGTTTGAAGATTTTAAGATGACATTGTTTGAGGTAAAGTACCACATTAGGACGACCATTATAATAAGGGGATCATATATGGATTTTATCCTAAATATATTAAAAATGTTTCATTTTGGCCCTATTTGTTGAATTTTGTTAAATTAAAATATTTATCTGATAACAAATTTTTATATCATAATTTAAACCATCTGATAACTATCTTATAATAAATTTAATCTGTATAATAATTTTTTTTATAGTTAATGAAAAATTTAAATCACATCTTTTTTTCTTTCAACAAATTGAATTTATTTCATTTAGGAAGAAAAAATTACTAATTTAAATTATCTATTTACTATTAAAAAATATTAAACTATTTAAATTTGCTGAAATACAATTACTAGACATTTAAATTAGAATTTTAAAAGTTTGTATCAAACAGTTATTTTGAGTTAATAAATTTCATCTGGTGAGATACCAAAATAAAATAATTTTAATAGGTTTAGGGCCAAAATGGAACATTGAATAAGTTAGAGACTAAAATGAAAAATAATTAAATATTAGGAACCAATTATACAATTTACTCATATATCAAAAGTAGAACAAGCTTTTAATTCTTTTGAAAAATAAATTTTTATCTAATTTTTAAGAGTTAGTATAATCGCTGTTTCTTAAAAGAAATTCATAAGCTTATTCATCAAAGATGGAAACAAGTATAAGGTTTGTGTAACATTTTCTTCATTGAGTTTAGTTTCCAGTTTATTAGACTTAAAGATTATAATTGCCACCGGTATTTCAGAAGTTGAAGGCGATTTAGTAATTATGGAGTTAAATTGATACGCTAAATAAGTGCCACCTCAGTTTTACCTTTTATTTTGTTGACTCAACTTTGATCATTTTCCAAATTTGCATTTTGACCACAAAACAATGCTTTTGAAAAAAATAGCAAAATATTATGTTCTTCTAGATTTTTCTTTTGACAATTCTTTCCTCCATTTCTAATTATAATTTTTTTTCAAATATGGAATTACTTATCTACGTGGATTATTATTGTATATGGAAAAATTTGACCCATAACATAATAAAAATAAATTATATTATTAATTTTAAACTTCACTTAATATATTGACGATTTATTACATTTTAAACCAATAAAAATATTAAATTTTCTTTAAATTATGATAGTTTTATTATTACCCAAAATAAAAAATCTATAATGTACTATTGATATGATTTTATAATTGCAAACATATAATTTTGTTCCATTTTTCATTTCCTTTTTATTTTTTATTTTTCGTTATTTGTCACTAAAAGTTAACACAAACTTTTGTGTAGCCATTTAAAAATAGAAAAATAGAAAATTTTATTTTTATAAAATCTTAATGCATGCATGACAAGTACAATATTCAGATTGTAAGAATAAAAAGAAGTTAGGTAATTAGAAAAATTAAAATAAATTGGAGATAATTGTAGCAGCAAAATTATATTTTGTGACACCAGTTTGCATCTAATTATATCAGGAAAAAGATCATGATTCATCATTGCCTTTTCTATTGCCGAGGAAGCATCACAAGCTGTAACGTCTTTGCCCCCTCTACGTTCATAACTTAATTAGCTTCAGCTACTACGAAGGAATTAGCTTCATACATCATGTCCTAGACTCGCTTCTGAAATAGGACCTGGTGAGGTCTGGTATAGTTTATGATTTATGAAAATCTGCTGAAAAAACTGAAGTTGGTTGCTCTTAGCCCTTCGTTTATGGAAGCTGCATGGTTTCTACTTTTTTTTTTTCTTTTCTTTTTATTTTGAGAAAGTTACAATTACTTCCCGAGATTTACCCTAATCTATAGTTTGCTCATTTATTTTTAAAAACATATACTTTGCCCCTGGTTCTTTTATACCATCCGATAATAACTTCTGAAAATATATTTTAAATTGTACGATGGTCATCTTTCAAATCTTTCAGTAATTTCAATTTTTTTGATATTTAATTTTATAGTTAATAGATATTTTAAATTATTAGTTTTCACTTTTTGTAATTATATATTTTTTGCTATAAAATCAGTAAATACACTAAATAATGAGGGCCATAAAAAAGTTGGGATGTGTTTCTAGTAATCATTAGTCGCCTTAAATCAAAGCTATACAGCCTATACCACAAATTTTATTATTTAAAAAAATTACTTTGTTTGTGTTTTGGGATGACCAAACTTATTGGGGTTCTTTACATCATTTTGGCTGCTAACTTTAACGGAATTTTGGTGAGAAAATAAAAATTCTAATTCCTAGATTTTTTTTATCCTACTTTTAGTACCCTAAACTTTATTCATTATGCTTCTAAAACCCTAAAAATTATAGATCTAACACACCAACCACATTCTTCACTTCACTTGTCATTTTTGTTGTTCTTCCAGCCCTTTCACCATCTCCTTCATAAAAGTAGCAGGAAGCACCACGAAATCAATGAGCAACTCTTCGCCAACCCAAGTGCTTGTTATTCGCTTACACCTGGGTGCAAAGGAACGTCGCTAGCTACCACCCAGCCGCCACCCAGATCAAATCCATTATTGCTAGAAACGAGGTGTTCGTCTTCCACCACGACATCACCCACTTCCCCCACCAGTCGACACCGCCATCTTAGCCATCTAATTCATGTTCTTTTATCAAAATCACACTTCAGTCCGGTGAATATGCAGGCAGACTTTGGGATTTCTCAGCAACTTTGGAGAATTTGGCCATCGTCCTTTCACCTTCGCTGACCTTGTCCCATTGCCTCTTTTCCCTTCCCCAGCATCTGATCAGCCATGGGATCACAAAACTCCTGAAAATCGCAATGAAGCCAATCGCAATGGGAGATGAAGAACTCAAGAAATCACGATGAACCCAATCGAAGTACATAACTCTAGAGTTGGGAAAACGAAATCGATTTTGCAGCCAAAATGGGAATTAAATTGGGAGGGAAGTGGCGATGACAAAAAATTGCAAAATAAAGGAAATGTGGAGCGAAATATGGAGGATCTGATCGGATCCTCAGAGGTTGATGGCTTATTGTTGAGTAAAATTTTTATTTTTAAGGTTTGATTTGGTGGTGCTGCTTTTGTCAGGAAGATTTTGAAAGGGCTGGAAGAACAAGAGGAAGCAAATGAGATGAAGAAGGTGATTAATGTGTTAGATATATAATTTTTAGGTTGTTAAAAGCAGTATGAATAAAGTCGAGGATACTAAGAGTATGATTAAGAAATTTTAGGGACTCGAGTTATAATTTTCTACTAAGATTCTGTCAAAGTTAATAGCACAAATAACAAAAAGGATTCGATAAAAAGGATTCGATAGGACGTGTTATAAGAGTTAAAGGACCTCAATGGAACAAAATGAAGTTATATGACCCGAACAGAACATGAATTTAAGTTAAGAGACCGACAGTGAATTTTACTCTAAAAGAAAGAGACATCATAGCATTTATGTTACGTTTCATACACGGCAATAAAATAATTATGAAGTCCAGCTTCTATATATATTTTATTTGTTTTCCGGATTCAATGACGAAAATTAATTATTAAATGGTCTTAATCACACTCACAAATTATTCTGGCCTAAAACCGGTTAATGATTCTTTTTCCTTTGAAGAATATATAGAAGTGGTTCCTGATAGCCCCTTTGTGATGTGACGATGAGACCAATGTATGCTTAATTACCAAACTTGTGAATTATTGTGAATCTACCGATTTGATGGCACATCATCTTCACCATCATCGTTAATTATGTAAAACTCAAGAGTATATCTTAAAAAAACAGTCAATTAGTGCTTATATGCTAAGATTTCAAGGTTGTTAATGCAAATTTCGTGATTTTATTTCTATTATTCTCTCGGACTTCTTGTTTCCAATATATTAAACGTGTGTGTATATATATTCTTTATAAAAACAATTTCACACACACACACATATGCAGGTATTTTATATATCTATGTATAATTAGGATTTTCTTATCTAGAATCACTTGAGCTGAGCCGACTTTATGTGTAGCTCTTAAGAGCTAATTTGTTTTAATTTAAGTCAACTTAATCTAAAATAATTTTTTTTATTTTTATCTAGAACCGATTTTATTTGAAAGTCAATATTATGTAGGTGTAATAATTAATTTGGAATAAAATTTTTATGATGTTATTTTATTTCTATGACTTTTTTTAATGACTAAAAAAATTTATAAAACATTAATAGTATCATAAAAATTTTATAATTAATGGATTATTTTGTCTAAATAATATTAGTTTTAAAAAAAAGGTTCCAAGCAAAAAAATTTAAATGTAAAGTCATTTTAGATTAAATTAATTTAAGTTGAAATGAATTGATCAATTTCCACAAAAGTTCATTGCTCATAATCAGTACTTTAACTCTCATACTGATTCATTTGGAGGTTGAGGTTCTTTATTTTTTGTGTTTTTTTCTTTTCTTTTTGGCGGGGTGCCAAACAAACATGTTTTGTATATAGTTAAAGAAGGGCTGAGTTTATTATTTTCAAATTTTATCTTACTATAGGAATGTCGCAGATTTTAAGCACCAAATAAAAATTCAACCTTCCACCGAAAAAATAATAATAAAAACACAACCGTTGCGCAGTATTATCTGATGGCCATGAAGATGTTGGTTAATTTGTCCTGAATGCTTTATTTTTTAAAAATTATTTTTGTCTTTTTATGCTTGTAAGCTTAAGCTCTACGTTGCCCTGAAAAAACAAAAAAAGGAAGTATAGTTATATTTTGTCTTTACCTCAATTTCACTTTTAGGGCAGCCCGTAGAGAAAAGGGAATTAAAAGATCCCAGTGATACAGTTCACTCCAGTTTTTTTTTATTTGAGAAAATTGTTGAAATTACACTTTCTTACTTTCATAACTTCTACAGATTCTTCCGACTTTTATTATATCGTCAAATTAAATGAAGTTAGTTACTTAGTTTATCCTCAATTAAAGAAAACTAATAGTTAAAAAAATGCAAGTGAAAATGTGATCAACCGATGAAGGCTTGTAAGTAATTTTTATAAAAAAAGAGCCAATGCTTCAATTAGTACTCAAACTAATTACCGATTGTTCAAAATCTGGTTCCAAATTAAAATAATAATAATAATAACGACACTGCATTGATGAAAAAGCAAGACATAGGGAAAATCAGTTTCATGATTTCGTGATTAATCCCACTTTCCCTTGATTTTTCACTTGCATGCACCTGCAAGTTTTATATCCGAAAAAAGTATGGATACTTGCTAGTATATAACCACAATATTGTGGTCTTTGAAGAAAATTCTTATACAAATAAAATGCAAAGAATTAAACCCTGATTCTCTGATTGTAGATGTTAATATGAGGTCCAAATTTCCTACCCCACCCTTGGCCTCTTTGTATAAAAGCAAAAACAGAAATTTCAAACTAAAGCGTGGCCTAATGATAAAGTTTATAATTGTTACTTAGTAAATTTCAGTTCTCCACTCCCATTTTTACTTTGACCTCCCTCCACCTGTATCCAAAAGAAAAAAAGGAAGGCAAAAGTTAGAAATTTCAGCTGTCTGATATTTGTTCGTGGTGGTCTTTCTGTTTGATGGAACCCATTTTTGGTGGGGGAGCTTTTCTAATGGCCATCGTCACTAAACTAGCACAAAAGATGGAAATAATAAGATCGATAGGAACCAAACGGCCGAGGCTCCATGATTTTGCTTCGGACATAAAGATTAAAGAGTGTGAACTGTGAAGCACACAGCTTTTTTTCACGTAACACCCTCTTTTTTCTTTCCCATGTGACGAAGGCCTAAAAGTGTCATTTGACCATCTTTCTTTTTATTTTTATTTTTATTTTTATTTTTTTTATTTTCTCCTCTTTCTTTATCTTTCTTTTTCTCTTTGCTTCATTCATTTTTCGGCTTTGAAAGAAAGCCGTTGGAGTTAGTCACAAAACAAGAGGAAGCCGTTGGGGTTTCCTCCTTTCCAAGCGGTAATAGAGAAGCAAGTTCTCAAGTGACAGAACAGAAGCTCTAAGCAAAACATAAGAAGCAAAAAGCTCTATATATATATATTTTAGGGAAACTTACAAGCCACTCCCCAAGGTTTTACCTAACCTGTGCTTGCCCCCTCTATTTTTAAAAACCTACACTTTGCCCTTTAATAGTAACCTTCATATTTTATGCTAGTGGGGTCAAATGCTTTAATTGCTTGAAAGGTTTCAAAATCATTTAAATCAACCACAAGGTTTATCCCGTGCCACCTCCAATCCAAATTTTCCTAAATATATAATATACTTCTAATAAATTTTCTACCTCCGAATAATATTTGTATTTATAATTTTACTAACAATATCTATATTTATAAATATATTTGAACTAATTGAAAAGTAAATAAAATGTTAAAAAATAAGTATTAATATTAATAAAAAACATAAGCTTGTTCTATAAAAATGTAAAATATATTATAGATTCAGAAATTATTAGTAAGTTTAAAAATATAGAAATTATTTAGAAGCAAAAAAATTATTTGGAATATATAATATATTTAGGAAAAATTGGATTGGGGTGGCATGAGATGAACATTATGGTTGATTTGTAAGATTTCCAAACTTTATTGGGCAATCAAAGCATTTGAGCTCACTAACATAACATATGGAGTTACTATATCAGCGGGTAAAATGTAGGTTTTTAAAAATATAGAGAGGCAAGTGTAGATTAGGTCAAACCTTTGGGGATTTTCTGTAAGTTTTCCTAATATATATTAATATTGAATTTATAGAACATACTTTACAAAAATCTAGTTGTTAAACTGATTACATATAAGTTACTTTAAAAATTACTATAAGATAGTATAAGAGTAAATGTAAATGAATTTTTGCTTATGACTAATTATTGAATGAACTAATCACTAGAATAAAAATGATACAGACATGAAAGAAAACATAAATCAACCTCAACCGAATACTAAATAAGATGTTTATGAACAAATCAGATAATATATTATTTGAGTTTTATTAATTTGGCTAAAATGAGCATGAGTTTTTATTCACTAACCATAAGAAATGAATATGAAGTGAATATTGATATCAATAAAATATGTAAGCTTGATTTATAAAAATGGAAAAACATCATAGATTAAAAATTAGTAGTAAATTTATAAATATAGATATTATTCGGGAGCAAAATATTTATTAGAAATATATTATATATATAGGGGAAAATGGGTTAAAGCTGGCATGAGATGAACATTGTGGTTGATTTGAATGATTTAGAAACCTTTTGAGCAATCAAAGCATTTGACCTTACTAGCATAAATATGGTGGTTACTATTAGGGCGTAAAGTGTAGGTTTTTTAAAATAGAGGGGGTAAGTATAGGTTACGCCAAACTATGGGGGGTTTGTAAGTTTCCCTATATTTTAAAGGATAAATGATATGTATTATCCCTAAACTATACCCAATGTTACTTAATCATAATGAAACTATGAGTTGCTGCATGAATTGTCCTCAAACTGCCCAATTATTGCACTTGTCATCTTGCCATTATACCAAATGTTAAAAAATAGCAAAAATTTTAGAAAAATTGCACAATTAATCTTAATATTTAGAAAAAAAAATTCATTTGAGTTTATAACTTTATGATTTTCTAGTTTAATCATAAAATATATATAACTAATCTCCGCATGCCCTCTGATAAGCTTCCTTGCCTTCCATCCACTTCACCACCGCCACAGTCTCCACGTCTCCCGCACCAGAAAGTTATGAATCATTTATGACCTTAACTTAGGATGGTTAACATCCTATACTTAATTTTTTTTTTCCTATCCTGTGCTTCACATCTTATGAGACATTTTTCATTGCATTTGGACTGAAATTGCAAACTGGATCAGTATTAAGCTATCATATGTCCTTGTTTTAATACCTACAAGCTTTGAGATTTAGCTAGATATGGTGTAGCATTGGTGGTTGTACACCTCAACATCACTCCCTTTCAAGCATATGTTTTTTACTCTTTCAAGATCAAGGTAACAAAATCCTCCCTTTTTTCTCTTGGCTCTTTATGGTTTAAGCTCTGACACTAAGACCCAAGTTCCAAAATTTTTTACTATATTGTTTTATTGTTGCTAGTTTTGTTCGGTTGCTTGCTCCTTGGGTGGTGTGGCATGGTGGTGGAATGAGTTACACTATTGAAAAACAAGCATTTTCCATTGGCCAAATTTCCAACGGCTTCCAACATTATGAGCCATTGGAAAATGAGGGAGATGATTTTCCAACGATCGAGCATTGGAAATTTTGAAGACCATTTTTCCAATAGCCTCTCCATTAGAAATTTCCAACTCGTCAAGCTGTTGGAAAGTTTTCAATGGCCTAGACATTGAAAATTTTAAAATTTTAATTTCCTCCAATGCAAAAGCCATTGGAAAATGGGGCTATTCAATCAATATAATTTTATAATTTTAGAAAATAAAGTAGTATTTTTAAAATATTTATTATTAATAATAATAATGTATCATATATTTAATGTATGTATGTATCATATATATTATAGTGTATCATATATATCATGATATATATATTATAATGTATCATATGTATCATATAATATAATGTATCATAATATTTTTTTTAATTATTTTCAGGTATATTATATATTCCTCTAAGTATTTTGATTTGAAAAATCTACTTATAATATATATATATAAAACCCAACTCATATAACCTAACCCAGGCCCCACCTAATCCTAACAATATGTATCTTCATATCCTTTTTCTCCGTTGTTCCTCTCCTGTCCCTTTTCTCCCTCTCATCTTTCATTTCTTATCCTACGCCCTCCCTCCATAACCATTTCTTTGCAGCCACCCTTTCTTCATCGTTTCTTCTTTGTAATCACTTTTTTTGTTGCCTTTCCTTCGTCATTTCTTCACCTCGCCCTTCCTCCTCTTTTGCATTGCCGTTTGCTTCGCCTTTGTTGTCCATCGTTCACCATTTTGCTGTTCCTTCATTCCATTGTTTTGCTTCCTTAGCCTCATAATTCCTTGCCGTTGGTCTTCGTTCCATGCCATTGTTCACCTTGGTCTCCTTGTTCACTGTTTCTCACTATTGTTTGCCACCTCAGCCGTCTTTTTCTCGCCTCGGTTTGCCTTGCAAGTCTGATTTTGATATGGTTATTGGTTATTGTGATATGGTTTTTGTGATTTTCAATTTATATTTTGGTAAATTTTGTTATTTTCCTTATATTCCCTTAAATTTATTTTGATTTGGTTTTTTGATTGTGCTAATCTAGTTTTTTGTGATTTTGTGATTAAATATAAGTATATTTTTAGTAAATATAAAATCTAATTTTAGTAATAATTTTTATATATTTTTTTTTTGGAAAAATCAACGGCTTACCAATAGAAATTTTCATTGGCTTGAGTCGTTGATATATTCCCAATGACTGAAGTCGTTGAAATTTTCCAACAGCCAAGTCATTGGAAAACTATTCAACCATAAAAAAAAATTCTATGTGATTAAGTCATTGAAAATTTTCAATGGCTCATAGAAATTTTTTTTCAATGTGTGATTTGCCAACGGTCTCGTGTTGAAAAATCCAATTTTTCAATGTGAGGCCATTGAAAAAAGGTATTTGTTTAGTAGTATTAAAATTACTATAATTTTTTAAATGGAAGATGAGTGTAAGGTGAGATTAGCCGAAGAGATAGGAGCAGCGGTGCATCAAACATGCAGCTGAATCAAAACGGTGGTGGTTCACTATGCCCAAATAGAGTGGATAAGCAGGCACAATCAAGCAACTAGCTAGCATTATCCAAGAAGAAGAATGAGAAAGAAAAACGTTTGGGGAATGGGCAAGAAAAAACAGGAAGAAGGATGCCTGGGGAAGCTCACTAGTTTTGTCCATACTTGTACACAAAGAAAAGAAAAAGGAAATGGGATCGGAAGAGGACAAAGCCAATGATGTTAACGGCTTAGCTCAAACGGCCACCCTTTGTTTATCACTAATTAATCATTTAGTGGAACTAGAAACATAAGTATGATAGTGTTTAATTATGATCCACGAAGTGTGTGTTTCTTGTGTTCGATTAGATACATACAGTTTAGGATTGAATTAGAAAACATAAAATTTTAGGACTCAAATGGAAATGTTTTCAACATAAAATTTTAGAACCTAAATAGAATTTTTTTTTAAGTAGTAAAACTGACTTTGCAATTTTTCCTGATTTTCCATCACTTTTTAATACCTGATATAACTATAGGAAGATGAGTGTAACAATTGGATAGTTTAAGGACAATTCATGCAATAATCCATAATTCTAGGATGATTAAACAATATTGGGATAGTTTAGAGATGATATTTGTCATTTACCCTATTTTAAATTTCAGTTAGTTAAAAACGAAAGTACGATAAATTTGTATATGTGTGTGTTTTAATTTCTATTACGTGTAATGGGTGTTTGGAAGATTCCAAAACAGAAAGCAACTCATGGAAAATGAGTGTTGAGTGTGAATTAGACTCTTGTAATACATTTAATTAGTCTTATTCAAAGAAGCAATTAAAACCTTTCTTGAACAAAATAAATAATATGAATTGACCTTGGATGCTTTGTTTAGATCCTTCTGGTAAATAGCCTAATTTCCCCAGACATATCTCTTTAAGTAATCAATGACACTGGTAAGACGTTTACACGAGCGTGGCCAATAAATGTCATACATGTTAGCAGTTGATTGATGCCTACCAGAAACTGGATTTAGTTGCTTAGCATAAACGAGAGCATCAATTACGAAATCAGTCCTTCAGATAGAATTAAGGCATTAATATTCTTCATAGCTGGCCCAGTTAGGGACAGCCATCACAATTAAAATCATTAGAGCGTTGACTTGGTCCAACTTATTTCAATTCCCTAAACTTTATGCTTATTATCATTGAAAAAAATGTTATGCATATAAAAGAATGGTACATGAAAGGTGAACATTGATGCGGCCACATCTTCTTTTTAGTATTGAAGTTTCATTAATATTGTGTTTCAAGACTCATTGTGTTTCAAGACTTGATGGTCTTTTTCATCTGCATTTTCTCAATTTGTTTTAAGAAATTGAGTTACTAGTCGGCTCTATGGAGGCTGTAGTCATTTTCTATAGCCTTCTTGAGGCAAGATTGCAGGTGCACCAACATGCCATTGTTGAGTCCGATATATTAGTGCTGGTAAGGGATTTTGTTTTGTTTTCTTATTTTGTTTCCTTTATTTATGCTTTACGCATTTTAAAAACTGCTGCTTATTTTATAGTTTGTATAGAGTTTTTTCTTATTGGATGTATTTGACTTTGTTTGTTTTGTTGTGGTTGGACTCATCTCTTTTTTTTTTAATTAAACAAATTTTATTTAAAAAGTTGAAATTTTTTTTATTAAATAATGTATGATAATAATATAATTAGGAAATAAATCCAATTTGTCTCTTCCTTTTCAAATCGAACAGCGATTGAAAAGTCTTCCGATTAGAGGGTAGTGGCCAGTGGCTGATGTTATAACGAAGACTAACATGCTTGGAGAAAATTATTAGGTCGCGAAAGCTACAATTTTCCCCATAAAAAAATTGAGATAAAAAATAAGAATAAATTATATAGGCATATAGCAAACAATTTCTTTTTATGCGGTTGTGGACCGAGAAATCATGGCTCGAGACATTATTGCCTTCCACTAACTACTCAAAGTCGGCTAAATCTATTACGAGTATAACAGAAAAAGAAATAGCACAAAATAATAGTCGTAACAATAACATAATACTCCTAGGCAAAAATAGTAAAAAAGGGCAAAAAAAAAAAAAGAAAAATAGCTGTTGTTTGCGATTCTGTTCAAATCGGCTTTGTTTTTGAAAAAAAAAAATTAAATAAACCGCTTATATTTCAAAAGTAAGTGAGATTAGCCATTGAACCTGAAAAAACTACAAAAGTCCTCCCTATTTGTTTTATTTTATCAAAATAAACTCGTGTAATTAATTTGAAAAAAAATGCAAACAGACTACTTTTCTCCCCAAATTTTCGCCCGAAATTAAAGTAGAAAATAGGTAATTGCTACCATTAGCATTTGGAGAAGTTTGAATTGTAGATTAGTAGAAACCTCAGTTCAACTAACAATTGATTAATATGATGATCATTAGCAATTCATCATCACCATCATCTATAAGAATTGGCAGGATGATCAGCCCTCGTGCCCACTTTAATCATAGCCATAAATTCCTAGAAATTGATGAACTCATCTTCATGTTATTGATGCGACAAATCATCTCCCAACTCTGCGCTAATGAACAATTAGAGATTTAGTTAAGAAAAAAAAGTAACTCGATTGAGAAAAAAAACCTTTTAGGTACCATTGGGTCATTAATTTAATGGAGAGTGATTTAGGCAATTAAAAAAAGTAGCTGGCAGAATGTCAACAGGTGCTCTTGGAACCTGTCGGGCTTAAACCCAATAAAGTGCTTGAACAACCTACCTTTCTACACCAGCAATCGTTCGCCATCTGGGCCTGGTTTGACTTTACATCAGTAGACCAACATGGGCCTACAATGGGCCTTGCGGCGGCATACAGCAAGGGATAAAAGGGCGGGCCGCTCCCTTCCACAGCTCCCTACAAAGAAAAAAAGACACTTGGTTTCTAGAAGAAACGGAGGAAAACGCAGGCTCAAATTTTTCATTCAAATTTCACAGACATTCCAATTAACCCATTAAACTATTTTTTGTGCCCATCAACCCATCAAACTTTAAAAATTGTATCCATGAGGCCATGAGGTGCTTTTTAACTAAAATTTTTATGAAATTATGGACCAAAGTGTGTTTTTTCAAATCTGAAAACTTACAAATGAAGCAGTAAAATTTAATATATTTTCTAGTCTTAATAACTACTCAAATGTTATTAGCAATATGTCTTAATTTTGTAACGCTCCCCAATCGGTTTTTAAATAATTTGTGTGTGTTAGTTTGCGTCGGTTCTCTACAACCGTTTAATCAATAATCTCTATTGAACTTATTTTTGGGAAGATGAACAAAGCGAGAAGGAATTGGAGTGCGTAGAGAGTTGGTCATCAGTTGGGGATGTGGTAAATTTAGATTTATTGTAGTTGAGTAAAGTCTTTGATTTAATACAAAGCTTAATTTTTCTCTGATATGTTTGAAGCTTTTGTTTGTTTCCCGGAGCTTTACACTCTTTTATTGGCCTCTTGAAAGGTTATGCTAACCCATTATAAATTATAAGAGGAACCAAAATAATAAAAGGAATAGAAATGAATGAAGGTTTTTATTATTATTTTAAAAAACAAATGATTTTTTTATTAAGATTGAAGTCAAATCTGAAATTTATTAAGAGCTACTTTAACATTTTATCTTCAAAATCTACCACATATATCAAGGCTTCAATAATAGATAGTGACAACATTATACAAATTTTTCAGATCCATCACCGCTATTTAAACTGTGTACGTTCGATATATAATCTTTAGAATTATATTCATTTCTTTCAGTTATGATGACACAAAGACGTTTTTCATGGTATGAGTTGTTGCATATATGTCTCTGTTGTCCTTCAATTTAATACTTCTTTTTTGTTCATAGTTAATAAAAAATTTAAATTATTAACTTCTCATCCTATAAAATGAAGTCTTTTTTCCACGCTAGAGTGCCAAAAAAAGGTAGGTAAGAGCGGATATTCAAAGCCATAAGATGAAAATATAATTAGTGCCAACCCTCGAATCAGAGAAAAATGTAACTTCTCTGCAAGAAAATTAAGGGGAATCTTTATAATTTAACAGACAAAATGACTGAGACAGAAGTTACTGTACTAATAAAAATGTTAAATGAATCCTGGTGCAAGTTTGTGAAAGCCACACATGTATGAAAGATAGGAAAGAGGGAAGAGTGGCAAGTGGGAACCGGGTTCCCCACTACCACACACAGAGAAACCCAGCAAATTCCTATTTGGGGAAGCTCTATGTATCCCACTAATTGGCTACATGTTCTTTCTTGTCATGTCTAGTCTAACCCTCACCTTTTGCCCTTTCCCTCCTCTTCATAATTGCTTCTTTATGTTGGAAAGAATAAGAAAAAATACTTTTTCAACATTCAAAAAGGCTCTGATAAGTATAATTGAACTCCAAAGCTAGTACTATATATTTCACTCTCTTCCATCAGTTTACTAGAATCTCTATTTATATGTTGGAATGGAATTTATCTTAATTCAATTTAGTTTTATAGTAACAAATTATTTTAGATTGGAATTTTATACAATAAGATTAAGTAATTAAAGATATATATTTTTTAAAATATACTTTATTCCAATTAAAAGTGAGCTAAATATGACCTTACAAACCAACAACAATATAAGACTATAAGAGACAATAAAAATATAAAACTGACTATTAAAAAGTTACTCATTCCTACAACATTGAATGAAAAGAATAGAATCAAATCAAACCAAACATTCTATGTAAAACAGAATAAATCTGAAATAGAGAACTCATCACTAACTAGAACAGAGACCAACCCAAACTGACAATAAATAAACATTACCGTAACCAATCAGGCATTAAAAGCCTGAAAAATGATATCTATAAAAGCAAAAAAGATTACCTATAAAACCTAAAAAGATAAATACTAATTTTATTTTATACAATCAACTTCATATCTATAACCAAGCGTTGAGTTACACCAATATGACTGAAATTCAGATAAACAAAAAAAAAAACTAGATCCATAACTGCTCGTCTCTAATTGAATATCAACCTTATGAGAGTCTCAAATTATTCTTAAATACTAGGATTGAAATGGGAGATTGCATCCACTATAAAATTTAACAGATAACTTCAGATAAAGTTAATCAAATAATAAAAAAATAAAATGAATTAATTAAATCCGTACCAAAATCTGAATTTAGCCGAAAATGACTGAGGGACATTGGCAGATGAGAGTTTTGGAGGGGCAGCGTAGTTGAGAGAATGAAAGGGTTTCTCGCAAGGAGATATATATTTTTTTCTGGTTAAAGTCAAGTTTTTTTCATAAATTCCGATAGAGAAAGTCCATTGATCACCAAGTTGAACATTAGTTTTGGAAGAAACTGATACGTTTCTCCTACCAATAAACAGGATTCCCCACAAAAGCAAACGGAGCGACATAATTACATGTTGGTGCTTGACCTCCATTACATTTGAAGTAGTGTGGAGAATTTTTAGTGAGATAAATATGCTATAAATATTGAAAAGAATTTATTATAAACATTTAGATTTAAGTAGGGCAGTGAATCACAAAACTTTAGTCATAAAAGATTAAAATTTATTAACTTTTTCGAGATGGAATCAAATTTTATGTCAAGTTTTTCCCCTCAGTACATCCAATATTTTCTTTTTGGTGAAGGCACAAGGAGGCTATAAGACATATATGTACCCAATATCTATATAATACGTTAAAGGACAAGGAGGAAGGAGGTGCTGACAATTGTTCAAGGGTGAGGAGGTTAACATCCGTTTTCGTCCTACAGGTTGTGTTGCCGTGTCATGTTGTGTATTGTAGTTTGAGAGGTAGCAGCTACATGCAGATTAGAATGATAACACATGTCTTGCTTTTACTATTCTAATTCAGATGACAGTCTTCCATATTTGGTTATTTTTCAATTTAGACCATTAATTTCTTATATGTTACAATTATAGCCGTGATGAAAATTGTAGTGTTGCAAGATTTTTTTAGCCTTGATTTTTTTCGCTTGAGGACTTCCAGGATGTTTGTATTGTAGGCTGGAAACGTATATTCACTGTAAGTTGCTCCTTATTGTATTGTTCTTTAGGATTTGAGATGGATTTATATGTTGGGGGGCAATGAGCATAAAGAATTGTGTTTATTGGGATAATGAAAATCAAGGTACTAAGAAGTTTATTTTCTTATGGTTAAGGCTTCCATTGTGGAAACTTAGTAGCTTCTTATAAAAATAACAATACAAAAAACATTTCCCCTAGGCCGTAGCAGAGCACAGGGCTTCCGCTAGTGGAATAGGTGGAAGGGGAGGCTGCTGGCACAACATGTCGTGTTGTGTTGGCTGCAGGGAATTAGTGGAATTTTGGCTCGACTTTATGACTCAATTATTTTTTGGATTAATTGTAGTTATCCCTCAACTCTGAAAGATATTATAATTACATATGTGAGGTTCGAAAATATGTGTTTTTGCTCTTATCTTTTTTATATTGTCCAAAAAACATTTTTAAAATTATAATTTAAACTATTCAATAGCTATCTTCTACCAATTTTACTCTATTTTGTATCTTTTTTTATAATTATTTAACATTTAAAAAATATTATTTTAGATTAACAGAGAAAAAATTAATAACTTTAAGTGGCCATTAAACATAAACAACTGCCAAATAGATGAATTACTAAATGATGATTTTCATGTAGTTTAAATTAGAACTTTAGAATTTTTCTTTAGAAAGTGTAAGGAAATTTAGGGGTACATTTTTAGACCTCAAAGGTAACTGTAATATAAATAAAAATTCAAAGAATAACTGTATAACTCTTTCTTATTTTTATTTTTGTGGAAAATCAGTTTTTTTATAGTGTCAAGTGGAGAATTTGATGAAATGTATTGATGTCTTTTCTTTGCTTTCTTTGGTGCTTACAATTGCGAAAATGACTTCTAGGAAACAGAATGTGACCTCTCACGTCCCAGCGAATTAGTGTGACAGACAGATCTCTGGCTTACATCTCAAGCCTAATTCTAATAATAATAATAATAATAATAATAATAATAATAATAATAATAATATCTTAGGCTACTTACCTCAATAAATTCTTAATATAAATATCATATATGTGAAAGATGATTTTTTTTATACAAAAACATAAAAAATGAAATATTAGAACAAAATAAATATTATTCAGCAAAAAATAATTTACTAACACATTAGAAAAAAAATAATACTCTAATGATAACAACACACTTTCTAATATTATATTGAGTTTTTAAGTGACTCAAAGTATTATATTTTCATTCTAATATGTTATTTTGTTATTTTATATATGCATGTATGTAGTACATGAAAATAATGAAATAACAGTACATTTTCTAAAGTCATATTAAGTTTTTAGATGACAAAAAGTATAGTGCTTTCATTCTAATTTTGTATTTTCTTATTTTATATTCTCTTGGTCAAATATTCTTTACATCATTTTTATTTTGGTAAATTTTAACAGCAAGATGACAATTTTACCCTCATTTTTTTTTCTCTGTTTCTGTACCAAAATCCCAAAAAAGGGTAGCTTAGATCCTGGACACTTCGACACACCTCTTACTCAATTGTTCCTTTCCTCTCCATATCCTGGCTTCCAACCCCCTCAACACTTTCCTTTGCTGCAACGCAAAATTCAAGTGCCCACGCTTGTAGCCGGTACCCGCCTCACAATCACAAACCCAATTTTGGCCAATTTTGTCATATTTCGTAAGCCAAAGTTGTTTTCAAATCGATTGTGATTACACTCGTTTCGATTGGAGCCACACCAGAGGCAGATCGAGACTCACAATCGAGTGATTGTAGAGGGAGAACTCGTGACTAGGGATGGTGATGAAGGGACAGGGGTAAGAACAAGGAAAGAGGCAATTGAGGGATGGAAGGAGAGAGACGATGAAGGAAATGACATAACTCGTCAAACAAATGAATACTCCTAGGCATAACTGAAAAGATGTGTAAAATAGTAGAAACTTTAATTTGCATGTCAAATGGCAGTGGAGCAAAGATTGTGGGTTAGAGGAAGTATATACTTGTATGTAGTATATATTAATGTAAATTAAAAATATATATATATAACACATGATATGTAATAGAGACAAATTACAGTAAAACTAACGGTAAATGTGAAATACCATAATATTACGACAAACCATGAAAACTTATACATCATTTACACTACATTATCACTACAAAAAGAGTTTAGTTAACAATTAATTATCCACCTCAGAGAACGAGTTTTGTAATCGAGAAAATCAAGTCATGTGGATATATAATTTGCCACTCCAATCCAACTCCTAGTGGTCCAAAGTTGGTTCGACTCTCGGGAGAACACCAAGAAACGTGACCGAGAATCTTAATGACGTACTAGGTAAACCTATTTGGCTTCTAAACTTTTACGTTTCTGCGCTAACTTGGTTCTTGAACTTTTTATGCCCAATTGGCCCCTAAACTTGTGCAGATATGTTCAACTAGCCCTGCAGTAATTCAAGTGAAACTTAAGTTCATTACCCAAAAATGCATTTTACCAACTTCCGTTGTCCTGATGTCAAGTTTAAATCTAAGATGAGTCCTCTAGCAGTGAAACTGGAAAGTTTATTAGCAGTGCCCCCTCGGGAACGAGTTTTCAACTTAACATCTAGGTATCGAATTGCATAAACATAAACCTAGTTCATGAAATTGCACATAAATTTCCTGCTGTTAGGACTGAAAAAAATATCAATATTAATTATCCAAAACCTAAATTTGCAAGAATATAAGGGTGGGTTGTATTATAACTTGGCTAAAATCCATTTTTAGTCACTCTTGTTTAACTTAACTCTCAATTGAGTCAAAAGAAAGGCATGTTAGCATGTTGAAAAAAGGCCAAAGTACACTGGAGACCCCTAAACCTTTCCAACTCACATGAGTTGGTCCTCAAACTTTAACTCAGTTAGCAGCAGCCCTCCAATTTTACAACTCGGTATGTTTTAATCCAATTCATTTACTTGACTTTTTTTAATGGCTTAAATACATGAAGAGCCCTCAAAATTTTACAACTTATTTAAGTTGGTCATCAAACTAGAACTTAGATTACACTAGACCCTAAACTTTAAAATAAACAATGAGCATTATAAAAATTCATTAAAATTAATTAAAATTCATTATTAATTAATTAAAATTGATTTTTAAGGTTGGGTAAAGAAAAATTCATGAAAACTAATTAATTTATAAAAATATTATCCAAGTGCTTGTCAGGTATATAAGATTATCTATAAAATGATTTTGATCCTAGGTAAACAAAAAGTAAAAATAAAAAATGCATTACCTATAATGAGAAAATAACATAACATATGGAACAGCTAATTTGTGACAAAGTTCCATCGATAACTGCCTTTTATTTCATTCATAATAATGGTGTACCAAGAAAAATGCAAATGACCACATATAGCATAAAATATATTTTTTATTTTTAGTTCTATTTAGTTTTACTTTATTTTTTTCTGGCTCTCTACTAAGTATTTGTTAGGCTTTCTTTTCAAGTGAAACAAGTTTGTATTTCTCCTCCTTATTTGTATTTTGTTGTCTATTAAAAATACTCATATACATAAATAAATACTGAATAACTAAAACTGCTTATGAATAAAAATCCCATCTTTTTGGTTTAGTCCTTATTACATATCAAGTTTGTGGATGAACTGACTTAATACCAAGGCAACAAATAAAAAATAAAAAGAAAAAAAATTACTAGCATAGTTTGCATGACTCATAATAACAAGCAACTATAAATAAACGTATGAATAGAAACTTGTTCATAGGCTATTTTATTCTATATTTATTCATGGGCTATTTTTATTCATGGGGTGTTTTAGTTATTTTGTAGCTGTTTATGTTTACATGTATTTTTAATATACAGAAAAATAAAAATAGAGAGAAGGAGAAACTTGCTCCACATAAAAAGAGAGCCCTCAAAATGCTGAAAAGAGAGCCAAGAAATAAAAAAAAATAAAAAAAAAAAAGCAAATCCTATAGGTGGTCATTTATATTTTTCTAGGTACACCATTATGATGGATGAAATAAAATATGGTAATTAGTAAAATTTTGTGCAAATTAGTTGTTTCATATTTTCTATTAAACACATATGATTTTTGTGTTATGTTATTTTCTCATTGTACATAATACATTATTTTTTTAACACATTTTATTGAGTACCAAGATCATTTTTATACTTAATTCTGTATTTACTAGATAACCACTTGAATGATATTAATTAATTTTGATTATTTTTTCTTTATTCAACCTAGAAAAATTAATTTATGATAAATTATAATTAATTTTAATTAGTTTTTATAATGCAGACCATATTCTAGTTTGATGACATACTTAAATGAGTTGTCAAAGTTTGAATGCTCTTAATTTATTTAAGCCATTAGAAAAGAGTGTCAAGTCAATGAGTTGGACCAAAACTTACCAAAATTCAAAATTGGAGGTCTTCTATAGACTGAGTTAAAGTCTGAGGACTAACTGTGCAAGTTGGGAAAATTTAAGGCCTCTAGTATACTTTAACCTTGAAAAAATGGTTCAAGGGCCAGTAGAGCTTGGAAAAAAGTGATTCAAAGTATGATGCCTTTGTCTTAATTCTTTATTTTGTTATCTATATATGCTAGTATGTGCATGGTACATAATAAAAGATAAATAATACTCTAATAATAACAATATACTTTCTAATATCACATTAATTTTTAGGTGGTTCAAAATATGATGCTTTTATCCTAAGTTGGTACTTTTCTTATATATATATATATATATATATATATATATATATATATGCATGTGGTTTATTAATGCACATTAAAAAAATATAACTCATGATATGCGGTATAGACAAAACATAAAAAATTAGCGGTAAACGGTAAGTGGTTCAAAGTATGATGGTTTTTATCTGAAGTTTGTATTTTTCTTATGTGTGTGTGTGTGTGTGTGTGTGTGTGTGTGTGTGTGTGTGTGTGTATTCGTGTGTGTTTGGTATATTAATGTAAATTAAAAATATATAACTCAAGATATGCGATATAGACAAAACATAAAAAATTAGCGGTAAGCGGTGCACCATAATAAACGTGATACCATGGTATTTTGATAAGTCATGAAAACTTATATACACTACACTACACTAGTAGTAAACATTATATACCGTAGTATTTAATTTCATGACGATAAGGAAAAGTATGTCAAGTAGTCATGATTCTGAATCCATTAAAAAAGTATTGATATACTACAAAAAGGCGAAAATAGCACCAATTGTCATATGCCTTTAATTCCTATTACAAATCTTTTACTAACGTTTATTTACATTTCAAATCGGTCCCAAACTTTTCAAATTCATTGCATATTAGTCCCTAAACTTAAATAGGTATAGAAACTCGATCTATAGAGAAGAAAAATTAATATCTTAAATTGTTTATTAACTATAAGAAAATTATGGTATGGTTTGAATTTATTAAAAGACAGCTATTAAATAGTTTGAATTCTAAATTCTAATTTAAATGGCTTGATAATTGGTTTTTCATAAATTCAAATTGTGTCATAATTTTTCAAAGTTAATAGAAAATTCAAGCTATTAGTTTTTCTACTTTGTAAATTGAGTTTTTGTGTCTGTTTAGATCTAGTTACCAATATATAATGAATTATAAAGGTTTGGAATTAGTCTACAACAAAGTGAAGGTTGGGAACCGATTTGCAACAGGAATTAAAGATTTGGGACCAATGGTGCTTTTTACCCCTATAAAAGGAGTTTATTAACAAGGAAAACTTACAATTACCCTTATAAGGTATGCCCTAACTTACAGTTTGCCCTCTTTATTTCTAGAAACCTACACTTTGCCCCTATGTTTTTCACACTATCTAATAACAATTTCTGAAATTGTATTTAAAATGTACGATAGTCATTTTCCAGTAATTTCAATCTCTAAATTTTTTTTTTATAGTTAATAGATATTTTAAATGATCAGTTTTTCTTTTCTGCAAGTGCATTTTTACCCTGTAAATGCATATTAATATTTATTAATAGTCGGTTGGCTGAGAAAAAAAATCAAAAATTTTAAAATTACTAGATCATGGTAATCAGACAGTTTAAATTAGAGTTTCAGAAGTTGTTGTTGAACACTGTAAACGAAATAGGAGGTAGAGTGTAGGTTTTTGAAAATAGAAGAGCCAAAGTGTAGGTTAGACCAAACCACATGGTGGCTTTTATAATTTTTCCTTAATAATTAATTAGCCTCCTGATTAAACGAATTTTTATAATCGAGAAAATCTAGTGCGGATATAATTTGCCACCCCAACTCCATGTGGTCAAGTGTTGGTTCAACTTTCCGGAGAACACCAAGAAATGTGAGAAGAATCTAGTGTCGTACTAGGTAAACTCCCTATTTGGCCTCTAAACTTTTACATTTCTGCTAACTTGGTCCTTAAACTTTTTATGCCCAATTGGCCCTTAAAATTGTACCAAAATGTTCAACTAGCCCTGTAGCAATTCAAGTGAAACTTAATTTAAGTTCCTTAACCAAAAGTGCATTTTACCAACGTCCTCTTGTCCTTGATGTCAGTTTAAATTGAAGAATCTTCTAGCAGTGAAACTGAAAAGTTTATCAGAAGTGCCCTCAGCAACTAGTTGTCGACTAAAAATCTGCAACTAGTTGTCGACTAAAAATCTATGTATCAAATTGCATAAACATTAACCTAGTTTATGAAACTGCACATAAATTTCCTACTGTTAAGACTAAACGAATATCAATATTAATTATCCAAGACCTAAAGTTACATGAATATGGAGGTGGGTTGTATTATAACTTCTCTAAAATTCAATTTAGTAACTTTTGTTTAACTTAACTCTCAATTGAGTCATAGAAGGGCATGTTGGCGTGTTAAAAGAAAGTTCAAGGCCATTAGAGAATGGAAGAAATTTGAGGGACCAGGTGGGAAGAAATGCAAAAGTTTAGGGGCAAGAGTGGGAAATTTCCTTGTCTACTATACTAATATTATGAACAGTTCAATAATTGGAGGACCACGCTCTCTCTTTTAAGGAGTAATAAAGTGATATTAGTTATTGGAATAAAGGGGCTTTTTAATTGATGTATAAAGCCACTTAAATCTGAGAATGTTCCAAAGCAACAAAAAAAAGACAATCTTTAGTATTTTCATTGTCACATGGCATCTTTTAGTGGAAAGTTGACTGTGATCTGATGGTACTAATCCCAACTTTTCATTTTATTGATATTGTGACATCTTTTATTTTTCCCCACATTTCTTTCAATTGTAACTTGTAAGAACATCAGCATGATCTAATTTAGGGGTGAGCATATATAAGTCCGTTTTGTTCGATTTTTTTGTTGAACCAAGTCGATCCAAAATATTAATGGCTCCAAAAGATTCTTATCACTTGAGAATTGACAACTGTATATAAACTAAAATCATGGATTTGGTTTTTTTTCCTAATTCTTAGGCCGTTGGGCTCCTATTATATATATATAACAATTAATAACTTCATAACCTAACAAAATTGCATCCACAACCAGTTTAAGAAATATTCAATATGATATACATTTTAATTCACATTTAAATATATGTGCTCTTAGGATATAAGCAATTTAGTAATATATATATTTCAATGTGCACGTTTATACATAAGTATAAGAGCAATTTAGTAATATCATAATTTTTATTATATATTTATACATATACGTAGGGTTCGGTTTTACTTTAGGTTGATTCCATGTGAAACCAAAACAAAAAAATAAATTGATGGTTTCCCAACTGTGGAATCAACCGTGAACCATGATCTATTTTTACCTAACCTAACTTGACCCAGTAGGAGTGGTTTAGGCAGAGTTCAGGTTTACTCAACCCATGCTTACCCTTAATATAATTGATTGACCTAGGCCACATTTGCACTTTAAACTTTGCTGCCTTAGACACAAACTCCTATTGTGAGCATTGTTGGGAAAAAAATTCCTAATCACCTATCATGCGCAGCGGAATAACAAACACAATCAAACAAACACACACGAATTTAACATGATTCGGTTCTTAACGAGTCTAAATTCACGGATGAGAGAAATCTACTCAAACAAAATATAGAAATTAGAGTAGAGGTATGCCCTTAGTGCTCACGCTGGCCTATGGATTCTCTACATATTACTAATAACATCAATATCTTGTCTTCACATAACACAATATATGAGAATCACAAAAGGCTTATTGTCCTAGCCCTCTTCAGCTTCTAGACCTTTTCTCCATTCTAAAACCGTCATATATTGTCTCTTCATTACATTGAATTTTCTCTTATACTCAAAATTCTAACACAACGAGCCCTTTTATAGGTCATACACAAACCCAAACTACAACAAAATAGAAAAACTAAATCCTAAACAAATAAAAAAACTAAAACCAAATCCTAAACAAAATTAAAATCCATAATCTTCTTGAATTTGAGCCAACAAACCCAACAATCTCCACCTTGACTCAAATTCTTTATCATGAATATGAACATTACAAATACACAATCACGATCACAGACATGAACACCATGAACATTGCCAAAACACAAATACAATAACAAACGCAAATAACTACAAACAATACAAACATGACTCCAAAGAACAACATCACAAACATCAAAACATATGAATACAAGCTCCATGATGCCATAAACACACCACAAGCTTCATCATATCAAGATCACAACGCAAGCTCATATACCACTAGTAATTAGTTAATCGTAACTTTATATTCATTAAGTTATTCATTGAGTTAAATAGAGCTATAAAATATATCGATCAAGTCCCAAACAAATACTTTTTCTCACTTCAACTGAATTTTATTCAATAAAATACTAACATTTTATTAACTAACAACAAAGTAATTTATTAATTAAAACAAGAATATAAAAAATTCCAGCCAAAAGCTAGAATAAACATAAACCAGACTAGAGAGAGAAACAAAGCAAAATCTCCTAACCTCCCTAAAATCCCATGCCCCTATTCTTAAAACTCCATTTCGAACCCTTGAAAAAACAACTCCTCGCCCTCACATCTTAACACCCGGCTTTGTAACCATTGAAAAGCCCATAAAACGTTCCTAAACCTTGATACCTCATTCTGATGTTCTCATTTCATTTTGTAAGGTAAAAGTTTTCCTACGAGAGCTTTTTAGTTTTTCCTATGAGAAAATACAAACATGTAAGTGTATAGCTGATAAACTTGTTATTAGCTCATTGCATAATTCTCTCTAGGTTAAATTGCACAACCTACCTTAAAATATACCTCATTTCACATATTTACACATAAATTGTCAAATGTTGCAAAAGTATGATTAAAAGAATGTTTTGTTGCAAAAAAGCCCATCCTTTCTTTATCTTCTTCAGTGTTGACAGAAATTTAAGGGAAAAATCCAAAATTAGCTCATGAATGTGAGCAAAATGGACACAAGAGCCCCCAAACATAAATTGAGACATATAACCCTTCAAATAGCTAAAAAACATTAAAATATAATGAAAAATAAAAAATACTACAAATTTAACATGCGCATAAAAAATTAAAGTATCCAATCCCCTTAAATAATTATGAAGAATATGTTAGATGTTAAAAAAAACAAACTTGACACACTTATCTGTTTTTTCAAGTTTTAAATAACAAAGAAAAGTAGAATGAAAAACAACCAATTTAACATGCTCATCCTAAATTAAAGCATCCAATCCATTCAAATAATTATGGAGACTATTATAGACACCAAATTAATAGAATTTGACACACTTATCTATTTTTTTTTCAACTTAAACAATAAAATAAAAAAAATAAAAAAATAGAATGAAAAATAAAAAAAATCACCAATTCAACATGCCCATCCCAAATTAAAGCATCAAATACCTTAAAATAATTATGAATATTATTCTAGACACCAAATAAATAAAATTTGACACACTTATCTATTTTTTCAACTTAAACCATAAAATAACAAAAAAAATGGAAAATATAAATTTACCAATTAAACCATATAAAATTGCATGTAGTGCAATTTTAATGCTTTAATTTGGGATGGGCTTGTTGAATTCATAATTTATTTTTTTTGAATATTTTTTTTTGCTATTTTATGGTTTAAGTTGAAAAAATAGATAAGTGCATCAAATTCTATGTTTTTGGCATCCAGAATAGTCACCATAATTATTTAAAGGTATTTAATATTTTAATTTGGGATGTTAATGTTGAATTGGTAATTTTTTATTTCTCATTCTATTAATGTTTGCTTTTTTTTTTTTTGTTATTTATGGTTTGCATTGAGAAAAATAGATAAGTGTGTCAAATTCTATTTATTTGACATATAGAATTGTCTACATAATTATTTGAAGGGATTGGATGCTTTGATTTGGAATGAGCATGTCAAATTGTTAAATTTTTTTTTTCATTCTATTTTTTATTTTTTTTTTGCTATTTTATGGTTTAAGTAAAAAAAAAAAGTTAAGTGTGTTAAATTCTATTTTATTTTAAGGTTTTTTTTGGGTATTTGAGAGGTTATGTGTTCCAAATTTATATTTGGGGGTCTTGTGTTTTTTAATTTTTCATTTAATTTTACAGTTTTTTGGGTATTGGAGAGATTATATGTTCCAAATTTATATTTGGGGGGTCTTGTGTCCATTTTACTTGTATTCATAGGCCAATTATATATTTTCCCCTTGAATTTCCATGAGCACTAACGAAGATAACGGAAGGAGGGGTAGTTTTGTAATAAAATATTAATTTAATCTTACTTTTGCAACGTTTAACAATTTAGGAATAAATATGTGAAATGAGGTATATTTTAATGGCAGGCCATGCAATTTAGCCTTCTCACTATTTCTTGTATTTTATAGGGTTCAAGTCCTGGTTTTCAAGTCAATGCTTACACAACATATTTCTCCTTTGAGTGAGCTTAAATAATGTGAGATGATATATGTGTGTATTAAATTTCCTTTTAGTTAACCATAATTTCTTATAATAATGTAATTCTGAATATAGTAGTATACAAAAAAGTGAAGTCAAATCTTACAGCCCTTTAAGCGACAACCCATGGGGAGAATTTTGAGAAGATAAATGTTTAAGCAGTGTAACGATAACAATTAAAAACGAACATATTCGAGTCCCCTTATATATTAAACGACAATAAGCACAGCCAGGGCGCAATCTATGATCACCATATACATTTGTGTATAAAATATTCATATATTCTTTGTTTGTTGGTCCCCAAATGACCCGACCTATAAACTTTTGCCAGTGTCTCTTAATTAGCGTTAATTCATTATTAACTATATTCACTTTTTAATCTTAGTGGGTTCAGATGTATAGTTTTAGCATTCTCTTTTTCTGATTGCCCATTACTTTTCCAATACAGAGACTACATAGTTTTGGCACATAGTTTCTAACATTGGTGGCTGGTGGCTGGGTTGCATCATTGGTTTTTCAGGTTTTACAAATATAATTTCTATATAGAAAGGAGAGATTTGGAAACTACTCCATAGAAGATCTGCATATGTGAAATCACTGGTTGTGAGGCAGCCAGCTCCCTACTTACAATATTCTAAATCATTATAGGTTAATTGGTATATATGCAGTTGGAGTGATAAATTTTTAAGCATTTCTTGTTGGATATTTTGGCTCAAATTTGAAGAGTATTAATTATATACTTGGGAGCAAGTTTTTGTGTATTAATTGGAGTGTGCTTATGTTTCTTAGTAAGATACTGCTTAGGTTTAGTTTTCCCATTTGGTTTAAGTTTGTGTGTGATTTATACAAAAAACTTGTTATATTAGGAATTTGAGTATAAGAGAAAAATTAGTGTAGTGAAAATGTAAGATGTGAGAATTTTTAAAAGAGATAGGGTTCAGAAGTTAGGAGTAGGATAAAAAGCTTTTTGTGATTCTCATATTTTGTAATTGTGTAAGATCAAAATATTGGAATAGCCAGCACTGTATAGGGGATTTATAGGCCAGCGCAAGCAATAAGGTTATACTTCTATTATAATATATATATATTTTTTGTTTGAGTGAATTTCTCCCATCTGTGAATGTATGCTAATTAAAGTTCAAACCATGTTAAATTTGTATATGCTTGCTTAATTATGTTTGTTTTCTATTGTGTGTGATGAGTGTTTGGGAAACCTTTTTTCCCAACATTTCTAAAGCATGTGAATCTACGTTTGGCATATTTAGTTATTCTTAATCTTATAATATTTGACAGCCAAGGATATTAATCTCTTAGAGTACGCGAAAGTCCTTTGCATTTAACATATTTACAATCGTGTCACTCGCTCATGAATCTTGCCTCCCACCTTCTCTTAACTTTTTCCTTTTCCATAACCAGAAGTAAGCTTGATCAGATCCTATCTCCTTGTATTCTTTGGATTGTTCTTTCTATATCTCATGGACTTCTGTTCTTTGTCACCCCTCTCTAGTGGCGGAGCCAATAGGGGGGCTGGGGGGTGCCCGGCCCCCCTAACATTTTTGTAAATTATATGTATTATATATATGTATATGTAAAAATAAAGATTAAAAAATTACATTATATCTATTATGACCCTCTCATATTTTTAATTATAAAACATAATAATAATTTTAAGAAGTATATATGTAAAATGGTAATAATTTTCTCTATCTCACTAAAATTATACATAAATGCATGTGGTCGATTTGTCTGAGAAATGTAGGAAAATTCCAACATCAAACAATTAATTTTACTCTCTAACTAAAAATTAATTAATTATATTTTAAAAAGTCAGAAATGTAAAAGTACAACCTTTCCACTTCTTTTGCAAAAGTTTGCATTAGCTAAGGTGTGTCTCATGAGAAATAAATGAAGTCAGTTAATAAATAGATGGCAGAGCTTTTTTTCTTAGTGTTGATTCGGATCCTAAAGATTTCTATAAGTCTCTGCATACTGAGAACATATGTATATTAGCTGACAAGTTTTTTATCCTTCAGATTTCATTGAACAATAAAAGATTCATTTGACGTATCAGCTACAGTATTATGAGAATAATGTGCCCCATTATCCACAGTTGAAAAATGTAGCTATAATATTTGAATTGTGTAGAGGACTAAAGAAAACATGAAAACATGAAAGTAAAAAATTTATCTGTTAGTGAACAGATTGTTTTGTCTTATATTGACTCTTCTTGTTTGACTGCAACAACGAAACAAGTCTTTTCAGCAATGAAAATTGTGAAAAAAGGACTTGGTAGTAGAATGGGTGATAACTTTCTCAAGAATTGCTTGATTATTTATATTGGAAGAGAGATTGTTGGGACTTTTTCAATAGACAAGATAATAAATGATTTTTATGCATTTAAAGAAAGGCATGCTCACCTCAAGATGCACAAGGTATTATATATATTTTTATTTGCTATGTGATATTCATTGAACATGTGTACATGTATAATAACTGTTGTAAAACTAATAGTTTATCAATTTATAACCCTTAAAAACCCGCAAGCGAACGGAATTGTCGTGTGCTCAAAGGTGAATAAGGGTATCGTCCCAAGGGAATTTAGTGACTCTACCTAGGTTCGAAATTCAAATTACTCAAGTTATTTAACTTAAAAACTAAGAGAAGTGAGTCTAAAGATGGTAATAGGTCCTAAAGAGGTTCTTAATGGAAATTATGCTAAGAGAAATCCCTATATGCTAGAAAGAACTTGTCGAGAGAACTTAGAATTAAGGCAACTACCTCCCTAGGATTCCACTATTCATTGAACATGTGTACATGTATAATAACTGTTGTAAAACTAATAGTTTATCAATTTATAACCCTTAAAAACCCGCAAGCGAACGGAATTGTCGTGTGCTCAAAGGTGAATAAGGGTATCGTCCCAAGGGAATTTAGTGACTCTACCTAGGTTCGAAATTCAAATTACTCAAGTTATTTAACTTAAAAACTAAGAGAAGTGAGTCTAAAGATGGTAATAGGTCCTAAAGAGGTTCTTAATGGAAATTATGCTAAGAGAAATCCCTATATGCTAGAAAGAACTTGTCGAGAGAACTTAGAATTAAGGCAACTACCTCCCTAGGATTCCACTCCTTCCCCTTGTTACCCAAGTAAGTTTGTCTTCAAGTATGATTTTCCATGTGTGGTAAAGAGGATCTCACATCAAGAACTTCTTTCTCAAGATGGGTCCTTGCTCATCCTCAACTAACTTGGGCCTTACTCAAGCTCCAACTTTAACTTAGAGTGGTTAAAGAATCAAACCTCTTTTTGACTCCTAGTGATCACCTAGATTATCTCTAATTTAGGTTAACACTATGCTCCCCACTCTTTCTTTATCACCTATTAAACCTTTCTCAAGGATTAAGTGAACTATCACATGGTGTATGGTGGCCCACCATCATTCAATCAATAAGCACAATGAAAGGGACAACACAAGAGAATCTCATACATAACCACAAGACAAATTCATTAAGTAGCAAGGTAAGGAATGTCATCCTAGAGAGATAGAATGAACTACTCACAATACATATTAAACATCATAAAAAATCCCACAATGAAAATACCCACGAAAATCCAACAACTAAAAGAAAGGACAAAAGAAACCCAAAGGAAACCCTTCAAAGATTAAGCTCCCAGGAATGATCACCCCTCCTTTAAGCTCCGAAATCGCTTCCTTGATGATCCAAAATCCCCAAGAGTAATTAGAGATCAAAATCAGCCAAGTAAGGTCCTTGAGCTTTTCTTTCCCTCTCCTATTTATACTTCCTTTCCCTTAAACCTTAAAAGGGATAAGGATCACTCTAAAAAGCCAGCTCATCAGGTGGGAGGAGTGGGGGACCAACAAAAATATGATCTTTCGGCGAAACAGAGTAACATTGGCGACGCGTCGCCAATCTGGGTCTACTTCTGGCGACGCGTCGCCAGGTGGGCAGAAATTCTTAGAACAGTGATATCGTTAACGACACGTCGCCAATCTTCGCGATTTCTGGCGACGCGTCGCCAGCCTTGTTTTTGCATTTCTCCCGCTTCTTTTGTTCAAACGCCATTCCGCTCGAGTCCGCTTCTAACACCCGGTCTGCAACATAGTCCCAACCTGAAGTGAGCCAAAGAAAACAGGAAAAACTAAGATCAAGATGGAAGAGTTATAAGAAAATGTTGGTCAAAGTTGACGAAAAGTCAACACTTTGACCGTGAATTTATGCACTTAACAATAACATAACTAATTTTCCATTGATTGAGAAGCTAGAGATTTGATATGGATTTGAAGCTTGTGATAATCAATTCATTATATAGATGAAAACTGAGATTTAGTAAGTTTTACTTATTATTTTGGAAGTGTATAACCTATAAACAAAACATTTTAATAGATTTTAAGTTATTTTTGTTATTTTCTTTTTGCATTATGGAAATACTTCTACTTTTTGGTTCTCTAACATTTTTTAAATGAAATCAGGCCCCCTTAACTTAAAATCTTGGCTTCACCCCTGCCCCTCTCTTTCTCTCTCTCTCTCTCTCTCCTTCTTGGCTTAAATTGACCCAACAGGGCTTGGATTGACCCAACATTAAAGGTTCATAAGGCGCCTTTCAAATCAGGTCATGCCTTGCTATCCTCATCATAGTGGTTGAGCCTAATCTTGAGAAGATTATTATGACAATTCTGATGATGATGACAATGAGAGGATGCTGCCCACTGATGGATTTATTTCAATCAAAGATGACTCTGACGATGACGACAAGGTGAAGCTGCAGAGAAGTCTAACGAAGAAGTCTCTGGCTTTGGCCAAAGACGTTTGTTCTTGACCTGATTTAGCTTTTCATTGGCCTAATAAAAAATATTGTTCATTTTATAAGATGTGTTATTTGTTCAGACAAATGTATTGTCTTATAAAGTATTGTTCATTTCGTAAGATTTGTTGTTCTACAAAAATATTATTCATTTTGTAAAAATTATTGTTTCATTCTTAAAATTGTGACCTTTTATGAAATATTGTTCATTTTGTAAAAAAATACTATTCATAAATAATGTTGTTTGATTTAAAAAGAAGTGTTGTTTCATTTAAAAAAAATATGTCATTATGTAAAGTGATGTTTATTTCATAAGATTTGTTGTTCAACACAAAATAACAATTTTAAAAAAGATGATATTTATTTAGTAAGATGTATTGTTTGAGATACGAGAACAATTTTGTAAGATATGTTATTTAATACGCAATAACAGTTTTATAAGTATTACAAAAATATAGATATAACGTTGTACAATGAATAAACTAATAGCTATTCATATTTGACATTGTATAATTGTTATTGGCTGCTATATGAAGTGTGTGTAATGTATATATACGTATACATTTTTCATCAAGCTGAAATGAAGGTTTAGTATATATCCGTAACTTGGTGGATGGTCTTAATACAATTCCTTTGCAAACATGCTTATCGAGAACTTGAAGAGGCGGACGAATTGATCCATCAAGCCAAACCTTTTACTTTTAGCTGACTTTTTGGATAAAAGCTTTAATTATTGTTGGGCATCGATCCTTGAGCATATTTGATGACTGGAAAGTGGTGGTGCTGAGGCAAGTCAGCTCAGCTCCACAAAAGCAAGTGGTGAATGTTTTGCCACGAAAAGGATGGACTTTAGGAATCATATGTGCTCCAAAGTTGTCTTTTTAGTATCAACATGATCGATGTCGAAGGAATAAGTTTTTGTACCCATTATTCTCTGGGCAGTTTTGTCTTTTTATCTTTCGTACGGGGCACATAATAATCATGACATTCTCTTTTTGTGGACATCAAACGGTGGAGATATAAAAAATTAAAGCCTTATTTTTCATGTCAAACGCACTTGAAGGCTTTTCCAGATTAAAAAACTACAGCATTTTTATTTGAATCTTAACCCAAAGAATTTATGCATAGAGAAATATGATCATTCATTACTGAAAAATTAGAGATTTGAACCCGGCCTTAGTTGAATTAGCGTTAGCCTTCAGGGTTCTTTTTCTTTTACTTTTACCCCTTTTTTTTTTTTCTTGTGGAAGAATAAATTTATTCAAACAAAGAGAAGCAGCTCAGGGGGGATTACCAAAAAACCAAATCAGAGCGTCTAATAGTCCTAGGCAAGAAATGCTCATACAGTCAGCCGAAAAGCTAGTTTGGGTAAGATTCGGAGACATTGCCAAAAAAACCGTGGTGGCAGTGCCATGAAAATCCAAAAAAGCTTTTCTGCCTTTACAAAAAGCATCCCTCGTAGTGTTTCCTTGTCTGTAGAGATGTTGGAGTTGTTGCACTTATCCCGTCTCCTTGAGCAACCCACGTTCAACGGAGTTGCAATAAGATTACTCAAGTAGATGGATAACTATTTTGGAATCCATCTCGATGTAAAGATGAAAAGTGCCCAGTTGGTGAGCCAGTTTAAGACCCTCCTACAACACCCGAAGCTACTCCTTTAGGTTGCAAGCATAACCAACATTTCTAATAAAACCAGCTTTTACTTTAGGCTCAAATCTTGAGCCATTAGTGTTGAGCTTCAAAAGTTCCAGTAGGGGGTGGCTGCCATTGAATGTTCAGTGTAACACAAGGGGGGTGTAATATGTTTACTGGCCCTATAAATTGCATAGTACTTGACAACCCTGTTTTTAATACTAGCAATAATACTATCAAAGGAGCAAATGACATTATAAAAATTCTGTTTCTAGCATTACAAATTCCCCCAGAAGTAGTAGAAAGGCCCAATATATAATATTCCAAGGAATCTCAGCAAAGTTGGAAACACCAATACTTGTACATGTATCCTTGATGAGGGAAATGGAAACATCATTAATATTCCAGTTCAGATCAAAATAAAGAAGCATAAAGCTATTGTGATGACGATTAAATAAAATATGGAGTTGATCATAAACAATTTCAGTGTCACATTTTTACACAGAGGATCAACATTATTGAAACATTTACAAGCTACGAGCACTTAGATACCATGTATTACGTACAGTCCACAAGAAGTATCTCAATCTCTAAACCATTATAATTCGATTTCAAGCAAATCCCCTAAAAAATGTATCCGTTCGAAAAATATTAAAGATTTGCGTCTTGTAGACGAAACAAAGTTAATGGATATTCAGCCCCGTTCTTTTTAACAAAAATTTTAAATCAATTCATTTTAAAATTCACTAATTTAAAATAACTTCTCACTTTCAAATTAATTTATCCTAAATTCCATTGATTAGCAAAATAACACAACTTTAATGAGAAATATAGATGAAGTAGCAGCCAGCCAGCCAGCCCTGGTTAAACGATTTTGGCTGGTCGATCGAACTCGGGAGCTGGTGGATGATACCCCAAGCTCACTGTTGATCGGTTCAAGTGACTGTAGGATAATACCCAATTTGATTGACTTGATCAACTAATTAATTGGATCGAGCTTTGCAATGAAATGCTTTGGATTTTAAATATGGCGTAAACTTTGACATTGAAAGCACATTTTGCCCCTTCAATTTGAGACATGGCATACTTTTATTTACTTAGATTCATAAATAATGATAATTTTAATTTTTTTTTGAAAAAAAATTATTAACAGTGAATAATTGAATTAAAATACAATTCATGAAAGTGAAAATACAAAATTAGAGCTGTCATTACCAGTGTCTGTAAGTCATACTGAGTTAATGGAGTAAAATATCTCTTTCATCATGTTCGGGAAGTGAAGCGTTGTTCTTCAATTTAATAAGTAAAGAGTTCAATACCACCAGTTCTAAGGGTCAAAATTATGTTAGGTCATTTAAACATTTCATGCACACCGAAAGTATAGCACATTCATTTAGAAACAGTGCCAATATTTAACATTATAGGTTGAGAAAACTATCTAACAGTAGCTTGTAAGGTTAAAGGTTGGAAAAATTATCACTATTATTGGGAAATTACTTCTATCTCAGCACTAATGTTAAACATTACTCCCAAATAAAGTCGCTATGTATTAGCATATTTTGTCATTTTCATGTGTTCAATACATACTATTAGTAGCAACCTATTCTCTAATTAATTTGCATAATGGGACTTTTACTTTTCTTTTTTTTAATATTCAAAAGCATCATATAAGTTTACAGAATTAGGAAAATAGGCATGTCAGTTTTTCATGCACTCAGGAAGTACTCAATAGAATGCACTTATAATATTGTGATTGTGTCACAACACGATGATACAATTAAGGTCACTTTTTTATTTTGCATAACATAAAATAATACTAATATGGATACAATAGATCCTGCCAAAGGTATTAGTCATGATACAGTAATTTTTGTTCAAATTTTGTGCTAGTTTCTTAAGCATACAATTTTTTCTCCAAATTTAATTCGGAAAAAATTATCTCAATATATATCTTTTTGCCAAAAAAAAATATATATTATTTTTCTCCCTGCAAAAACAATGTAAAATCATGTTCTAACTTTCAGAACAAAATAAAATAAATGTATTGTATCTATTTATTCTTTTTTGAAAATAAAAAATAAACTTTTATGATGTCTCCAAGCCTCATATACAAGGGATCTCAGCCATATCCCATCTTAGTAGCGATTTTTTTCGTATTCAAAAACAAATTCATAAGCAAAAGTTATGAAAACATATAAGTAGCAATATTATAAGTGCGAGAAACATTGGATCTTGGGAGTACGATTACCAAGCAACGCTGCATAGAGTTTATCTAGTCCACCGTATTGTTATTGAAGTCATAATGGCAATCGTGATAAGAAGAGCATTAGATAGTGCCTTTATAGCCTGAGAACAGTCTATGAGGATCATTATAGAGATGATGTTATTGGCCGATGCAAATAACAGAGCTTCATAGATTGCCTATAATTTAGCCTATAGGGAATATTCATACTGAGGAATGTGGATATCGTTACGCTGTTTGAGAGGAGCCTCCCAATTCATCCATACTTAAGCAGCTGCACTGAGGCCATTGGATCTGCACTAAGCTCCATAAGTAATGAAGATATTTGGTTTGGCAAGAGCATATTAGTTTGTAGAGTGACCCCATGATTGACATAAAGTGGAAGGGGGATTGTAGGCGAAAGGAAAATTTTTGTTGGAAATCTTTGGCAAAGGATAACTAAAGAAGTAGATCATCCTACCTTGTAATTAGTGAAGGTACATGGGAATGAGCATTTTGAAAAATACATTCATTCCTACCAATCTAGATAATCCAAAGAATAGACACAAGAAAGTGAAACCAGTTTGGTGGGGATTGCTTTTGATGATACTGTAGATCTGCGAACCATGAGTCAAAAGAAGAAGAGGAAGAGGGTAAAAGGGGACTGCAGAAATTACCCCACACAGCCTTCGAACCTGGGCAATCCTAAAAAAGATGAGTCATTGATTTTGAAGCAGTGTGGCTACGGGGGTAGAGGGGGTCCATCCAACCACCATATAAAACCAAATTTTCTTGTGTCGGTAATGCTCATGATACGCATTTCCATAAAAAGGATTTAATTTCTGCGGGATATGAGATACCCAAATAGACTTAAGGATAGCTAAGAATTATGGGTGAGGAGCACAACTTACAAAGTTTCCTACGGGATTCAAGAAAGCAGTCAAATTCTTTTGGAACTTTAAATTATAAGCTTGTTTAACAGTTAAAGTTCTTGAAGCACTTGCTCACCAAGATATAGCATCATGATCATCCAACACAGTCAGTGGAGAACTTGTAAGATCAAATTTACTATTTATGGAGGAAAAAAGGCATTCAAATATATGATCATCCAACAGTGCTATTTTGAGTTATAAAGATCGAAGAGGTGAAGATTAGGGTTTTTAAAGACATTTCATGAAAGAGTACCTAAGTAATCTGGTGATATTCTTGGATGCCACGCATCTTCCCAAACTCAAATTGCTTTCCTATCACCTATAATCCAGAGTAGATGGTCTCGCCCATATAGAAGACTTTACCAAATGATGGATTCATTTTCTGTAGCCTTGTTTGATCAGATAGAATGCAACTTTCCATATTTAGCAGTAAGCACTCGATAAACGAAAGTGTTACTGTTACAAATAAAAATGCGCCAAAAGGTCTTCACAAGCATAATTTGATTAAATAATAGGAGATCTTTAATCCTGAACCTACCAAGACCTTCAGGAAGTTGGAGGAGACCTTGGTGTCAAAGATGGCTGCCATGTTTGTCCTGAGAACTAGACCAACAAAACTGAATGAAATATTTAGAGAGATCATCAAGACCTTTAAAAGAGACATTACATATATAAGGGAAACTTCATGGTGGATCCCCTTCCTTATTATTTTACCCTAACTGGGTCACATAACTTTATTTTATTTAAGCAAGGTCCCTTAACTTATATATTGTGTCCGACTTAGGTCATTTCCGTCAACTGGGTTGTTAATTTTAATGAAATCTTGGCAAAAAATAACCACTTCAATCCCTAGATTTCATTAATTTTACTCTTGGCACCCTACACTTTATTCATCTTGCTTTTAACACTCTGAAAGTTATAAATCTAACAAATCAACCACTTCTCTCCCTTACAAATGAATTAGAAGAAACTAAAAAAAAACTAAAAAAAAATGAGTGAGATCTATGAATGCTTTTCCCAAACAAATCAAAAGAAGCTTTCATGCTCCTTGACCCAAATTTCTTATGCCCTTTCATTCCTAACCTAAGTCCTCTTAAATTTCTTTCTTGTACTCTCCAAAATTCCTTATCCTCTGCAATCTTCACTGTGTTCTTTGTTGACAAAAGGCTCCCCAACCTCACGATCTCCTACTTCGATCCTGCCAGTAAGCTTTAGATGACCACCACTCTACCCTCACCTCCATTAAAAAGGTTGTACCTCTATTGATATTTTATTTCTCTCAGCCCTTGTGCCATTACTCATTTTCTGTTGAGAAATGAGGAACTCAGCCCTTACGTCACTACTTCTTTTTCATAATCCACATGTTCGTTTGGTTGCCCAGATATGCTTTTTACCTATCTAGGTTTATTTGCCACATATTTCTTTTTGAAATTTTTTTCTGGTAGATTTTCAAGAATTTTTCATGTTTCTCAGTATTATGGGGACGTGGAGTAGCGGCAACACCAGATTTGATTTGTTTGGGATGAACGTCACAAAGAAAGTGGGTCTAAGAGATTGTGTTATTAGATCTGATTTTTAAGATTCATTTATTGGTTTTGTTTTTTTGGATTGGAATCAAATTGATTCATTTTCTAGATTTTTATTTTTGGAATGGAATCAAATCAATTTATTTACTATATTTATTTTTTGGATTGGAGCCAAATTAGTCCATGTGTAAAGGAGAGAAGTGGTTGATGTTTTAGTTCTAAAATTTTTAGGGTATTAGAAGCAGGTTGAATGAAATTTAGGGGCTGGAGTTGTCAAATTTCACAAAAAATTTATTAAAATTAACAGCCCAATTGAGGTAAAGGACCTATGCAAAACATAAAATATAAGGTAAGGGGAATTGCTAAAACAAAATAGAGTTTAATAAAATAAAGAACAAAAAAATAAAGATAAGGACCCATCATGAGTTTAATAAAAAAAAAAGATGGATGCAACATAGAATGAATAAGAGTAACTCGAGCTACATGATTTAGTAATTTTCATTTTGCATCCAGCTTGATGCTTTTAAACTTGGTTAATAAGAAACTTAAAAGAGCTGTGGCCTGATAGATTCTGATCAAACGGCAGCCCCAGATAAAAAAGTGTAGCATCATTTATTTGAAATGGTAACATTAGGATAATATCATTCTTAACAGAGACCTTTATATTGATACTAAATAGCCATTTTGATTTTTAAAAATTAACTCGCCGACCTACTATAATTTCAAAATCTAGAAGAGTTTGAGGTATAACCTAGATAACCGATAGTTTTGGGTGAAAGCAGACAAGACAATCATTAGCAAAGAGCAAATGGTTGATTTTAGGACCATTCCTACTAGCATGAAGACCATTGACAATACCTTGAGCTTGAAGTGTTTTAATCCTGCTAGAGAAAAGTTTTGGTACAAATAATAAATATACAAAGGGATAATGGATCCTTTTGGTGAATATCAATGGAGGGAGAAAACCAATCAATAGTACAACCATTAAATAAAACAAAGTAGGACACCATCATCACATATTGCATAATGAGATAAATCCATCTTTTTTAGGAAATGCATGGCACAGGGAACCCTATTAATGAATAGCTACTAAAGATTGTCATAAGCTTTAGTAATATCCAATTTGAATATAGCTTTGGCTGCCCGAATGCTAGCATAACAAGGAGTATGGAAAAGCACAAATAAAAGTTCATGTGCCACAATAATGTTATCCTAAATGTTTTGTCTTGAGATAAATGCATTTTGGAAAGGGGAAACTAATAAATGTAGAACCAGTTTTAATTGGTTAATCGTAGCTTTAGTAATAACCTTGTAAAAAGTATTGCATAAGATAATATGAAGTAAATTGTACACCATATGAATTTTATTGGATTTCGGGATTAGAGTAATAAAATTACGATTGACTTGTTTCAAAGGAAATCTATCATTTAAAAAGGACAAAGCAACATCGGTTACTTCATCACCTAAGGTTCCTAAGAACTATTTGAAAATAATTGGCCATAGTCCATCAGGCCCTGGAGGCTTAAAGTTGCCTTGGTAAAAAATAGCTTTTCGTATTTCTTCATTGGTGAAAGAAGCCAAGAGGGTGACACACTGTTGGTCTGATAATGTTTTGGTTATATTAGCACAAAACAAATCTTGATAATGATTTTAGCCTACATGAGGGGGGAACGTATCAGGAATAAAAAGTCAATCAAATATGATATCAAATATCATCTTCTTGAATTAGCAACTGGTAAGTGTTTATCTAAAGGGTAGAGATTCGGGTCCACATGCATTTATTTTTTGTAGATTACTACTTCATAGTTCTAAAAAGATCTAAAAAGATCATTGCATTACTCATAGTAAAGCTAGATAGCCTTAAAATGCCTTGGATAATGATAAAAAGGCTTGTTTGGATTCATATTTAGAAGAAGTAGGGTGTGGTCCGATTATTGAATACCAAGGTTGATCAATATAGAATCCTTAATCAAATCAAACCAGTCCAAGTTTGCATAGGTTTTATCAAGGACCTTAATTACTAAATCATCACCATTCTAAAAGTTAGACCATACGAATTGGGGACCACTTGGTGGGAGTTGAACCAAACCTAGGGAGTTCAGGAGATATTGGAGATATTTCACCCTTAGGAATACATGAGCACTCTTCCCAGTTTTCTTAGATTCAGCCATGACTTGATTTAAGTCACTAATCAGAATAAGTGGGCCTTGGATACCGGAAAAAACACTCAAGATGGTGTCCTAAGTCTAGCCACGAAATTGGATCTCTGGGTGTCCGTACACATAACCAATGTACTAACAACGCCCTAGTTCATCTCAAAGATACATTAAAATAAGGTGGTGATTAGTAAACAAAAGTTGGCCAGTACAAACGGAGGAATGTCATCCTAGCCAAATATTACCGCTTTGACCATTTGGATCGACCGCTACATGTTAGTTGTAACCTAAGCAATTTAGAGCAGTATTTATAGTAGTAGAATCCATCTTAGTTTTGATAAGAAATAAAGAGTCAGGTCAATGACATTAAACTAGTGACTGAAGGTGATGCAATGTCGTGCCTCGACCTAAACCTAGACAGTTAAAACTAATATCCTTTGTGGCAACTATGAGGTTTGTTAAGGAACAAACCCCGAAAATCCATTTTCAAACACTTGACAAAAGTGCTTAATGACAACCAAAGATAATTGTATCATATGATGAAAAATAAGATATGCATGACCATTTTCATTATCTAAAGCAACCTTAGTAACTAAAGCTATCAAATTATTCAGTCGAGCTCGTTTGATATGCAAGAAATCAACCTGGTTCTCATATTCAATATCCCAATCAGGTCTGGTTCATTTCAGATTCTTGGGAAAAGATCCAAAAGGGTTGGCAAGCAAGACACAAGAGTATGACTCTACCGTTTCCTCTTTCTTCGAGTTCTCCTCAAGCAATATCTGGCTTTTTTTTTTTTTAACAGTAAGTGCCCATTTCAAAATTTAGAGGCATCATCAATTGTAGATGCTTAAGCTTTGGAAATTGTAGGAGTTGTAAAAGGTGCAAGGACTTATGCCATTTCCATTTAGGAGTAAATAAGTTGTTATTAGGCCTACTAACAAATGACATCTGCTCCAACAAAATATCATCTAGGCCAACCTCCCCATGATTTTTCACGCAGTTATCCTTCTTAGAAACTTTCCTAAAAAATAACTCCTCCTTAAGGTTCAACCCAAGAAGAATAGTCTTAATCTTCACCACTCGAATATCATCATCCAAAAGAGAAATTACAGGCAAGAACCATTGTTATTGAATTGAGCCAAGAACCATTGTAGATATATTCTTTAACCTATATTTATAGGCTATAGCGAGCTTCAATGTTGGTCCATTAACAAAATCCCCGGAGTATAGAAGATTTGAAGCTCAACCACCTATCTTCTAAATAAACTTATGTGGATTGAGAAACATGGCCTAATCAAAGAGAAGAATTGGCAAGAAAGATTTTGTTCCTATAATTCAAAAACAAACTTTCTTTTCCATTTATGTCAGTTCTAATGAATCAAATATGGGAAAACAATTTACATAATATAACATGGAATAATTAATTATAAAAATAAATAGTAACTATTGCTTTTATAAAACATTAAGTGTGTGACTATATAATGATTTAAATACCTAATATTCTACAGTTACAGTGTGGGCGCACCTTTACTAATAAAGCTAAGTTATAAAATACTTTAATTGATAAATGCTAAAGTAAAAAATGACCCAACTCTATTTTCCCGATGCCCCCCTCTAGTTATTTGTCTGATTGAGGTTGAGGTTGGCTTAGCTATCACAACAGGAGTCTAATAGAAGTGTATAAGAACTTGAACTCTATTTTCTTTTTTCTTTTTCCCTTTTTGTTTTTTCCCTTTTTATTTCCATCTATTAAATTAGAATTTACTTTTTGAAATTTTCTCTTAGCTTTATATGCACTCTATAATTTTTTATGATGTTTTCCTTAAAAACATTATGGTTGTATTTCTATGATATTTTTCTTATAAGTTTGAATAATATCTATTATAGTTTTTTTTATATGTTCTCTTCTTTTGTTAGAGTATTGTGAAGACATTGTTCACGTCCCGTTTTTGGAACAATTTTTATAATTAATATTAGAGTTTTGGATAATTTATTAACAGTGAAGATGAAACCGCTGAAATTAAAAGAAAAAATATTTATTTTTATTTTTATATATTTTTTACCTGGAACTAATTTCATTTGGAAGCCAATGTTATGTAGATGTAATAATCAATTTGAAAGCAAATTTTTATCATGTTACTAGATTTTTATGAAATTTTCTATTTTAAGGCACTAAAAAAAGAAAAACTCATTAAAATTTAATAAGATTATAAAAATTATATTTTCAATGAATTATTATATCTACATAATATTATATTTTAAATAAAATTATTTTCAAGCAAAAAAGATATAAAAAAAAATAGATCATTTTGAATTAAGTTGGTTTAGACTAAAATGAATTGATTTATCCTTAATAGCTTTTTTAAAACTCTAACTCTCATTACTGACACTAATACAAAATGGGCCTAATTACCTGTTTATCTCTATAAATCTTCATTAGCGTTACTTCTGCTGTAGATTCCATATAAAATTTACAATTAAAAAGTAATTTTATAAGAAAAATGTTGAAAGCGACAGGAAAATTGTGCTCACTTTCTCGTGTGGGACTTGCATGTCAGTTATCAACAAGGAAATTGAAAAGAAGAAATCCCATCACTTTTTTTTTTTTATCAGTAATAGGTTGTCTAAAGTTGCTGGCGTGTGTTTTCAATTCTTTTACAAGTCCCTTTCTCTCACTAGCTATCTCCTCTTGTACGCGGTCGCATATATACTACGTGTTTATGTATGTATTAGAAATACGTACATATGTATAAAATTATAATTAGATTAACAAATTACCTCCATCCAATATCTATTAAATCATTTAATTTAGAGTGGAGATTGACTCAGTACATTTTAATTTAAGTCAAATTAATTCAATATCCTCATTTTTAGTTTTATATTTTTTATTTGAAATCAATTTTATTCAAAAGTTAATATTATGTGGATATATTAATCCAGTCAAAATAAACTTTTTATAATTTTATAAATTTTTTAAGAATTTTTTTAATATCTAAAACAGAAAAATTTATATAAAATTAAAAATATTATAAAAATTAGTGTTGATACTAGGAACTATCTAACATGGGATGGAAAGAGGGGACTTTTCATATAACCCAAATACTCCTCTTCCATGCGAGGTGCTTTTCCAAAATGGATATATTATCACATGAACACTCGGGAATCAACAATTAGCTAATCAAAACAAGAATTGTGTACACGATGCTGATTTTAATGCACAAAATGAATCAAATATACATGTAATTTTGATTAAAAAACAATCAAATATACATATGTGAGTTCACTTAAGTAAGGTATAGTGTTTGAATACTGTAAAGGAGGAAAATAGGTTTTCGATTTCGGATAGCTTTCCTTTAACCCTTTAGGGTGGGGAATTGTCTTATATACTTTCTACTTTCTACTTTATGTATACTATACTCCTATAATTTCTGTTATGCCATTACTTAGATTTGCTAATCTCCACCTTATCCTCACCCATCTCTCACCAGTTACCACCTCTCTAACAACTCACAGACACATTTTTGGCTAAGCTCACCGTTCACCACCCAACAGCAGCCAATGCCCAACAAAGGCATGCCGACAAGCTCACTGATTTGATGGCCAATGCCTAGCAGCAGTTAAACACTTTGGCGTTGGATTTCGGTCCCTGCCTTTCTAAGCTCGTTCACAGCTTTTTCTTGGTTTTCTTTGCAGAAACCATATTCGCGACGGCAGCGTGGGGAGTTGCAGCCGTTCGTCTGCCTATGGTGTGGCATGAGAAAAGAAAAGCAAAGATTTTTTTTGTTAAACCCCCTTTGTATCCCACTCCCACATGTTCTTATTTTTTTTGCATGAACTTCTAATATTTTTTTTGGTATGTGTACAAGCCGAAACAATACGTGATTGGAAAATTATAGGGTAAATTCCATATATGGTCACTAACCTTATCGCATCGTCCTAAATGAGTCCATAACCTTCATTTTGTCCTATTAAAGTCCTTGACCTCCCTATTTGTGTTTCAATCGTAGTCCTTCTGTTATTTTCATGGATAACGTTGACAGAATTTTTGTGCAAATGTCAACATTGGTCTTACATTTTTTTATTCTCACTCAAATAACCTTCAAGTTAATAAATTTATCACTACAATCATCATCACCTCCTCCATTCCTTCATCACCATCTCCAGCCACAGTCTGTCCGTCGTCCGTCGTCCGTTCGTCGCATTCCTTCATCCGTCGGTCTTCAATTGTGTTGTCGTCCTTCCATTCCGGGCTTGATTCGTATCGCCTCTCCCCTTCCAGGATCAATTCGCGTCACCTTTCCCATTCCAGGATCAATTTGCGTCGTCTCTTCACCTTCAACCTTGATTCGTGTCGCCTCTCCGCCTCCAGGCTTGATTCCCGTCGCATTGCCTCTCCGCCTTCGACCATGATTCGCGTCGCCTTTCCGCCTCCAACCTTGATTTGCGTTCCCTTTCCGCCTCTGACCTCGATTTGTGTCACCTCTCTACCTCCGATCTTGATTCGCATCGGCCTACTCACCTCCGGTTTCAATTCGCATCGGCCTACTCACCTCATTACGTCACTCCCTTATAACCCATGTCGCCGAACACTGTCCTCGTTTGCGTTGGCCATTGAATTGTTTGGTTCTCATAACCCATCTCGCCGAACGCTATCTTCATTTGCGTCGGCCATTGGCATGTTTGGTTGATGAGGGGAAAAGCCTCATCGGAGAGAGAAAGAGAGAGAGAAGAAAGAAAAAGTGGGGTTATTTGAGTGAAAATAAAAAAAATGCAAGACCAATGTTGACATTTGTCACAAAAATTCTGTCAAAGTTAACCATCAAAATGACGGAAGGACTCCAATTGAGACACAAATAGGGAGTTTGGGGACTTTAATAAGACAAAATGAAGGTTAGGGACCCATTTAGGATGACGCGATAAGGTTAGGGACCATAAATGAAATTTACCTGAAAATTATATGTACATCAAAATAATGTAAGAACAATTTTAATACTAAAGTATAGCACATACAATTCCAAAAAACAATCATATGAAGTTGTAATTACATATATACAAAGAACTTGTACTAACAATTGAATATATTAAAAATAGTTTCCATAATAATTACACTTGAATACATCATAACATATCTTTTCTATCCATATGTTTCACATCATTTGAAGATAACTTTAACTTTCTTTGTACATTAAGTTCATATATATCTATCATTCAATTTATATATATTTCTTATTTTGGTAATAAGTGAGATTTAATGTATTTACATATATCTTCTATGCGAGGTTGAACCACGTACATACTGTTGAATATATTAATAACATATATGTGATCTAATTTATACATATATCAAACATTATTTATATTGATTTGTGCGGATTCTTCCTCCAACTACCGAAGAGATCTTGGCGGAATTGCCTCTTGCCCCTCATTCTTCGAGAATTAGAAAGATCAGATCCTTCACTTCTTTTTGTATACTAAGTTTATATATATTTGATATCTGGTTTATACATATCTTTAAATTTGATGAGCACAAAGTTTTATGTATTCATAATTTTTTTATGTTATAAATAATAATATTTGAATACAAATACATATGAATATAAAAAGGTAGGCCGATAGGGTACATATTATACCTACTCTTAAAGGCATGCCAATTAATTATCCCGTTTGAACTATATGGAAAGAAAAGTGTAATAGAAAAAACAAAAAGAAAAAAAAACTGTGAGATTATTCAAAGCCAAGGATCTCCGGCTTGAGATTCTTTCTTCTTCTTCACCGCCCTTTCGCAATCAAAATTTCTTTTCAGTTGCTTTTTCAACACTTCGTTATCAATATCCGCTGGTGGGACTCGAATACCCCCCTCCCCGAAACCTAAAAAATGTTTCTCGTGGTAGTTCAAAAACAGTTAAACTTGTTTCATTCTCTGTAAGTTTCTACATCTAATCAATTTCCATCCTATAAAATTCTATATAAGTTTTAGTCGAATAGTTAGCATATTTAGTAAATTGTTTTTTTTTTTTATGAACTGGGAAATTTTTTTCAAAATGTTTAAACTTCCCCTATTTTTGTTCCTAACGTTATTAGACAACCGTCGGTTAACAGTATGAGACAAAAGTTAACGCTTAGCAGAAAACATGATTGTCTTTCGGAATGTTGTGACTCCGCCAAGAAACCTGATTTCATCGACTTTGCTCATTAATTTCAGTGTTAGCATATTTCGAAAAAGAAAATTCACTACTAGCTAGCAACTGAAAAATTTTATCAGAACCATGTATCAAATATAACGAATTACATGCAAGAAGAAGATCATTCGAAATGTGATGGGAAAGTTAATTAATTAAAAGAAATTTTTTCAAAAATAAATAATATTAAATAAATAGAGTATACAATCCCAATTCCAAAAAGATATTGGAACAGAGAAACCCCACAAACCTTAAAAATATTTCCGAAAACCAAAACGCAAAACCCAAATATAAGCTAACCTGTGAAGAGAGCCCGAAACTAATCCTTACAACTCTCATTTACCTTAAACAATCGACCACTCGCTACTATCCCCAAGAAATTACAAACTTTTTTGTTTTGATAAGCTGAATAAAAGGAAAGGATTACAAAGTACTAGAGATGATGACACTTGCTAATTCATGTGCCTCTTGAACTGCTTGCCGTTTGACAACAATAGAAACACTATTGAAACCTAGAATAAGAGACTTGATGTCAGTCACCAATACTTGACACTGTACCACCGTGCAATCTCCATTTCTAATGTTGAGAAAGGCTTGAATACAATCTGTCAAAATTGTAATCTTCCTCATTTGTTGGAAGTAGGCGAAAAGGAGAGCATCATAGATGGCTTGCAACTCAGCAGCAAGTGAGGAAGACCGATAAAACAATGTACAACTAGAAAGGAGCCACAAGCTTCCGCTTGATGATTTGCACACCCATGCAGAAGCACTCCTATTGCTATCAAGCTTCCAAGCTCCATTAGTTATAAAAATCACAGGCTTGTCTCCACTTTCACTAGGTCGCCATATGTAACTAAGTTGAATTGGTGGAGTAGAGCAATTTATTGTCATAGATTCAGCTTGCCTGCTAGTAGTCTCCATCATGGCTATTAGATTATCATTGTTAAATATACTTGCCATTGGGTTTGAAAGTTGACACCTGAAAATAGATTCATTCCTAGTAGTCCAAATACTTCAAAGTGTAGACACAATATGCATGGGATTCACATAAAGGGCCATTCTTATATTTTCAATTCACGTTTTATTACCAATCCTTTTGATCTCGGTCAATCTTTAGCCCTGTCAAGATTCTCCAAAATTCTTTGCACTAATTCATTACAATCATTAAAAGATGCCTCCATAAGATTGGAAGACTCAAACTTTCAATATTCTCCCTATCAGAATCTATAAGTCCTAACACCTTTCGATACCACACTTTTTACGTCAACTCAAAACTCACAAAACCTTACTCTGTGGCTTATCCACATCATTCAAGATTGGTGGAACTCTACAAAAAATTAAATAAGAATACTCCTTACTATTAAATCCCATACTTTTGAATTATCCTTATTATTTTTTGCCCCTACACAAGCCACAACATTTGAAGAATTTTTGACCCAATAAAATCTTTTTGAGGTCCATTATTGAACCCACCAGAATCCTGCTTAAGCCTACTAGAATAACTAAGCTTGTCTAGCCCACAAGCACTAAATCCAGAATATATTATTTCATGGAACTTATTTCCTGCAATAGGAATACAATTTCATATAATATGAACCCAAATTCTTACATTAGATTTTACACTTTCAAAACTCCACGGTTTCACACTAGTGCCGTAGTTTCATACATGTACAAATCAATTTCGATCAACTATATATGTCACTTTCAAAACTCTATACTTATACAATAGGATCCCAAATTTATACAACAACCAAACTAAAGATTAAAAGCAATCAATGATTGTTGCTACAAAATCAGAACCATACTATAAATTATAATACAAAATGATCTCCGCAAAGATATGTCTAAATCTTAACCTTGACCTGAAGAACTCAGCCTCCTAACTCAGCAGATAATTGAACCCAGTCTTAAGTTGATTTAAACTCATTATAAAATCAAGGAATTGACAAATGAAATCACGAACACAAAGGTGAGTTCATTGATTCTTATGAACGAGATGGTGAGAACGTTAAATGAACCTGCTATGGTAAACCCAATAAAGCCTCAATATGAGAATGAGGATCAGATTGGGGAGGCAGAATGCGGAGCGATCAAGGAATGAGAATGGAGATTCAGAAAAGAGAATAGAGGCCTATCCTTTTTTTTTTTTACACAAAATCGATTTTTATATTTATCCTGTTTTGCTTAGACATAATACAATTAAACAGCTTGGACTTTTCCCCTACTATGTTGATTTGTGCTTAATCGTCCTGCCTCCACCAACAGAAAACAAACAGGATGAGAAGTGGAGTATATATACCCAGAGCATGTCAGGAAGTCCTGAGTGCAATACTTAATTACTTATGAAATACATGTGTAAAACTTAAAATTTATGGGGTCAAATTGCAAATGTATATATAATATTATTTTCGCCTATTAGCTTAGGTACAATATAAATCAGTTGATAATTAAAGAAGGGGAAAGGAATAGGTAAATGGCATAAGAATAGAATTAAGAAGAGTGCGTGTGCATGTTTACCATTTTGGCCCAAGTTGATACGGTGGCTTTCACAACTGAAGGCGATGGGTGTTGTGGTGGTGGGTGCAGGGTTATTCTCTCCCGTCACTTTCCTCCTTTTTTTCGCGATTTAGACTGCCCACGTGGCCCCAGCTTCACTGGCTCCTGAGTCCTGACTCGGCACCTCGGGCTGCCCTCCGACTCACTACACTTTCTGCCCCTCCACGCCTCCTCTCTTCCACCACGTTGCCACCTACACGACGATTTGCGTTTCCGACTTATCTTCATCCATAGAACGTACATAATTGCTGACAGTAAATTAAACTATAAAGTAACTTTGGTTCCGCGTAGAACTGTTGTATGAACTGCTTTCTGAGGTGCTATGGAAAAAGTAGACACTACTTTCCTTTACACAGAAACATATTCATTTCTTGAGGGGCTTTAGGGTCAGAGCAAGACTTTTAAGCAAGATTGTTAAAGATTATGTCATGTGCGGCTTCTCAGCCGCTGGCTGGGTATGAATCTAAAAGTTGGAAGGGTGTTTAAGAACCAATTTCGGTTTCGAGTGCAAATGAACATAGGTCCAGATGTGTTCGGGCGCTAAAATCAGGAGTTTGACCCTCTACAAATGGTTACATAAGGGCCATCCATAATAATCAAATCTGGAGGAGGCAGGGCAGCATCGCCTCCCTCGCCCTCACAGGAACTCCAACAAAGCTGAGGGGGCACGACTCCAAGATCTCATTAAATGGCGGAATCTGTGCCCGCCACCTGTTCGACCAAATGACACAACCACTCTCTATCACTCAGAAACTCTCTCTTCTCATTCCTTCTCCCTTTGGCCCCATCAACCCCAACTTCAACGAATAACAGTTCAACCCTCCTACCCATTAAATAATTCCATACCTTTTTCTTTTCATTCAAAGTTTTTATTTTTAAACTTCCTCTCTTTCTCTCTCTCTTTCTTCCTCTCCCCCTTCCTCTCTCTCACCCAGACTCCTATAAAAAGCGATTCTTTAATTAAAAAGGAGATTTTTAATTTAATCATTTCCTTTTCGAGGCTGTCTTTTGTCGCTCTCGCCGGCGATGCCGACCCCTGTCAGTTTAGCGCGCCAATGCTTGACGCCGGAGGCCTCCCAGGCCATCGACGAGGCCGTCGGAATCGCACGCCGGCGAGGCAACTCCCAAACGACGTCCCTCCACGCCGTCTCGGCCCTCCTCTCCCTCCCTTCGTCGGGGTTGCGCGACGCCTGCGCTCGCTCCAGGAACGCCGCGTACTCGGCGCGCCTGCAGTTAAAAGCGCTCGACCTCTGTCTCAACGTGTCGCTCGAGCGAGTCCCGTCGGGCCAACCCGGCGGTGATCCGCCCATCTCGAACTCACTCATGGCTGCCATTAAACGCTCCCAGGCGAACCAGCGGCGGCAGCCAGAGAATTTCCATCTGTATCGCGATATCTCACAGCAGAATGCTTCGAGCATCTCGCTGGTCAAAGTCGAGTTGCAGAACCTGATTTTGTCGATTCTGGATGACCCGGTTGTGAGTCGGGTCTTCGGCGAAGCGGGTTTCCGGAGTCCCGAAATTAAGCTCGCCATAATCCGTCCACTTCCCAGTAGCCTCCTCAGATACTCTAGAACTCGCGGCCCCCCTGTGTTCCTTTGCAATTTGGAGGACCCGCGTGCTGATTCCCGACCAGATAGAAATTCGGGTAGTCTGAGCTTCAGGTTCCCGTTTATGGGCTTCGCTCCGTTGCACGGAGATAATCACCGGAGGATTGGGGAGGTTTTGGCTCGAAGGAGAACTCCTCTGCTTCTTGGTGTATGCGCTTATAATACACTCACTAGCTTCATACAGTGCATAGAACTTAGAAACGGTGATATTTTGGATGAAGAAATATCTACCCTAAACGTATTTAGCATCGAAAAAGACGTTTCAAAGTGCGCTAATGGCGGTTGCGACCCAGGATGCCTGGAATCGAGCTTTGAGGAGATGGGTCGGGTTCTAGACCAAGATTTGGGGCCAGGATTGCTGGTGAACTTTGGAGACTTGAAACTATTTCTAGGTGAATCAAAGAGCCACAGTAACGATAATGGTCTTTGTTCGGAGGATGCGATGAGTTCTGTGATTGCAAAACTGACGAGGTTGTTGAAGCTTCATGTTGGGAAAGTTTTGTTAATTGGCGCTGCTGAGAGCAATGAGATATACTCTAAATTTGTATATAGGTTTCCTTCAGTTGAAAAGGAGTGGGACTTGCAGATTTTGCACATCACTTCTCTTAGGCCTTCTTTGGCTGAATCATATCCCAGGTCAAGGTAATCCGGCTGCTCTTGTCTGTCTCTTGTTTTTGTTTTTATTCGTGCATGAGGTGTTTTTTATTAGTATTCTGTATGGTGCCTGATTAGTGGAATTATAGTTTATTCCTACGTCTGAATCCTTCAGATGTTCAAAGATATAAATAGTTATACAGATAAAAGAATTGGGTGGCCAGAATTCAAGATCAGTTTTTCTAATTAATATTTATGTTCCAGCAATTCTTTCGGGGTCAACCTTAGATAAATATTCTACTCCTCCGTCCCATTAATTTTTTGTTACTTTTCAATTTTTTTTTTGTCCCAAGACGTGTGTTACTTTCATATAAAACCTTGCATCTCCTTTCAAATGTACCCTTCCTATTATGTAAAACATATGGAAGGTCCTTGTTATAATTATAATATTCATCAAAGGGTAATCTTGGAGAAACATGCCTAACATGCATGCGTGGAATATTTGCAAGAAGGACAAAAGTGACAAACATAAATGAGATAGAGGGAGTACTAATATATTAGTGTTGTTAAATGTGCTATAACTTTGGATGTTATAAAGCACCTCTCAGATTTTATTTCACACTGCGAACTCTTGAGCCAAGAGGAAGCATGGTAAATGGTATGGGCTGTGATTAGAAGGTTGCTTGGTTCTACCCGTTTTCTTATTTGTAGGTTCTACTCAAGTTTTTCCTCCTTTTAGTTGGCCCCTTATATGTCCATTTATGCATTTGCTCAGTCTTTCTGTGTTGTTTCTGCTCATTTTGCGAAGATTTGATCACTTTGTTTGCTTCCAATACAACTACAGCTTGATGGAGTCATTTGTTCCCTTCGGTGGTTTCTTTCCTACACCTTCTGAACTGAATCAACCTGTACCCCGTTGCAATCTGTGCAATGAGAAGTGTGAACAGGAAGTTATTGCAGTTTCGGACGGAGACTTCAGTGCTTCAGTTGCTGATCATTACAGATATAGCTTAAGTTCTTGGCTGCAGATGGCAGAACTCAGCAATAAGAAAGGATCGGACCCAAAGGTGTGTACGCTCTAATATTTGTCCCTTATGCAAAGTTTTGGGTCTATTCCCTGGTTCAAGCTTACAAGCACAGGTGGCTGAAGCAACAGAATTGCTGCTTCTGTCACAAACCAGGTGATGGAACAGACATTTGTTGTATGCATTTAAATTTGGAAATTAGGGGGCTATTTTGGAAAAAAGTTTTCATTTTTCTACTCCATATTTCTGTCAATAAAAACAAGGTTGCACGTTTTATTTTTTGGATTTGAATAACTCTTTTGCTTTCTAGATTTGGAGAACCTTTTTCCTTCTTCCTTTTTCTTTTCTTAAAAAAAAAAAAAAAGAAAATTTGTAAAATTGAATTGTACATCCCGACAATTCTTTCAGTTTTCCAGAAAATTAGAAAAAATTTTAGATGTGTTTAGTTGTAGAAAATTTTTGAAATTTCTCTCCGAATTTTTGTTTGATAAAAGTTTGAGCCAAATAATTTGTCTCAAGAAGGCCAAAAACACTGTTGTTTGAAGTCCACAAAACTAGTACATTAACATGGAAAACCTTGTTTAAGATGGATTCCATTTATTGACGGTGTTCTGCAAAGTCTGGAAAACATGGTTTTCCCCTCACTAAAATATGCTATTGCCTCACACTTTCATTGAAGAAAGTTTGGAGAAGAGAAATGGAAAGTTTTCCGCAGCTAAATGCCACCAGTGGATTCCAAATCTGTGATATATATAACACCACCATCTTGTTCTTGCTATTTATTAGACAAAAGTTGGAGCGTAAAAATGGAAAATAATTTCCAAAACTAAATGAGACCTAACTGCCATAATATTTTATCATGGCAAATTGTAACTTGCCTGCTTTTTCTTTCCCCGTTTCTTCTCCTTGTCCTGTTTGTAGGAGAAGCAATTATTTTCCTAAGACTTTTGAAAAATTTTGAGGAAAAACCAGTTCATCTTCATTCAGTGCAGATTAGAGATGATGGAGTGGTGTCAAGTACTAAGGTAGCAGCAGTGCAGAAGAAGTGGGACAGTATATGCCAACACCTTCATCATTCTCATTCTTTCCGGGAGTCATACAGTTCTCAAAGGAAGGCACAGTTTCCAGCAGTTTTCGGGTTTGAGTTTACCCGAGACAAAATTGAAGTTGCTGATAGCCCATGCAGCGAAAATCGTCAGAGTAATTCTTTGCATCTTAATTCACATGTACTTCCTGATTCACCTAAAATGAGTGCCTCGAAATCAGGAACACTTTCCCCTACAGTTTCCAAATCTAAGAGTGGAAGCCTCCAGGCCAAACTCTTTGGAAAACCTTCCAGGGACAATCATATTAACTTGAGTGGACCTAGATCTCCTTGCAGTTTGTCTAATTCCAGTGTAGTTGATGGCAGTCGAGCATCTTTTGTATCTAATAGCTCAGTTATGACAGATTTAAGTTTGGCTATATCCTCAATTCCTTCAGGCAACAAACTGGAAACAACAACAAACCAAAACTATAGAGACCTTGGACATACCTTGTCAGGCAGCCTTCCAGGAAATGGGGAGAAGAAAATCAATTCAGCTCAATCTTCATCCTCCTCTTCACCTGAGGATGGTGAACAGTTCGATCCAAGTGATTTCAAGAAGCTTTTGAAAGCCATGAAAGGAAGAATTGGGCGGCAAGATGAAGCTGCCGAAGTTGTGAGTCATACTGTGGCCAGGTGCCGAACAAGAACTTATCGATGCCATGGAGCTGGTCAAAGAGGGGATATTTGGTTAAACTTCAAGGGGTCTGATAGGTGTGGCAAAATAAAATTTGCTGCTGCACTCGCTGACACGTTATATGGCAGCAGAGACAATGTTATCTGTGTCGATTTAAGTTCCCAAGATGGAACAAGCTGCACTCACTCAATCTTCAGAGGATGGGAAGTCAATCACGATTTAAGGTTCTGGGGTAAGACAGTGGTTGATTACATCGCTGAGGAACTAGGCAAAAGGCCCTTATCTGTTGTATTCCTTGAAAATGTGGACAAAGCTGATATGCTACTCCAGAGCCACTTGTCCCAGGCTATTAGGACTGGAAAGTTCTCGGACTCCCATGGGAGAGAAGTCAGCACAAATGGTGCAACCTTTGTGACAACTTCAACACTTACTCAGGACTCTGAGATTCATCATCCAAGACCTGGAACAGCTTGCTATTCTGAGGACAGGATTCTGGAGGCCAAGGGTTGGCCAATAAAAATAGTTGTTGAGTGTGTGGCAAGAAATGGTAGCCAAACTCAGGCTTCATCTGTTGCAGCAGCAGCAGGAGCTGGCCTCACTGACCCGGGTTTCTTGAATAAAAGGAAGTTAATGGGCACTAATGAGGTTCAGCATGAGGTTAAAGAGATGGCCAAACGGGCTAACATGACATTTTTCAAGAGTTTAGATTTGAATGTTCCAGCTGAAGATAATGAAGTGGTAGAGATGGATGATGGTTACGTGGAGAATGATTCAGTATCAGAGATCTCCAAGCATTGGTTCCAACAGTTTGTCGGTCAGGTACATGCTAACGTGTATTTCAAGCCTTTTGATTTTGATGCGCTTGCCAGAATTGTAGTGAATGATATCAGTGAGAGCTTCCGCAAGGTTATTCGCACAGAATGTTCGATAGAGATAGATTCAGATGTCATGGACCAGTTGCTAGCTGCTACTTGTTTATCTGATGGAAATGGAGCATTTGAAGATTGGGTGGAACAAGTTCTTAGGCGGGGATTCACAGAAGTTGGTGAAAGGTACAAGCTTACCGCTGAGTCTGTGGTGAGACTAGTTACAGATGAAGGTTGTAATGAGGAGATAGCAACAGGTTTTCACCTTCCGTCAAAAGTTACCGTCTCTTAGCTGATTTTGTTTCTTTAAGAGACTTTTTTTGTCAGCCTTGTGTAACAAGAATTTAGTTGGTTGTAAATCTCAAGTAGGGGCTTCAGCAGAATGCTTCTGTTACTGATCAGGTCCCAGTTGTTGGGCTGGTTCTGCACTATATCATGTAAAGTACTACATGCATATTAAGATTGGTGTGAAATATATTCATTGTGAAAGTATGAAGGATGTATCTATTCTCAATATGATATAAGTTGCCGTCCGTCCAGGCTCACTAGTTGGCAATGGAGTTGAAAGAAATCCTGCCATTTTCGATTTCTTGGCCTGGGTTCTGTACCTTGTACTGTCAGATGCATTCCCCTTGTATGTTGCTTATTTAGACTTTTGTCATTGAAGTGTAGTTTGTTAGGGAGTAACTTAATCGCAATGGCAGGAGAGGTACATTATTTTCTTTATGCCACTCGAAGGTCCTTTGATTCTAACCGGTAGGCCCTATCGTCTCTGTATTTTCATAGGATTTTCTATGGTCATTAGTTGACATGAAACTTCATTGTTGAGAAGAATGAAAAGCAGAAACTGAAGTTCGAATATCATCTTATAAAACACTAAATGGTTGAAAGGATGGGCTGGCTGAAGCTTTTGCAACCATGTAACAATGGAAGCAGCATCTGAAGGCCTAAAACCCTTTTTGTACCCTGAACCTTGCCAACTCAAATCTTTTACCTCTTAGACTTCAACTCAGTTCGACTCGCCTCTCAAGCTTTATAAACTAGGACCTTTAACCTTATCGGTCCAATTAAACGAAGAATGTATATTAAAATAAAAATAAAAATAAATAAAGGGATAACAAAATCATTTATTCAATGATTGACTTTTGTGAGCAAACAATAAGAAGCTTTAACACAAACTTATAGATGCAGATAAGGGAAAGATGAATAATTTCAAATATGAAACTGAAACTTTTGTGCTTATTGTTTACTCACAATGACTAACCATTAGACAAATGATTTAGTTAACTATTTCATTCTCCTTTTATTTTTATTTTAGTACAAATTCTCTATTTAATCGGACCGAGGGGTAAAAAGTCATAATTTGTAAAGTTTAAGGGGTGATTTAAATTGAGTTGAAATCTAGGGAATAAAAGATCCGAGTTAAAAAAGTTCAAGGGGGTAAAATGGGCTTTACGCTGATTATGTTTCTAATGTTGATGTCTCCATGATCCTCGCTAACAGGTTGGGTCAACTGTTTACGGCACCGATAAAGTTGGTTTTTGTTCCTCTAGGAAACAAAGTTTTACGAGAGGCCTAGGAACAAAAAAAAATTCATAAGAGATTGAAGTCTATAGACACCGGACCTAAACATAATCTTAAATTAAAAGTTCTAAGAATTAAAAAGTTTCATGTAGTTGGACTAAAAGAACCCATTGGAGCTAAAAGTTATAGGAGAATATATAATTCTCTTCCTATAGAAATTCTAATTATACTCTTTTCTAATTACCAACGCAAAGTTATGAACAGTAACTTTGTCTGGGTTGAAAATGAAAGTAACTAAGCCAGCTCAGGAAGATAACCAAACTTGAACAATGGTAACTCCAGGATAGGTCCTTTTAATATGGCGCTTTGTGTTTTTCGTCCTCAAGATTTACTACGTAACTCTTAGCCCCCCAACGACTGGCCTAGTGGCCCTAGTCCAACTATTCATGGAATAATAACTTTATTTTGGGCTATTTATAGTTTGGGCAAAAATTTTGTACTAAAATAAACCTTGTACAAAATAACTAATGGTTTCCAATAAAAATTTTCCTTAAAAAAATGTCATTAATTTTCAAGGCTTAAATAGATTTGACAAGAATAGAGATGCTCTGCCACTTGCACTTGAAACTCTTTTCATCTGCAGTAAGTCATATGTTTCATGATCGGTGCGCTGTCAAATCAAAATCTATCTTCATGGCTCCAAACTTGTTCTCGTGGATACTTTGTTTGTCCATCCACTCACACAAGAAATAAAAAATTGATATGCTGAGCAGGAATCCACCAATTTAACATCCTACTTATTTGAAGATTCCTGAAAAAAATAAATAAATGTGTTTTTTATGATGTAGAAGCTTTATAAAAGACTAATAATGATAAAAGAGACAACACATTATTATTATTATCCAAATTATCCTATATTGTTACCTCATTCTCATAAACTAGCTACGTGAGAAGAATATTATATATGCTCTTGCATAAGTAAAAGGTTAAACTTTGGACTGGCCATGTAACATAATAATCTCTGTGCCAACTGACCAAAGCACCACCTTATTGTCAAAATAAAACAACTCGTAGAATAGATTGATCATCAAAATATATATACATATAAAAAAAAGTTATTTTGACGGTTTGTTATCACTATATGCTGTAACAGACGCAATAGAGCTGTCAAAAAAGCATGGGCTCCTGAATTTATATTAGACTTGTTGATCTAACAACTAATGACATGTCAGCCGCCTTCACGAAATAATTATAATGGATATGGATAGTAGGGGAATTGAGGGGTTTGCGGCCCTTTCACTACACCATTATTCATCCTAGTAATAACCATCCAAGAAAATTATTTTACTTTATTCTATAAAAAGAAAGTATTGGATTAATGGAATTAAAGGGAGCTCTTTGTTTGCGAGTTTACATTAATTGGGTTGGATGCGAGTTAAGGTCAGTTACCATTCATGGCTTTGAGTAATGTTTATCTTTTCTCTCGTCTCTCTCAAGTTAGACTATGTGGAGAAGACTTGCAAAAAGGACACCTCAACCAACAACATTTCAGCGGCCCACCTTACGTCTAGCTCACTAGAGCTCTACATCTTCAGATCCAGCTATTGCTACTTGGACCCATAGTCCCAAACACGCTTCGGCTGACTTCTCTTAGCCATATGAGATAATATAAGCACACCCGCAGCTGCTCGGAGGAACTAATCTGGCCTTGCCCAGCTTCTTCTAACTTAGTTGATGCCTTCCTGCGTTAAATCCGGTTTGTAGAGGCTTGATTCGAGCTACTTGGACCAAACCATCATCCATGCTGCATCATTGTCATGTTTGAGCTCCACCGCATGCTTTCGTACTGTGCATGTCCAAGAATTAATCGATCGATGGGCAGTGGTGATTGACTTTCCTTCGAGTGAAAGAAGAAAGAGAGAAGACCGGAGCTTAGTTCGAAAGTGGGACAACACTGTAAATAATCCCAAATACGAGACAAATTTTGAACATAGAATCTTAGGTTATCCTGACCTATGAATTATCCGATCCAACCCACGATTAATTTAACCTCATTAATGTGGTTTAATGTGAAACAAACTCCCCTTACTTTTAAAAGAACGATTTCTATTTTTTCACTAAAGGAAAATTTACACTCGGAAGCGATAAAAAGCCAATGTCAATGCAGTTTTTTGTCCTCAACAAAAAAAAAAGATCATCAAATGAAATAATTTGAAGAAAATTACTATTTGTGGGATTTTTCTTTGCATTAGGAATTTTTTATGCTCCATATCCATAATGCAAGACCCATCCCCTATAAACTAAGCAGACACCAAATAAATGTAACAAATTTAAGTGCACATGCTCTTTGAGGTTGATCCATCTCTTATTCATGGTCGACAAATTCAATTGTGCTTGTTGCCACTTGTTATTAATAATTGATAAATGGCCATTGAAGGATTAATTAACTACTCCACCTTAATACTATTTTGGTTACTACTTGCAAATATAGATGCAAAGGGGATGGCCGAGCTCAACTATAGTTTTATCAGTATTATTTGGACTCGAGTTCAAAATACATGAGCTTGAATTTTAAAGCTCATGCTCCGCTTGGGGAGGATTTGAGCTCAACACAAAAGCCTGTTAGGCACGAATGGACCCTTCATATAATTTATTATGTTTACTTTGGAGAATTAAACCAATAACTCTTTAATTTAAAGTATTATATATGCTATTATTAAAGACTTGTTGGGCCTGTTAGCAAAAGGGGCCAATTACTTATAAGCTCATGCTCGAGCTTGGTCCTTTGAGTTATTAAACCCATTTTCAGGTTCAAGCTCAAGCTTAAATGCAATAAGGCTCAACTCGATAAGCCTCAAATCGAGTTCAAACTCAAGTTATCCAATAAAAACTCAACTCATCTATACCCCTACTTGCAAAGACTGTCATTTGAATAATAATATTGCTAGCTCTTTCACAAAAGTAATTACTTAATTTGCAATACCATGTGAAAATAGCCAGGATACTTTATGTTAATCGAATTGTATGTATGTATGTATGTATGTATGTATGTATGTATGTATGTATGTATGTATGTATGTATTTTAGTATTACTATTCATAGCATAAAATAAGTATGTACAAAAACAATAAGGAATCTATTCAAATAATATGTAACATATGTATAAATGAGATTAAAAATATGTTAATGACATTATTTATAGTATGTATAGGATTAAGATTCCACAAAAAAAAAAACTTGTGGACGCATCAAATCCCGTTTCCAGTCAAAATTTGAGATATGTATGAATTTGATGCATAAAGTAAACGATGAATATGTACAACACACATGACACATATGTACAAATAAGATTAGAAATATATTACAGATCTATTCAATTGTTTATATAAGTTTCAACTATTTAAATTTTAATGTACGAATCTAATGTACACACAAAGTTCTTTTCATATATATATGTAATCATATGTTTTTTATGTATATGCACATGTTATATTTTAGTATTAAAATTTTTATTATATTATTTTGATACAAATATAATCTAAATTCAAATACAGGTTAAGGCAATGACGGAGGTGATGGAGGCTGGAGACAATGATCTAATTCAGAGAATGAATAAATGGAAGATTTTGTTTTGTAGGAAGTATGGAGGCAGTTAACGAAGTAAAGAGCAGGGAGGTGGAAGTTTGATAGTCGGCACAAGATAGTTTAAAATCAAATACCGAGATAGTGGAAAGAATAAATGATTCTTGGATGAACAGTGTAAGAAACAAAGAGATGGTTCTAGGAAATATGAAAGAGCTACCGAATAATGATTTATGGCTTGGAATCAGAGATTCACGGTATAAGAAACGTGGAAATCAATTTTGGAAACAGGAATGAAGGAAGCTAGATGAGATTGGGAGGTTGGCTAAAAGGTTCTCAACTGGGAAAGAAAAAAGGATAGACGGAGAAAGGAGAAACGACCGACCTAGGTAGAAATGGAAAAAACATACAAATTTTTCATTTCTTAATCTCCGAGTCAATCGCAAATGGAGTAATCTTCAAGGGACAACGAGAGTATTATTTTGGCTTGTGCATGTATGTGTACCCAAAAAAAATATAAAGGATTCATTTGGAAAAAATAAAAATAAAAGAATGAAGGATAAATAAGGAAAATTACCCAAAATTTTTGGTTTGTATGGAACCATAGCTGTGAAGACACTATAGCAGCTACCATTGCTGCTCTTTCTGCTAAACTTTCGATCAAAAAGTTCTCTAGCGAGTTGCCACCTAGATCTATCTCTTTTCGCTTCTTGAAGGCTCTATCTAATGCAATAGCTGCTATTGCAGCTACCAAGGCCACATCAACATCTAGTGGTGATAGGCTGAAAGGGTTCACGATCAGCTGCTCTTCTTCAATTTGGTGTCATCAGCGACAACAAGTAGATGACGGGGTGAGATCGATGGCGATGAGTGTTTGATGTGGTGGCTATGCAATTGGAGGCAGTGTGGCATGCTTGAGATTTTCAAATTTTAATGAAGGTGGAAAGATAATTGTAGAGGTAGGACATACAAAAGGTTGGGAGTGTATAAAACTTTCCCTTTTATTTTACTTTGAAAATTTTACTTGCTCTTGATTCTGAAAATGAAATCCAAAATATTATTGTAGCAACGTGTTTTTGGGAGTCGCCACCAATCGGTTTCACATAGGTCGATTTGACACCTTAAAATGGTCTACGAGAATTCAAGGGGTTCGGGAGTACGGTTACGCTAAAACAACTTTATTCGAGTGCCCAAAATTGATACCTTAGTTTAATTTTAATTTTTTTTCTTGTTTTAAATAATTTCAGTTAATATCCAAACCATGGATTCTAATCGAACCACTCGGATGTGGACTTCTAAACATTCCTATTTGATTTTATTTATTTTATGAAATTTTGATATTTTCAAACCATAAATCATATCGGATCACCCGGATGTGGAACCTAAAAACTTAACCTATCCTTATTTATCTTTATTTATCTTTTAAATATTTTAGTTGCTTATCAATCCAAACCATGGATCCTATCGAATCAGTCGGATACGCATCTTGAAATTTACTACCGTCATAAATTCATCATAGGATTTTGTTGGACCCATGCGGTATAAAATTTCCTAAGTGTGATTTTTTTAAATACATTATATAGATCAAAATAAAAATAAGATGAAAGCTATTCTAAGAAAACTTAAAAGAAAATAAAAGAGAAACAAAGAGATAAATGAATAAAAATAAATATCCTAAGTTACATCCTTATGTGAATCTAATGGTTAAATCTAACGCATGGCTAAACAAACAAAGAAAGAAAGAAACAAAGGAAAACAAAGAAATAAACTTGCTGTAAGTGACTAATATGAAACAAAAAAAAATTTAGTGACTTATATGAACGAAATGAAAAATCATAGGGGGTAAAATGAGAGTTATACCTAAAGAGAAGAAAGTTGACTAGGTCGGGTTCGATTTGCGGGTTTGGAAGTGGTTCCACTTCGATTCTCTCGGCGGTGGCTCTTTCGAGACGATGGGCAGTTTGGAACTGGATGGGCAGGTGCCAGAGACACAGAGGAATGAAGGGATGATGGCCGTCGACGACGGATACGATGGCGGCCGAGGAGTCGTGTGCGGATGCGAATTGGCCTTCCTCATTTTCCCTCCAACTTGGCGCAAACGACGACGGAAAACTCCTCAAGACGACGGCGCGGTGCAAGTCGAGGTGGGGGCTACGAACTGGGCTCAGTGACAACGGCTCGTGACGGCATTGGTGGCGTCGGGCAACAGGGGCAGCACTTCCAGAGGTGACGGCAGCGAGGGAGGAAGCTTAGGGTTCTAGGGGAGCTGTGCGAAAAATCATGGGCTTGAAGCTGCAGTTTTACTTTTTTCGATGGGAGCTTAGGGTTTTGAAAATTCTCCTCTTTTCTGCCCAAATGTGACTTATATTTATACCACAGGAGGTTTAAAACGTGATTAACAAGGTTTTGAGAGTTTAAACTTCATCCAAATCAAATTTGAAGAAGTTTAAGTCAATTAGGATACAATCTGGTAAAATTACTATTTTAAGTCCAATAAAACTCTCAATCTGCTGATCTGGCCCTAAATTCTGTGCGAATTTCAATTTGACACAAAACTTTCGGGAATTGTCAGATTAGTCCAAAACTTTGCAAAAATCCCCAGATTTTCCTAGAATTTAACAAAAATGCCAGATTTGGCTCAAACTCTCTAGAATTGACAGATTGGCCACAAACCTTCCAATTTTGGCTAAAACTTTCTAAGAAACCTCGGCTTCCACCCAAACTTTTCCCTTTTCCCTAAATTGACCCTGCAAAACCTTTAGGTCTTCAAATTAGTACCTAAACTAAATTAATTTCTATTCCTACCCTAGATAAACACTTTAAACTCCAAAAAAATCAACAACACCTAAAAAGACCAAACTGCCCTTTTAAAACCAAAATGCTACTAAACTAATTTTTTTCTAACCTAGAACTTAAGCAAAAGTCAGTACCCGGACAAAATTGGGTGTTAAAAATTATACCATATTCCTTGATTTTCAAAACATTGTAATATGATTCTGAAAATCAAAAATCTAGAATAAGCCTATAATGGGCATGCTAATTATTCTTATGATCAAGTTATTATATTAAGATATGATTGGTGTGAAATAGAATTGGCTTCCTCACACACCAATGTGGCATGCTTGTCATTGTATTTAAAGAGATATTTACACTTGATACATGAGTTTTAAAGATAAATACAATGAAGATAAACATATTAACAAGTGTTATCGACAAGAGTAGCTTGGATAAGCTAGCTATCAAGATAATGTACATGTGGAAATAATAATTTCCTTATCACTTCCCCCTAAGTTAAGTGTGGGATCACTATCAACTTGTCTTGAAATGATTAAAATTTGCCCTTGGACAGTGGCTTAGTAAGAACATCAGCAACTTGATCTACTATAAAAATGTTGCAAACTTAAAGGTGCCCTTTAAAAACCAAGTCATGAACAAAGTAGAACCCAATTTGTAAATGATTAGAGCATGAGCGAAAAATGGGATTCATCGTAAGATACGTGGCACCCAAATTATCACACTATAAAGTCAGGTGGGAGGAGGAAGGGAAGCCAATTTCATAAAGTAAAATCAAAGCCACTAAACTTCACTTGTAACAAAGGCAAAAACCTTATACTCAGCTTTGGTGGATGCCTTGGAAATAGCCCGTTGCTTTCTTGAGGCCCAAGAAACAAGGTTTGATCCCACAAAAATGATGAAGCCAGTGGTGGACTTGCGTTCTTAGGAGGGCCTTCCCAGTCTATGTCCAAGTATGCATGCAGTTGGAAGGTGGCTGATTTTTGAATGAACAGGCTATATTTGATGGTACTAGGTAGGTAGTGAAGTATGCGCTTCAATTGTTTCCAATTTATAGTTGTAGGATCGTGGCTATATTGAGAGACATGATTAACCACAAAGGCAATATCAAGGCAAGTTAAACTGAGATATTAGAAGCTTCTAACAACTTGTATATACTGGCTTGCATCTTCAAATAGTGTGGTACAAGAATCATTGGTAAAGGAAGGTGAAGGATTGGCTAGAGTCGAGATAGGCTTGGCATCAATCATATGAGTACGAGCAAGAAGATCTTAAATATATTTATGTTGAGTAAGCACTAGGCCATCAGAAGTGGTTGTTGTTTCAACACCAAGAAAGTAATGTAGAGATCCTAAGTCCTTAAGGGCAAACCGCTGCTGAAGTGATCGTACAAAATCAATAAAAAGATCTTCAGGATTGTCACTTATCAGAATATCATTGACATAAACAGCGCAGAATAAATGACGACTACCATCATTATAGATAAATAAGGAATGATCCGTTCGGAAAGTTTTAAAGCTAATGTCAATCAGTGCATCCTTTAAACAATGAAACCAACTACGTGGTGCTTGCTTAAGGCCATACAAGGATTTGTGATGACGGTAAACATGATAAGGATGTTGTAAGTCAATAAAGACTGAGGTCTGTTCCATGTAAACCTTTTCATCCAAGGTTCCATGCTGAAAAGCATTCGAAACATCAAGTTGACATATGAGCCAAGACTTTGAGATTGCAACATTAAGTATTAACCAAATGGTGGCCAGTCAAATGACCGGGCTAAATGTCTTTGTGTAATCCACTCTTGGACATTGATGGAAGCCTTTTGTAACAATGTGAGCCTTGTATTGAGAGATAGTTCCATCATGGTTACGATTAATATGAAAAATCCATTTGTAGTCGATGACATTTGTGGCACAAGAGGCTGACATTAATTCTCAAGCTCCATTTGCCATCAAGACACTGTATTCATCAACTATAGCAACTCGCCACCTTAGATGTCTGGATGCTTGTGTAAAACAAGTTCGTTCAACTTCTTCGGCTTGCGCTTAAAAACTCTTTAAAGGTGGCAATGAGTTTGTTTTGGAGCAAATAACCATTAGATGACAATGTCAAAATGTGTATGAAGTGTGGTACGAGGTAAGATCAACTTTTAATGTTATGGCAAGTGGATTGTTTGTAGTGTTCTATGAAGGAATACCTGGTGAGGATAGTGGAGTGGTAGGAGTAATGTCTGATGTACGATCATGAAGTATTAGTGAAAGTTGCAAGGCTGTTGGTGAGGGTTGGGTGTTTGGAGAGGAATTTTGTAAGATGATTTGTTATTGAAACTAGTCTGACGTCATCAAATTGACTTATTTTTTCTTATTGAAACTAAGATGAATTCTACTACTATATTTGATGTTCTCAATTGCCTGGGTTATGACCAACAATTGGCATTCAATGCTACTGGTAGAAGTGGTGGGTTATGGCTAAGATGGCACTCCTTTTTTTGTATTGGACAATTTCTATTTTCTGATCATCACCTTATTTTATTATATCCTTTGGGTGAGCTAGGTTGTCATTGGAATATTGGTTGTGTCCACAGTCACCCCAAGGTTCAATACTATAGTCAAACCTACAAAATTAACATGGATGCTCTTTCTAACATCCAAGCACCCCTCATTCTAATTGGTGATTTCAACTAAGTCTTATTTGAATCAAAAAAATAAAGGGAAAATGCACATAATTTTCTTGGGTCAAAAAGCCTACAATCCTTTGTTGATTATTCAGCTCTTATTCAATTACATGCTAGTGGGCCTCACTTCACATGGTCAAACTTTCAAGAAGGTGAAAATTTGGTTATGGAGTGCTGGACAAAGCCTATGCCAACCAAGACTGGTTTGATTTAATTCTGAAAGATTTTTTAATTAATTCTTGTATTCAACGGTTTGATTATGCTCTACTCCTACCGAATATTAATTTGAATAGGACCTTTTACCATAGACCCCAACGTTTTGAAACTTTTTGGCTTTATCATGCATAGTGTGAATCTATTATCAAATCTTCCTAGAAGACTAAGATTCAGGGTTCCTCTATGTTTAAAGTTGTATCGAAATGCAATAAATTGATTCCATTCCTTCTTCAGTAGAATAAATCTTGCATTGGTCATATTCCTACTAAAATTAAACAAGTTGAATGGGATATATCTGAGATCCAGTTACTTCATAACTTATCTTATCATTAACCTCGTTTGTAAGAACTTCGTCAACAACATGTTTCCCTTTTAGTGGTAGAGGAAAGTTGTGGGCTCAAAAATCAAGATTAAAGTAGCTCGCCTGAGAGGATTCCAATACCCGATTCTTCCAGCAGGTTACAAGGAATAAGTACATGCAATCTAGGATTTCAGCCTTCCAAGTTGACAATGTTCAATGGATTTATAGAGAGGATGATATCCGGGCCCATATAAAAAATACGTTCCACTCTTGTTATACCCTTCCAGCGGTGGATCGGGATCATTTTCAAGACTTGTTCTGTGTGGATATTACTAAGAACCATACAGTTTAGCAATGTGATGCCTTTCTCGCTCTCTTTTCACTAAAGAAGAGATCCAAAAAATTGTGTTTGACCAAGTAAAATTTAAAGCTTCAAGTCCAGATGGATTGCACCCATTCATTTTTAAACAATTTTAAGGAACTGTGGGAAATGAGGTAATAGAGGCAGCCTTATCTTTTTTAAATGGAGAATTTTTTCTAAAACAAATCAATTGTACTTACAACACATTGATCCCGAAAACTATAGAGATTCATACGATAGATGACTTAAGACCAATCAGTTTATGTAATACTCTGTATAAGGTTATTGTAAAAGCTATGGTTAATCGTATTAAACCAATTGTATAATACTTGGTTTCCCCATATGAAAATGCTTTTATTCTTGCGCGTAACATTTAGGGTAATATTATTATTGCCCATGAATTGCTTCATGCTTTGTCACATACTTCCCATTTTGTTGAAGTTTGAGCTACGAAGGCCATTCTTAAGTTGAAAATTACCAAAGCCTATGACAATTTGCACTGCTCTTTTATAGAGAAAGTTCTTTGAGCTATACACTTCCTAAAAAAATGGATTCATTTAATTATGCAAAGTGTCACAACTGTTTCATTCTCTGTGCTTGTAAATAGTTGTACCACTGACTAGTTCTTTCCTACAATGAGCATATGGAAAGAAGATCATTTATCTCATTACCTATTCATTTTATGTGATGAAGCATTCTTGGGACGTCTTGAAAAACTTCAATCTCAGGGTGTTATTACTAGTCTTTGCGCCAGTAGGAATGTTCCAAAAATCAATCATTTATTTTTTACGGGTTATTGTCTTGTCTGTTTCTAACTCACTATACCTGCTATTTAGCCTATTCCTCAGCTTTTACAAGACTTTAAAGTTGTGGTTGGTCGGTGGATCAACTTTTAAAAATTTGAATGGCTTTTTACTAGTAATGTTACAGACTCTTATAAGAGTGAAATCCTTGACATTTTATCTTTAAGGGTTAATACTGCCATTTCATTTTATTTGGGTCTTTTGTTTGTTCAGAATCTTTCACAATGACATTTTTTTTAGTTCTTTACTAATACAGTTTATCTTTTATCCCCATCCATGTAATGTTTTTATTGAAGGTTTATACTACGATGGCAGATAATCTATCCAACTAGTTTATACATTTTTTGTGGTCCAAAGCCCAAGATAGACGGGGTCTTCACTTGCGACAACAAGGTTTGCTTCAACTGCCTAAAAGTCTTAGTAGGCTTGGGATGAAAAACCTCAGGCTTTTTAACTAGATTCTACTTGCAAAAATATTTCGGAAAATCTTTATAGGTAATAGTGATTCCTTTGTCTATCAAGTTCTTCATGCAAAATATGGCAATTTACACTCAATATGGTCAGCTAAGACTACTAGAAATAAAACTACAATATGGTGAAGCCTTCTATATGAGGGGACCTACTTTGGGATCATCTTCAATTGGATGTAGGGAATGGCAAGTCAATTAGGGTTTGGAAAGAGCCTGGATTCCCAGAATTTCTTCAGCTCACTTATGTTCCCTTTTAAGAACTGTCCATTAGGATCCTACCTTAAGAGTTTATAATCTTATTAATTTTGAAAGGGGTGAATCGACAGTTTTCATGCGTAATAATTTATTTCCGCTGCAAAATACTGGGTTTATTCTTCAAATGCCTCATCCTATTGATATGGATGCCCCTTATTTAGTTTCTTGGCTCTGAAGCACATCTAGATCCTTTTCTCTAAAGCAAGGTCACTCATTGAAGATCAATAATAAGTCTGCTGCTTTGCTTTCACCTATAGGAAATTCTTTATCGAACACCAAGCATCCTGACTTCTCGATTGTACTAAATCTATCTGGGCTTCACATATCCTGCATAAATTTAAATCTTTTTTGTGGAAATGTTTATCTCAAGCACTTCCAACATGGCAAACTTTACCTATTCATGGCGATTTGACGAATCCTTCTTACCCTAGATGTTGTTCTATTTTGGAAACTTTTTTCCACCTATTTTTGGATTGTCCAAGATCATGAGATCTGTGGGGTAATTTTTGCACCACCTTTATTCTTTAGCTTTTTATTTGCCTTTTGAATCATGGCTTGCAAATCTTTTATCCTAGCAAAAGTACTTCTCAATGGACTGGTTTTGGTGTCTTGTTACTACTCTTTAGATCATATGGATTGGTCAAAATGAATGTGTTTTTTAGAATTCTTCTTTCCATGTGCCATCTTTGATTGCTCGATGGGATGATTTGTTCTTTCACCTTTCGTTAGCCACCGATTATCAGAAGCACTTCTCTCATTTCCCATACAGCTCTCATTCTTCCCTTTGTTGTATTTAGGGATGTTCCCAAAACAAGGCTTCAATAATTAGACTGGCTATTTTTATTACGAATAGCACTTGGTGAAGTTCTACTAGTCAAGGTGCAACTATTTATTTTTTTGAATAGAGAGCTCCAAAAATGATTGTGATCGAGTTAAAGCTTATACTAATATATGGATCTTATTGTGATAAATTAAATGCTTCTTACCCATCAGCAATATACAAATCCTATGTCAAAATGAATTGAAAACAATTCAAATATCTGAAATTTCCAACAATTAACCACTCTCATGAATCATAAAATCGTGATGTAGACACCTCATACGTAATTATGATATCAATGCTTAATTTTTTTAATAGATTTATGTGCTTCCTTTTATGCTAAAATACTTTAAAAATTCATCATACCGGCTACTAAGTTTGCAAATTAGTAGTGTTGATTTTTTTTAAGTAAAACTTGTGGAGCTTTATATTTTTTAGGAAAGCTTGTGGGCTAATCTATTAATCACTTAAAAAAGTATTATGTATCCAAGGGAAAAAAAAACTTCCCAAGAAGACTGACCTAAGCATTCCAATTTCTTATGAATGGATATTATGGACACATGTCTAATTAGACATAGTTGTTCATTTACAATTTTACCCCTAAAACTTTATTCCCAAATGTTATCTCTCTCTCATCGTCACCCTCGCCGCTGGTCTTTTGCCCACAATTTGGCAGTTTAGTGATCTCATTTGGGTGATCACATTTTTGTTTCGGTGACCATGTTCTGGCATTGGTTGTTCTCGTTCCGTAGATGGCCGTTCGCGATCCGGCAATCTTGTTTACGATCTTGTTCTCGCGATCCAGTGATCTCATTCCGTCAATCGTCATTTGTGATCTCACTCTGGCCAAGGATATTCTTATGTCTCCTTTCAATTGGCCATGAATCCAATGGCTATGAGCGATGGAAAGCGATAAGGTTCTCATTCTGACGTTGGTCGTTCGCAATTTTGTTCTCATAATCTAGTGATATAGTTCTTGAGGCGATTCCAGTTGACGATGATGGTGCAATTTCGCTTCGAGGCTAGGCGATCCGAGGTGAATCGAGAATATCAGAGGCAATTCTAGCACTGGATTATCAGAGATTTGAGGCAAGGCATTCAAGCCGAGGATTGCTGGAAATCCAAGGCAAGATGAGGCGATAAAATTTTTACTTAGACATTTTTTCTTATTTTGGATAAATTTATTTATCAGGGAAATAAATAAATTATTTACATATAGCTTTAGACATTTTATAATTTGTCTTTAAATGGTTATTTAGACACTTTTAAATATTTATTTAGACACTTTTAAATTTTTATTTAGAAATTTTTTTATTATTTTGTATACATTTTTTTATCTTGAAAATAAATTGTTTGCATATTGTTTTAGACATTTTGTAACTTTTCTTTAGATATTTTTACACATTCATTCAGACACTTTTTTATTGTTTCAAATAACTATATTTGAATAAGGTAAATTGTTTACGTATTGGTTCAAACACTTCAAAATATTTCTTTAGATATTTTTTTGTATCCATTTAGACATTTTTAATTTTTTCAAACATTTTTCTTATTTTTCTAATAATAATAAATTATTTGTAAATTACTTCAGACACTTTTAACTATTGCATTAGACATTTTCACATATTTTTTTTTATACGTTTGCTCATTACTTTAGACACTTTTACAATGATGCATATTCTCATAAAGGTGATGTGATTCAAAGGAAGTACGATGATGGTGAGATCTTGCCTTATGATAGTCGCCGGCACCGGTACTGGAGGAGTCAACTGTAGCAAACTACGGTTTTTGTAGACAAGAATATTTTAACTAAGGATATTTTTTTTATCAATTTTTCTAATTTTTTATGTTTTATATATAGAAGATTAAGAGTTGGGTTAGTATGTTTAATTAAACATAGGTGCATAATAAAATAATAACAATTTCTTTTGGGAAATAGAGTGAGCGACATCATTAACGTAACAATTAAAACTTAACAATTAACATAAGAAAAAATATAAGATGACAAATTGACTTTAAGACTACGAGTCTCACCAATAATGACTTCAAAGTAAAACAACAACGAAACATGAGAGTTTAATATTTCTGAGAGCAATACTTGAAAATTAAATTCCGAAAGAAGCCTACGAAAACCTTTGACTATAAGTCTCATTAAAACCCCACAACAATGCCAAGTGGAAGGAAGCCTTGTGATGTATTTCTATTTTATAGATATTTATGTTTTTTTTCTAAGATAAAGTGGGAATGTAGAGAGATAACTAAAGGCCAAAGAAAAGTATAGGATAAGTTTGTTTTGTATTAATTTTAATCTATCATTATACATTACTTTTATGTAAAGTGAAATTATCTATTTATTGAAACTTTCACTACTAGAAAAAGGTGATTTAGCAACAGTAGAATTAGCAGCGGCCAAAACTATCACTAATTAGAGACGACAAATAGAAGCTAAAAGTCTGGTGAAAAATTAGTGACGGCTATCTGTCACTAAAATTTAAAGACGGTTTGCCGTCGCTAATTTAGTGATGGTTAACCGTCACTAAGTTTAGCGACATCTTACCCTCGCTAATTTAACAACAGTTAGCCGTTACTAAGTCTTGACTAAATTTAATGACGGTTTTCCCTAACTAATTTACCGACGGTTATCCTCCGCTAAGCTTAGTGACATCTTGCCTTCACTAATTTAGCGATGGTTAACCGTCACTAAGCCTCGACTAGATATAGTGACGGTTTGCCCTCGCTAATTTGACGACGGTTAGCCGTTGCTAACTTTAGTGGTATTTCGCCATTGTTAATTTAGTGACAGTTAGCCATCACTAAGTCTAAGCTAAATTTAGTGACAGGCTGTTCTCGCTAAGATTCAAAAAATTAGCATGGGTTAACAGTCGCTAAATCTCAGCTAAATTTAGTGATAACTTTCCTTTGTTAATTTATCAATAGTTAACAATACTAGTTGCCCAAGGTCCAATGACGATTATTAGTAGCTAACTATAATGATTGTTTGCCTTCACTAGCTTGTCATAGTATAGTTTAGGTTGAAAGTATGGATTAATCGATCTATGTGTCTATTAAAAAAATTTAGATTATAATTTAGGATAAATTTTTGTTTTATAATTAAAAATTTCTTTCATCTTATTAATTATGTTTCTAAAAAAATAATTAAGCTATCATTTACTTATATATTGTTAAGCTTTTTTCATTTTATATTTAATGATGGCTACATGTTGCTAAAATGTAGCGACAGTGTACGCTTGCTAATTGTCGCTAAATTTAGCGACAGCTTTCCTTCGCTAAATATATGTTTATATTAGTGACTCTTAGACTTTTGTTAGTCACTTGGAGAAAACCAATTATGTTTTTATATGTCACTTGTTTAATTGTTGATGGCTAACCTTCACTAAATTATGATGAATTTCTCTCCCATTTCCTTTTTGTTTGTTTTGAGAATGATTAATTTTAATTTTTTCAGTTTATTTTTTTTTATTGAGATATGTGGACCAATGATTTATGTGTGTATAAAAAAATAAAGATTATAATTGAAAATTAAATTTTATTTTATGATTTAAAAACTTTGTACATCATTTTATGAAAAAAAATGAATGAATAAAATAGGTGTTTTAGTGACAGCTAATTGTCACTAAGTAATGGCTAGAGGTTGCGACAGCTAGATATCACTAACTTAGCGACGGTTTGCCCTCATTAGGTATATTCGCTAGTTGAAAAGTTTTTAAAGCCACCTGCCGATTGTCGCTGGATCCCTCCACTTTTTCTTTCTCTCCTCCACCAAGATTTAACCCACTCAATCCTTGCTCCAATAACTCATTCCCTCCACATTTTCTTCCCCTTATTCTTTTCCTTAACCATCCGCCTTTCTGGATAATAAGATAGGTTGCAGCAGGAGGTTGTTCAAGACGGCGCTCACTTGCGGAAGTGTGTAGCACCAGGTGGTGGCCACTGTGACCAAATCCAGCCTTGATTCCCCAGGTACTTTATGGATAATCTTTATGATGGTTAGTTTGCGGCGTGACCAAATCAATTACATTCAAGTGGAGCCAGTTTATGGCGTCAATAATGTGAACTATTGGTGCAGTTGTGCCCATGCCATGTGCGTCGGTGTTCAAGTGGTGAAACTGGGGTTTCTTTAAGTTGGTAGTGCCAGAAGCACTTCTTTGCCTAGTCGGGCCTTGCTTTTGGTTCAAATTTTTTGGCTCATATTGCTTGGCTTTTCTGTTTTGTGTGGTTTAATTTGAGGATTAAAGGAGAGGTTTTAGTTTGAGATTGTATTCTTTTATGTTCTTACCGATTCTTATTCTAAAGGAAAGAACTTGTTTGGTTAGTTAATATCCATTCTTGTCACTTATTTGATATAATGAAATAACTATATTACTTTCGAACTTAGTGAGTTTTAAGTTTTACCTCTTTGGATTAATCAATTAGTTCAGCCCCAATAATCCTTGTCTTTTTTTAATGTTGATTTTAGGGTTATGGTCTTAGTTTCTTTTGAGCATTGGCTTTCTCATAAATAGGCTTCAGACCATTCTTTTGTTCATCATTCAATTTTTTATGCCCTAGATCAAAGAGATTAAGAGATAGGATTAAAAAAAACAAAGAAGGAAAATGATGAGTCGTTAAACACTATAGGAGGACATGGAATAAGTAATATGGCCTTCAAACTTGACTAGATTACCTGCAGCCATCATTTAGGGCAACCCAAAAATATGTTCATTTGGCTGAAAGAATAATCCTTGAGTAACTTGGACATGCATTGAACATGAAGAAATTGGTTCCTAGACATTTAGGAAAGTAGTTCATAATATTACTATTATGACGGTACATAATCTTTGTTGGTGATTATTACTATGTACAGGCATGGTCCTGTTGGTTTTGTCTCTGTCTATGGATCAGGTGGTTGGCTGAACTATTTGCATGAGCCAAAAGATAAAGGTAAGTCTCTTGAATTAGTTTGAGGCAATTTTTTAATCTGATTTTATTCAGGAAAATATGTGCATTAGTGTGAGATGTCACTGCATGTTGATTTACTTGGTTTTAGTTTCTCGTTTCTTGTAAGAAATGTGAATCAAGTGTTTTGTTAAGGAGTGACTATGAAGCCAAAAGCTACTATTGTTATGAATAAACTAAATTGTTCTAAATTATGCTATAACTTATGTTAACCATATCTGGAGCTCATATTGTGCAGAATTATAGCCCTGTGTGTCTAGTTTACCTGGAATTTTATGGTTTGTAATTCTAATGTTTGAGTAATGAGTTAAGTCTATTTTAGTTAAGCATGGTTATACTGGAACTAAAGCTATTAGACATCAACAAATTTGATCTAGGAAGCCAATTAATCAAGGTTTGAAATGGGATCTAAGGCCTTAAATTGATGTAAGTGAGGCCTTATACCTTCATTGTGTATTGATGCAAAATTGTGTAAGGTTTATGTGGTTAATGTGGTCTTAAGTTACAGTGCTGTAAGGATGCTGGAATTTGTTATGTTATGAGATACTCGAGTTGCTGTTCAGCTAAGTTTGATAGATTAAGATGCAAGGTTGAGACGTTAAAACATTCTTTTAATTAGTTATACCAAAAGCTTGTTAAAGTAAAAGCAAGGCTATCATGCCTTGTATGTTCTTTGGAGTAGTTAATGGTTGTTGGAAATTATATGTTGCCAGAAATTTATAACTTTAATTTCAAAGATGTATTTTACCACTTACTTGTTACTAGGTTTTACATCTTCTCTTCTTTGTGTGTGGCTAACCTATAATCATGATGTCGTTGTGGTAGCTGGAAAATTACCAAAATGAGCCTGAAATAAATAAAGAACATGACTAGACAGGAGTATGTTGCTCACCTGAGAAGGTAATGTTAAATCTCTATCATTTTGTTTTTTCTTACCTTCTCAGATATTCTGTTTGTTCCACTTTTTATAACTTAACTAAGTCATGATTTTCCAGTAATTGTTAAGTTTCAAAAAGAATGAACTTCATGAATTTTTAGTTGTTTTTTTTTTCTTGGTCAATTTCTATAGGGAATCTTTTTAATTGGGAAACATATACTGAAAATGATAGAGGTACAGATTTCATCTTTAAAAATTTCATTAATTTCATTTTTTTTAGTGAACAAGTATGTGAGTGTTCAGTGAAGCACCAATGTGGTGCACCCATTCACATAAATAATCATATCCAGAAAAAGAAAAAATTCTACAAATTAGCTTGGCTGAATTATTTCTCCTTGAGGTTTATACTTATAGCAGAACTTTATGCTAGGTGTTGTGTGAGTTCTTTGGCTTAACTACATTATTTCTAAGCATAAATCTCTAGCATGATTTGTATTACTATCAAAATGACTGACTAGTAAAGTAGTAATAAAACGGTGCACACTTGGAAAGACAATGAGAATTATTTGATCAAGGGTAAATGGGGTGTAGGCATAAGAATGAAGCTATAAGGCTTAAGTGATCAAGGAGCAATTATTAGTGTAGCAAGATTACTAGTTTAAGGATTTGAGCTTTTATGATTGATTGAGCTTAATAGCTTCATAAAGTTTTATGTGGTTTTAAGTTTGTTTCTATTTGAAGTGTTGTGTTCATTGAAAATTTCCTCCATATAAATCTACTGCTATTTTGACTTCTTGTTTTATTCTTCTTTCCATTTAATGTTATTTGTTTATTGGAGTCTCTTTGCTCAGTAGCTTTTCTTCCCTAAAATCTTACCTTAGAGTTATACTCATCTCATTTTTTTATTTAATAAATTTATGTTTCTTTGGCTGATTAAAATATTTATCAGGAATAGATTGCATCCCTATGGCAAGCAATTGAGAAGACTTCACCAGCTGTACCACAGTCTGATGGTTAGGTACTATTCGTCACCAAACTGGGTAACATTAAGGTAGTATTGTCTCACATATACTTGGATAACTTAGTTAATACTGTACAATTGCCAAAATACATTTTGACACTGTATGTGTTATAAATGTCAACTGCCATGTTTATGTGTAAATTATTTTGGAATAATGGGAAAAACTTCTGTTTATGCTTTTTGGAAGTGTACGACATTAGTTTGGATTAATGGGAATTAGTTCTATTTACAGTTGTTAGAGCTGTAAGAAATAGATGTGTAGTCGGAGTTGTGCTGATGAATTAGCTAGCGATGACCATAAGTCACGAACAACAATAAACTAGCGACAGTCATGCATCACAAACAATTAGAAATTAGCGATGGTCATGCGTCACAAACTAGCAACAATCATGCATCACAAACTAGCAATGGCCATACGTCACAAACTAGTGATAGTCATGCGTCACAAATTATCACAAACTAGTAATAACCCTGCATCACAAACTAGTGACGACACACAGTCACAAATTAGCAACAGAAAGTTGTCACTAATTTAGTGACAGCTAATTGTTGCTATTTAGCGAACGGTTATATATTTACCGGAATTGGTATGTTATCGAAGATTTTGCGACGACCAATCATCGCTAAATCTTTGGTAACATACCAATGCCGGTAAATATGTAACCGTCATGATTGCAATGGTCAAAAGTCGCTAATTTGTAACGGTAGCAATCACCAAGAAATTAACGGCAACTAAATTAGAAATAGACAAGCTGTCAAGTCAAACTAGTGACGGTTAGCCGTCGCTAAATCAATTTTTTCTAGTAGTGTTTACACTTTAAGAAGTTTAAAAGTAATTACAGGATACTTTTTATAAAAATTAAATAATTTAATTATTTTTTTACTTTAGCCAACCAAAAAAAATGAAAATTTAATAAAAATATTTTCTTTTGATAAAAATATTATAGAATTATTTCTCGATGCTATTATAAAAGAGATTGGCCTGTAGTATCATATGTCATGTATGATACTTTTTATGAAAAAAAAAGAAAAATCTATTTATCAAAAGTATCTTTATTAAAGTCCTTCATTATTTTAAATTAAAAATGGAACAAAAAATTGCATACAACTAATTCATTTTAATTTGAATCATCTTAATCCAAAATAACTTATTTTTATTTTTACATTTTTTTGCCTGAAACTAATTTATTTTAAAATTAATATTATGTAGATTTAATAATCTATTTAAAAGTAAATTTTCATGGTATTATTAAATTTTTATTATTTTTTTCTCATATTCTAAGTATTAAAAAGGAAAAGTTTATAAAAAAAATATTATAAAATTTGTATTTTCAATTAATTGTTACACCTATATAATATTAACTTTTAAGTGAAATTAATTATGACTAAAAATGTAAAAAATAAAATAAAATATATTATATTAAGTTAATTTAAATCAAAATGAATTGAGTATTAATCTTTACATGGGAAAGAACATTGGACAGCTTATCTGGTTGACACGTACGGTTAACTTTTGTGATTAATTAGTACGTTTCTTTACAAGTCATCCTTCATCTTTCATAATTAAGAAATTCCTATTGAGAGGATTAATTAGTCATTCTTTTCTGTCAAAAAAGAAAAATTAATCGTTCTTAAATAATTTCCTGCTTTAGACGACATAACTTGGATAATAAAGCCTAGCATTTAGGCGAGAACCAGGGCCTTTTGCACACCTGACGTTTCACTTATAACAAAAGGTGGTCATGATCCGGTGCACTTTTCTTTTATTATTATAATAGAAACGATAAGAGCTACTTAATCAACTTTAGATTTTACAGCACCCAACCTAAACCATCTCACTGTTATAAGGAGAAACAATCTCTTGTATTGTATAAACCATGATTTGAATATTGGTTGGTCATGTAATATGGTGATTTGCATACCTAATTGGTAAGGGAAACACCTTGTTTATTTAATTATTAATTATCTATGCTAATAGTGATATGGTGCACTTTATAATTAATTATGTATGCCAATGGTGATTGATCTACCACTATCTTATTATTTATTTATTTATGACAATATAGTTTGTCATTTATTTATATCTTAGACTAACCTTACAGAGTGACTACCAAACTTTAATGTTTTTGACCATCGGCCCTCATGCTTGACCGCCCTTTGAGCTTTCAGAATTGTTCCTATTAGACCATAAATTGGAACATATATGAGATTTGGCACCCAGAAGTATCATAGAATTGATGATATCCACACGTGCACAGGGGCGGACCTATGTAGGGGCAGGTGAGTGCCGCTGCCTCCTGAAAATTTTGAAAAAATTTAAATATAGGTACTTAATTGATTAATTCAAGAGAACTTAGGGACTGGAAATACATTTTTACCCCTAGAAATAATGGAAGAATATGAAGATGGGGGGTAGTGAAGTAGGCGCTAAAGAAAGTAGTGACCAAATGAATAATTATTCCCTCTTCAAACATGGTCTAAATGCACCATTAGTCCTCAAAATTTTTTAACTTATACGACTTGCATCCTAATCTTTGAATTAGTACTAATTAATCCCAATCTCCAACTTTGCCTCGTTGTGATGTTGTCCCTCCTCTAGGGTTAGTTGACTCTCCTCCGGGCTTGCCCCTCGAACCAAAAATGAGCCCCAGAACCAAAAATCCTGATTCCATCACTACATGTGCGTGTACCATAAATGGAGCAATTTAGAATTGATATTCAAGACTTTTGTAGTATTAGCAGTTGGTACATGAATATGTCTGCAATTGATCACTTATAGTTAAATTTATGCATGCTAAAGTTTTGGAAACTATTCCATTTAGTACCTTAACTATACCTATATACTGGGGACAATTGATAAAGTTAATTTGAAGAGCAAATGAGATTGGAGAAGAGTTCGACGGGTTGATGGTTAGGAAGGTAAAAGTAGGGTAAAACAGTAACTTGAGACCTGAACCTGATTAAAAAAAATCTGGTTTAGGCCAATTTTTGATAGAAAATAAGCATAAGTTGACCTGACCTGACTTTACCCAATGTTGTGTGCGTAAAGCAAAGTTTGGTTTGGGTTGAACCCAAAAACCTGAGAAACCCAAAATTGTTTAGGATAGAAAATGTGAGAAAAGCAATATTAAGAATATGAGATTGTAAATAGTGGGGGCTAAAGTGCTAGGCAGAGGATAGGTAAGGGACTCAGTTGTGTAATTAGTAATCAGTCTTTCTCCAACCCTAGAAAATGCCGCTCAATGTGTCTGACTTTCTCGGTCTTTTCCCTCCTCCCTTGTCTAAGTCATCTTCTCTCTCAGAATCGCCAACATCAGCGCATAAATCAACTCCTCGTCGCCTAGCTTCCTCGTCATCATCTGGCCTCCTCTTCACCTCGCCTGAAAACGCCACTCACTCTCTCTGGCTCTATCGGTCTCTCCCTTCTCTCTTGTCTAAGTCTTATTCTCTATGAGAATTGCCACCACCGGTGCATAAATTGACTCCTCGTCACCTCACCTCCTCCTCCTCGTCTCACCTCCTCTTCACCTTGCCTGCTAGTTCCTGGTTGCTAATTGCTATAACCGACTTTCTTCAGTTGCCAATTACTATTGAATGCTCCTCTTGCTAGTTTTCCTTCTCTTGGACTATGTTTCATTAATTTTTGTGAGTTCAATGGAAATTTTTTTCTATTTTCATTCCAGCTCATTGTGTAATCAGATTGACCCAATTCTAATCAACTCGAACCTGAGATATTCAAGGTCATGTTGAGCTGGATTAGGGGAGAACTCAGGTTTTTAATGAAGGATGAGTCAAAATAAATTTTTTACTTAATTAGTATAATTTTTATAAGAAAAAAATTTAAAGAGTTGCCATAATATATATTTTTTTAAAATTTTAAAAATATTAAAAATATTTTACAATTTTAAGAAAGGTTGAGGCCTTTATTAGGCCCTCTATTTCCGCCCTGGTTGGATTTGCCAGGTTCAGTTTGCCGTGAAAAGAAAAAAGTTTGCATATTTCAAACACGACCCGAAATTTCAGCCCAATTTCCACCCCAAATTAGTCGCCGTTAATTTCGGGATTTTCTAATTAGTTCATCTGTTGTCAGTGATTAGACATGAAAATAAGGGGAACCATAAAAAAGAAAATTTTTATCAAGATATAATTTACGATTGCTCACTACAATAAAGATTCTCATCCAAAACTGAACTCCTTGATCAATAGGCAATAGCCTTTCCCCGTTTTCAAAAATTCTCCAATTTTTTTTTTCTCTTTGGAAATTACAAGTGCTTGTCTCTGTATACAATTAGATGGCCGACGACCAGCCAAACAATTAGTTTCTACAAATGATTTACAACTTAAAAACAAAATACCAAAAAAAAAGAAAAAAGAAAATCGGCTAATTAAGTACTCTTAATAATCATTTCAGCCTTTCAGGAACTCATCTATCTATTAATTTACCTAGGTGATTGCATAGAGTCCACCTGAGACTTGCCTTTGGGACCTTTTAACCGGATGAACAGGCGATACTGGTCAAACGTCATGGGGGAGTACAAGGCAGGCTCTTCGGGTGAGACCAACTCGGTTACCGGCTCAATGGGTATGTCGCCCCTTGGGTTGTAGAAAAATGCCAGGGATACCCTTTCTTGATTTGAATTTACAATCACTCTATGCTCCACGCTATTGTACTTTGCATTGCTTAGAACCTGTACATGTTTATGTTCCAAAAGTTATATGATTAGCTAGCCCAAATTCAATTTTAAGAGAAAATATTTTCAAAAATTTATCTACACCAAACAAGCAAAATGGAAAGAAATTCTTTAGTTTTATATTGGTTTTGAGGATTCGGGTTTTAATAATGACAAAATTATCATTTATAATCAAAACTTAGGTTTTGGTATGTTTGCAACTGACTTCCAAATTAAATCATTCAATAATTGTTACGTCTTGGTTTAGTTCGATAACCAATTGTCTGTTAATTAATATCTTTTAAAATTTTGGTCAACATGAAATTTTAAAAAGTGATTGTAAGCATTTATTTTTTACATATAACTATTATTTTTTAAAAAATTATATATCAAGAATGCAATATATTGAATGTCTGGTAAGTACTTCTAAATATATTTTTGCAAAACTATAGATTTTTAAAAAAAGATAAAAGAAGAAGACGATGAAAACAATGCTTATTTTTTTTTCTCGTAGTTGGGTTAGATTAGAAGTTGATCTAATAAATCATGCTCAGTATTGAACTACTCACGAGACATAGATAATAATATTACCAAAACCTGACAAGCTCCCGACCTCCCCAAATCCAAGCCGTAATAGAAAAACACGTGAAAGCCAAACAGGCATCACACCCACCCTTATCCAACTCCATCGCCGATTAGAACAATAAACAATTAAATTAAAATTTTTTTATATGCATATCTAGTTAAACCAATATTAATATATAGTCCCCAAAACTAAAATTTTTTATACGCATAACTCTCCCAATACAATATATATATAAAACTAAAATGTTGTGTTTTGAGGTGTGAGTTGGAATACAAATTGGGAGGGGGAGCTGGCCCAAAGCTGACAGGAAATTAATAAACGTGACAGAGACAGGCACTGGGAAGCAAATGGCTGCCTCAAAATGGAAGGCGATATTTATTGCAAGGCAGGCACTAAGAGTAAGTGGAGTGGCTACTGATATTAGATTGAGATCCATCCCATTTTTGGCCTCAAGAGGGGAGGGGTCGGCATCATGCAACGTTTCCTTCACATGTGAAGCACATGGTTTTGCTTTTCCATTCCTTACAATTCTTTCTGTTTCCGTTAACGTACAGCAGCCGGGCTTCTCTTCATTTACATGTATGGTTACACAGAATTGGAGCCACCAAGATTCCTTCCACACTATACCACTATTTCCTAATTTTTATACTATATATATATATATATAATTAATTATTTGAGTGTGAACTCTCTTAGCTAGAGTTTTCTTTTCTACCTCTAAGATCTTGAATAGACCTTAAAAAAAAAGCAATTTAAACCAAAAAGTTTGCATTTTAATGAACTGAATTAGAAACAAATTGTGCATTATGCTGTTTTAGAAGATTATCCAATCCCATCTCATCCCCGTGTGAAGACTTTCAAAGTTCTTATGGGGGATAAGAAAAACGAATTGAAGAAGAAACTTATCCTTTTTTACCGCGTCGTTAACATTTCAGTGAAAGAAAAAAGAAAGAGTAAGAGAATGAAACTGTGAGAAGAAAAAAAAAATTCAGAAAAAGACAGGTAAGATATTTCCTTTTTAGAAAAATCAGATACAACAATTAGGTTTAGCCTAAGCTACACTTTACCATTACTTTCTTTACACTATCTGATAATTTTTTAAACTATTTGATAACTATATTTTACTAATTTTAATATTTTTTTAGAGCTAACTGACTTTTAAAAAATATTTATTTGTATTTACAAAGATAAAAATATATTTATAGAGAAGAAAATTTGATAATTTAAAATATCTATTAACTATGAGAAAAACATTAAAGAGATTAAACTTATTAAAAAATAACTATCGTATAACTTAAATAAGGATTTTAGAAAATATTGTCAGACAATATAGAAGAAACAAAGAGCTAAGCAAAAGTTTTTAAAAATAAAAGAGTAAAATGTTGATTAGGCAAAATCATATGGAGTTATTGCAAGTTTTTTCCTTTCCTAAAACCTACAATACCATAAGCCCACGTGCGAAACTTGTCAACAGATCACCCATTCCTACGGAAATTAATAATTATAATAAGTTACTGCTTCGAATTTCTTGTTTCCTCTAAAAAGAATTAGCCTGAATTTTCTCTATAAACAAACTAATTTGAATTTATCTTGCCACACTCCTAAATTTATATATATATGAAGTAGGGTTTATTTGTTTCACGAGCTTGTAATTTAGTTTTACAATTTTCTTTTCCTTTTAGAAATGTTCTACAAAATTTTAAAACTAAATTCGTTTGAAATAATAAACAATGCATTAGAAATATTTATTTTTATATATTAATTATTTACATGAATTGGACATTTAATGAAACTCTACATTTTAAAAGATTTGAAAAATATTTTAAATTTGTTAATTATAAGAGGGAAATATCATTTAGTAATTTTCGTTCCTTTAGCCTTGTAACTTGTAATTTTACAAAGCCTTATAGTTTGTTAGAAACTAGAGTAGAAAGAGAAGGAAATTGAAAATTAAACAATCGATTAATTTATGGAGAAGACTATTTTTTTGGAGTTAAAAAATGGTCACCTGAATTTGATCGCCAATATTGACGATAAAAGCATGGCGGGCTGGCTTAACGGTGATCCATCGGCCATCTTTCTTGACCTGAAGTCCGGGTACTTCATGATCCGGCAGCAAAAGGGTCAACCCACCTGGATCCGAGTGGGACGATAGGCCGAGGGTCAAGTCCGGCTGTGGGCATTTCGGGTAGAAATTGACCCGCATACAAGCCCCGAAATCCTCTCCGCCATATGCATTTTGAAGTCGGTTTTCCTCTAATCCAAGGTTCACAGATAAGATCTTCATTATCCTCTTGCTTAGCTTCACCAATTCCTCTCCATACTCATCTATAGTTTCCCTGTTTTGGATAATTATAAGTTTATGTTCTAATTAATTTTTAATTTTGCTTTAACTAATTAATGTTGGTAGTTTAGGAAATGTTATATCAATTCACCCCGCAATTAATAGTAAGAATTCTTTTGCAAGGCTTTTCTATAAAGTGTACGATTTTCCATTATAATAACTAATAAATGGTCATCACTCATTAGGAAAGGAAATGAAACCCCATCTCCTCTCTTGTAGCTTTTGTGACATGTTGAACATGTGAAAAAGGCCTATAATCAAGTACACGTGAGAGTACCGTGGGAAAGAATGAGGAAGAAAATAAGTATTAAGAACTGAAAAATATAAAACAAGAAAAAACGTATAAAAAAATTAGAATTTGAAGTGAAAATATTAATCAATTTTGAAATTTCATCTCAAGTTAAATTTAGAAAATAAATTATTCCTTTTTGTTAGAAAATTTATTCAATTTAATTCAGTTCCTTCAATATTTTATCCAGTAAACGGAAATTAACGTTACACTAGCAGACGCTTAATACGATTTTTGTTTTCTCATAAAACAAAACAAATACCTTTTTTTTGGTTTTGTGGGGGGGTAAACAATTATATATACTTCTAAGGAACCAGCGCAAAAATGGTATTCACTCTGATAAAAAGTAACACAAACAGTCATTGACCATTTTGCCCTCTAATTTACAAACGTGATAAAACGCTCTCCCAAGTCCCATGTGCGCAGATTTTTCATTAAAAGGAAACGCTGTACTTTGTTATCTTATTGCTAGGCTACCAACCTATTATTAGTATTTTTAAGATCCAAAACCAAAATGAAATCCTCTTATAAAGTAAATTAATGATTTCTTTTTTAGAAAAATTAAATCCTCAATAAACTAATGTTTTAAACAAAAATAAAAAAATAATATATAAAAAATTGTTTCTAAAATATATATATATATATCCGTAGGAACTGATTACCTGGAATTGGGAGGAGAAGCAGGCCATTTATTTAAATCCTTGAGGCGCAGCGGACGATAGTGGAGATAATAATAGTCACTCCAGTCAAGAATGGCGCCCTTTTCAATCCCGAGCCGGCTACCGTATCCTTCGTAAGTATTGGGCGAATTCGAGTATTTTTGCTTGATTTCCATCGGCAGATGGAAGAACCCGCGCCACAGTTCGCGCGCTCGGTCCATCAAGTCTGGGCTCACGCTGTGGTTCACCGCCTGGAAGAAACCCCAGCTGGTACACGCGTCGGACAACTGCCGGAGCGTTTCCTTCCGGACCTCCTCGCTCCCCGAGTACAATCCACTGAAATCGATAACGGGGATGTTAACGTCGTCGTCCATGACAGCCGCGGACACCGGAGGCCGGTCAGTCTCCGGCTTGACGTACCTGGCGGGGATGAACGGTAAGCCACTCTCGGATAAGGCCTGGACTCGAACCACTGGTTCGGGCCACTCTTGTAGATAATTGCTCATGCTTTTTTCTCCAAACCTTTTTGATAAAAAGTAGGAAATGATACTGTAAAGGTCAAAAGGGAAAAGGATTCCTTAATTTCTAAGAACAATAAATTGAGAGAGAGAGAGAGAGAGAGAGAGAGAGAGACAGAGAGATTAGGGGATGAGAAGATGGGTTGAGGAGTGGTAGTTAAAGGGCTAGAGGAGTAGTGGGAACATGAAGGAGGGTACTGAAGTGGACGTGAAAGAAAACGTGAAAGAAATGGGATTTTAGTATGTTATTGTGGTTTGCGAGAGGTGGCTTTAGCTGTTTGCAGACACAAGTGACATTTTGTTACGTATTATTGAAAGCGACCATATGGTGTTATTCAATTTAAATTAATTTGTAAAACAATTACACTTTCCACTTCAAATTGTACATTTTTTTGAAGTGTGACAATTAATAGCATAATACTTCATACTCTTTTTTTTCCTTTTTCGCCCCCATAAAAAATTCAATGACTAAATTGTTACTTTTAATTTTAGTAACTTAATGGAAAATTTCAGAAAGCTTCTTAGGGGTCACCTTGAAAGACTTCAAAGATGTAAGGAAAAATGTGAAAATTTTTAGAAATTATGGGAACCAAATTGTATTATGGTTATATGATGAATTGACCACAGAAAACTTACTGCATATATAAATGATGAAATGACTTTTGGACTACCCAAAATATAATAGTTGCATGATGGAGAAAGTACACTATGCTTTGATAACTCCATTTAAAAGGAAATGATGCCTTCTCCTAAGCCGGGTTCTTTCATACATAAGCCATCGATCTTTTGGTTGAGGTACTCTAGCCCCATCCAGTTGAACAAACTCGAAATCATGAATTCTTAACCTTAAATTGTTTGTGTAGAAGAAAAACTACGGAACAAGAATCAAGTTTTGTTTCTTTCAAGGGGATAACACTACTACAAAAAGGTAATTTAGCGACAGCAAAATTAGTGGCAACTAAAAATAGTTGCTAAAAATTCAGTGGAAGTTTAGCGACGGCTGTTTGTCACTAAAATTAGCAAGGACAAACTGTCGTTAAATTTTAGTGATTGTTAAATTTAATGATGGCTTGCCCTCGCTAAAATTTCAAAATATTAATGACGGTTTGCCTGTGCTAAGTCATGGCCAAATTTTGTAATACCTCACCCTTGCTAAAAACCAATGAAGTAGATACAGTCAGTCGTCACTAAAGAATGCCCCAATTAAAAATGACTTACCACCGCTAGCAACATAGGAGCTCTTCCCATTTAGTCAATTTTTATGCTAACTTGTCATCTCCTTTAACCTAGATAACCTTTTCTAATATATATAATGCAGCGGAAACATGTACCTAAAAGTCCAATAAAAGTTTAGCGATGTCTTGCTCTCACCAATATCCCAAAGATTCCCGATGGTTTGACCTCACTAATATCTCAAACACTTTAGCAATAGCTTATTGTCATCTCAATTTAGGTGAAAAAATATAGATTATAATTTAGGTTAAAAAATTTATTCATCTTAATTATTTTTCTAGAAAAGAAAAAAGAGAAGTGAAATTTTTTTGAATTTCAACTGATTTTTTTGCCAGGCCTTGAGAATATTAATTTTTTAATCAGTAATCAAAATATTAGTTGTTTGTATACAAAGGAGGACCTTCAATAAAATTTGTATTTCATTTATAAAAAAAATAAATGAACAAAGTTTTAAAGGTGGTGGCCAAAGATAGTGATGGTTTGCCCTCACTAATTTAGCAAAAGCTAGCTGTCATTGACATACACTACTAGAAAAAGGTTTTAATGATTGCTAAGTGCTAACCATCACTAAATTATTGCCAAAATTAGTAACGGTTTACCCTCACTAAATGGTCATAGGCTAGTGACGACTAGCCATTACTAACTTCACTAAATTGTGGTTATAGTTAGTGATGGCTTCCTCTCACTAAATTGTGGTCATAGTTAATGACAACCTACCCTCACTAGTTGTTCATGAAATAGCGACAGCTAACCATCGCTAAGTATGACCAGAGTTAGTGACGACTTGTCTTCATTAATTGACCATGAACTCATTTATTGTTTTCATATGTGTATGTGTGTGATGCAAGATAATATAGTATAGGTTTAGATCAACTTATGTAGGAAAGTGAGTTAGCTATTTTTTAAAAATTTCATAAATTCACTTTATAAAAAAAATTGGTCAGATTTAGTAAAAGCAAGCCTTCACTAATTTTTGCCAGAGGCAGTGACAGCTTGCCCTCATTAGGTGGCTATTTGTAAACAATGACATACAACCATTCCTAGTTAGAAAAATTTGGGTCATTACCTTTAGTTACATTTTTAATTGCAGACCATCCTCGCCCTCCCCATTTTGCAAAACTTCACAAAAAAACAAAGGGTTCGGCCATCTTTGCCTTAAATGCAAGGGTTCAATTTGTCGCTTGTCGTCCTGATCTTACCACTAGTTCACCAAAAACCGAAGGACACGAAGGCTCCATCTTCCATTATTCTTACTCGTTTATTCCTCTGCCGGCACACTCGACGAACACAAAGCCTCCATCGTCCATTATTCTTGCAGGAATCATGCCGAACATCTTTCCTACATGAGGTAAAGTCCTGAGTCTTTGATTTAAATTGAATTTGGGTTTGAAATTTTTGTTAGTATTTAGGGTTTCATTTTGGTTTGAAAAATGGATTGCAACTTTGTTCCATGTTAATTTCATGTCAGATTTGGTATTTTCGAAGGTCTTTGCACCTTACTTGAAGCTATCTTCCACAATTTTATCTATGGTGGTCTCCTCTATTGGCCGAGTGCGGAATTAGCCCTGGCAACTCCATCAAATTGCTATTCTTTTTCCCGGTAGATTGGTAAGCCTCCCCCCTCTTGCCACCTTGATCTACACCTAAAGACTCCCTATTGGCCACCCTAGGTGCCCTGTTCGATCCCCTTTATTGCCTTTTCCATCTTTGCTTTTGCCTTTGATTAGTTTTATCAAAATAGATAGGGGTAAATTTTGATTTGTTTTTTCATTTAGGTGTACAGTATTTTATTAGTTGATCTTTACTTACACTAGATGTTTTTTTGCAGGAAAGAGGTGCTGGCTAGGCTTAGGGTCTAGGAGCATCAAACCCATTCGGTTTCACCTACAGCTCCATATGGAATGATCTTGTGGTGAGTTTTAAACCATGTATTTGTTGTTTTTCTATTTTCCTTGTATGTTATTCATTCTCATCTTCTAAACCTTTAATTAATACAATTTTACATTTGAATAAACATGATTGTTTGAACCTTCTATGCATAGGCAGTGTTAAGTTTAAGCAAGTTATGAGGGTCACATATATGTTTGTTCCATTTAAGAAACAACTTGAGTTCTATTTGGGGATTCAGTCAAACCTTAGATAGATAGGATAAGATCATATGTAATGGATTACCAAGCATAAAAAAGAAAAATTATCACTTGACACATTTATGGTTGTATTTGCCTCTCTATTTTATAAGGATAACCTAATCCATCCATGTTTCTTTCATTTCATGCTCTAACTTTCAATTATTCTTTAATTGTTCAGTGAAACATTGAATATGTAAAGGTCAACTGTTGCTAATTATTCACTAACTAATGAAGGCTAACCATCACTAATTTAATGACGGTTTGTCTTCACTAAATTAGCGACAGCTAATCTTCACTAAATTAGTGAAGGCAAACCTTTGTTAAAATTAGTGACTGCTAGCCTATACTAAAGTAGTGACAGTAACTCATTAACAATAAGCCGATGTTGGAAAATTATTGACTGTCACTAATTATTAGTAAAGAGTGAATTAGTCACCGCAACTTTAGTGACGGCTAGTTGTCATTGCAAATTGCTAAAGTCCTCTTTTTTTAGTAGTGTAAGAAAATGGAGGAAGTTGTGTAAGTCTAGCAGTAACAATTAGGCACCATTATCTGAGAATGAGAATAAAAGTAGGAGAAAACAATTTTTTGGCACCATAGAAAATCAAGTCCCCACGCAGTGTTTCTTCACCCTTGTCTTTTAAGCATAATTACAACATTTGCTCCTCCCATAAGCGTGTCTAACCCGGCCTCTCTTTTTCTCTATCTTTGCTTTACTCTCACCTGTGATCTCCCTCTCCCTCTCGTACAGCAACTTCCCATTTGGATTAGGCGTTTCCTTCCCCAGGCCGTCCTTTCATCCAAGATCTGAAGCTTCATCCCGAGGCATCCTCCATCGCAAATAATCCAAATCAAAGCCCAAATATGGTCTGCTTTATTCAAAGCTAGAAAAATAGTCTTGCATTTTGTACCCAAACCAGGCCGTACCTGAAGCAATGGTCATCTCGCTTTGGTGAAGATGACTTGAGGGGAGACGGAGGTGGAGTCGAGCCGCAACGTGGTTAGATCCGGGTCGGCTGAGGTGGGCAACGGGCAGTGGCATAGAGTGGAGCGACGGCGGGGGCGGAGAGTGGAGAAGAGCAAATCGTAGCTTACCTGAAGCAAGGACGAACAGAACATCAAGATAGCAGACCATGGGTGAGAGGAAAGCAAGACAAAGAGTGGGAGAGTGTAAAAGCAAGGAAGAATGTGTGAAGCAAGACAGAGAAACATGAGAGAGAGAAACGGTTCGGGTTAGACGCAATTGTGGGAGGGGCAAAGGCTGTAATTTTGCTTAAAGGACAAGGGTGAAGAAACACTGCATGGGACATGATTTCCTACAATTCCAAACAAGTGGCTGGCTGTATGTAGCCGGCTACAATCCAAATGAACCGGGTGTAAAGTAGGAGAAATCAATTTTAGGAAGATCTGGCAATGGAAGGGGGCACAATTCTGTAGTTGAAAGAAAAGCAAGGTTTAAGGCATAAATGGTTCTTCAAACTATGAGAAACCAGCATGGGATTGACTTTTGATGGAATGCGGGAGTTTAAGGACTTTGTGGGCAAGGGAAAGCTTATAGATAGATTTTTTTTTATTGATATAGATGTGTTATACCAGTTTCTAATACTTCAATAGTACATTGTTAAGTGCTCCATTTTTCTGATCAGAGCGCTGTGTGTCCTGGATGGAAGAGTATTAATTGAGGGTTTGTGCCTTTCAAGGTTTTTAACTGGTGGTTAGATTAGATTTCTAGGAGTGGTTGACAGAATTTTGGAGGAAAATTAATTAATTGATTTGGATAACAATGTTGAAGTAAGTTTTTCATAAAAAATTGGGAGATTGTGAATGCTGATATAATGAAGTTCATGGAGATTTTTAACACTACTGGAAGCTTGTAAAGGTAGTAAACTCATCTTTTATAGATTTAATCACAAAAAAGGTTTGTCGAAGTATTGAATGATTTTTTATCTTTCATTGGGGGTGTAATTATATATATATAATTAAATATTTTATAAAACTCTCTCAAAGTTCATGGATTAAGGCTGCAGAGTGTTATGAATGATGTCTTGGAAGATTCACAATATGCCATTACCAAGGGCAATACAAATATCCAATGAGGTTATGCGCAGTTTAAAGGCTTCAACAGAAAAAGGATTAATTTTTAAAATTGATCTTGAGAAAGCATAGGATTCAATAGAATGAAGTTATCTTAAAGAGGTGGTGAAAGAAATGGGATTTCGAAACTTGCGGACATCCTAGATTATGGAATGCGTCAGTTCAGTACAGCAAATATCTCAGCTACAAAATTCACCAACTCGACAGTTTCACATTAAAAGAGGTTTGTGTCAATGAGATCCAATTTTCCCCTTTTTGTTCAACTTGGCAAGCGAAGGTCTGAACATTTTGTTACAAAAAGCAAGATCTTTGAGGTTGTTCTGGAGGGTTAATGATGGATTTCAAGAAGACTTAGAGGTATAAAACATTTGCAGTTTGTTTATAATATACTAGTATTTTTCAATGGGCAGTTAGAGTATCTAAAGAACCTAAAGCAAACCATGAGGTGCTTTTAGTTATCATCTTTGCTTTTAGTATTTTCCCCACTAATTTCCATCTTCTTTCTTACTGCTTTGACAGATTTCTGATTATATTTGCAGCTGGCTTTTTTAAAATTTAAAGTAATAGCTGCTATGGCTTTCTTGTGGCTCTCATTTCAAGCTTTGCTCAACATGTTATCCCAGCAGCTACTTTCTGTCAGTATTGATCCTTTCTAGTCAGACCAAATGCTGATTGCCCATAGATCTTTCTGTCACAAACTGTAGGTTTCTAATTTCTTGACATCAAACTCTTCCTCACCCTTATTCATCTTTTGATTTCTTGCTGATCAAGTTTCATTTACCCTTTTGCTTTAATATACTAATATATTCTATTCTCCTCAACGAAGACTTTCGTAACCCCCCCACACTAATAGCCAAGCAAGAGCACACACTATGACAAAATTCACTTAGAGTGACTAGCAATTCAGTGGCCAATTTAACTTTTTAGTGACCGAAACAAACAGAACGATCACTAAAGCCTGGTTGCTAAGGGTTAGCGACTGCCAGGCAACCGAATTGGGAACTAAAGCAGAAGGACATCACCCAAACAGTTGCTGGGTACCAAATTGAATTAAAAATAAATTATTTCAATAAATTCAAATCTACAATTTAAATCCATTGAAATCCCAATCTACAATTGAAATTTAAATCCATTGAAATTCAAATCTACAACAAAGAAAAGACAGCAAAAAAACATAGCTCCAAAACAACCAAACCCACCACCAGTTAACACAAAACAACCAAGAAAGAGACAAACAGACTCCACTAAAAACAAGAATGTGAGCCCTGCTACCACACATCGGTGCTGTTTCAGGTGTTGTCAACTACTCAAGGCCCTACTACCAGTCCTTTCAACGCTTCGGGTGTCGTCAACTACTCAAGGGCCACCATCAATAGCAACCGAAAGTCACTTCTGTGACGCCATCACCATCAAAACCACACATCATAACCAATAACCATCGCCCGAACTCCTCTCCAAATCATCGAACCCAGAAAGTCAAACTAATAACTGAAAAATATAAGATAAACAATTAGAAAGTTGAACTTTAACTATAGATTTATAAAAATCTAAATAGAATCCGAAGATGATTTTTTAGAAAAAGTTAAAGATAAGGGTAATCTGAATTGAATCATTTAAACGCTTTCATGACGGTGGCCGAAAATCACAACGTCGGACATTGAAGGAAAAACGCAACAGACAAATAAAGCAAAAGAAAGAGTGTGCATCTTGTTTATAAATCTAATATATGCCCTGGGTTTCAAACTTACCTGAATCTTTATAGCGCCTGTCAGCTTAATTCTCATAGTTTTAAAGTGGTCACTTTAACTTAAAAATTTAACAATTAAATCACTTATTGATTTTTAACCTGGGCGACCATCAGGTGATTGAAATGTGTGCCCTTTAGAAACCTTTGCTAAGACAGTAGCCCTACTGACCATCTTAGCGACCAACTTCAAACAATGATCAAATGGTCGCCACAAACATCCAAAAAAATTTTAGTAACCATAATAGCTACCGTTTTGGGGGCGACCACAAAAACGGTCACCCTTGACAATCACTATACTTCAGATTTGTTGCAGTGACAGCAGTACAACCCAGACTACATTGCATATACGCTAAAAAGAATGCTTCTACATCTTTATCCCCTGTATTTTATCCATGCTTCTATAATATGTATGTTTCTACAGCGCCAACCTGCTTTATGTGTCAAATTGTTTTATGATAGATAATACTTCCAAACACTTGCAAATATTTGCTGCTGAAATGCCCGCAGTGGAGCGTGCCTGTACTTTTCGATCCTTTTGTACTAATCATACAATGTCTTGGTACAGATGTATTACGACTTCGACTTGGTGCTGGTGTATTACGATTCCGGACAAACTAGAGGTTATGATTGAAAAAAAACAAAAAAAAATTATTATTTTCCTACTAGAAAGGTGAGCTCAATCTAATAAGTTAGACTAATGCCTAATCATGGGTCATAATCACCATTGGATCAGAAATAGTTTTACATCGAGACAATGAAGGGGACTTAGAAACACATACCATTTAATTTAAAAAAAAAAACCATTTTGTGCTGGGCGCTTAAGTTTGAAAATGGCCATTGCATTTTTTTTTTACCCATCCATCCATCTATTAAACTTTTAAAATTGTGCCCATTAAATCATTAAATGCCTTAAAACTTAATTATTGCTTAAAATTTGGGCCAAAGGTTCTCTAGAGAAAAAAAGTGGACCAAATGTGTAACTTGTCCTCGAATACTGTAAAAAATCACAAAATAAGTAGTAGAAAATTATCGCTAATAAGCTTTTAGTTTGAGTAACTGCTCAACCACTGCTACAACCGAAAAAAGGAAAGAAAAAAGATTTACATTAATTGCAAACAGTTTTCTATAGACTGTTTGCTTCATATAGAAAATTCAGTCAAGCATCTTAGGCCACACATTTAAAAACCTGATGATGAATGACGTGAAAAACAGTTTGATCTGCTAACCGGCATGTTTACAAAAATTAATGGTTATTATGGTATTTAGCCATGAAACATAAACGGACATGTAAGGATTGAATACTCATTTCGGCGCCGTGAACAATTTGCCCACTTGAGCAGGACAGGAGTCGTCGGCAGATGCTGCCTCTTGTTTGTCTTTGTTGTACTTTGTTGAACTGTAGCCAAATTAAGTCGATTGCCCAATTAAAAAAGGATATCTGGTGTCCCGGAAGTAGCACGTTCTAGGAATATCTGGAGCGAATTCATTTTAATTTAAATTAATTTAATTTAAAATAATTTATTTTTATTTTTATATTTTATTTTACTTTTGAACTAATTTCATTTAAATGTCAGTATTATGTGGGTATAATAATTTATTTAAAATATAATTTTATTAATTTTTAATCAATTTTATAATTCATTTAAAATTATTTTTTTATAATATTATTAATTTTATTAATTTTATCACCAATTTTTATAAAATTCATAAAAATTTAATAATATTATAAAAATTTATTTTTAAATGAATTATTACATCTACTTAATATTATCTTTTAAATAAATTTGATTCCAAGTAAAAAAGATGTAAAAATTAAATTAAATTATTTTGAGTTAACTTGATTTAAATTAAAATGAATTCACTATTGTTACCAGCTCTCCTTTCAATTTGTATAGGGAATTAGAATGTTAAATGTGACTTGCGGCCCTTCAAATTTTGAGCAATATGCAAGTTTTCTGCTAACCTTTTCTAAATCCGTATAATTTGTACTTACTTCTGATTATTAAAAAGAAAAAAAAAAAAGAAAAAAAGATATGTAGTTCCCTCATGCGTGTTCACCTGAGTTGAAGGGGCTGTTCCGCCCACCAACGAATGCTAGCTGAAATTGCCTGACAAAAACAAAAACACAACTATATGAAGCCTTTAATTTCAAACGGTTACCAATAGTTATGTTGAATTTCTCACATGCATTGGTGTATGCTCATCTCCTAACCAAAACCGTTAAAGATAATAAAAATTTTTGACAAGTGTGCATCATAAATAGACAAATAATCAAGACGAAAAATATATCTCAAATCTAGATAGGATGATATAATTCTAGATACATGCATTACAAAACTAAACTATTAGGAAAAAAAAATCTACAATTACCCATCACATATAACAGAACAAAAAAAAGGATCAAACAAGCATATACATGTTTAACATGTTTCAACTTTTAACTCACCTTGTAACACCCTTATATATTATATAGGAGAAATGTGAAAAACTTTATGTATATATTATGGTGGTCGGTGGGCCAACCAGGCCCAGGCCCAGGCCCTGTCAGGCTTGGGTTAGGATGTCTGGACCTGAGCATGGCCCGACTAAAGGTGGATTATACCTGAGCTAAGCCCAACCCCAGCCCGAGGCAGATCCAAACTAGGCTGAGTTTTCTTTTCTTTTTTTTTTTTTGCAAAAAGTGTTTAAATATGTTTCAAAACATTATTTAAGTGTAATTTGATCAAACATGTTTTTATTTTAGGAAAAATACCATCACCGGTGTAAATTTTATTAATAAAAATGCCAAATGACACTTACTTCATTTAAAACATGCTTTACACTTGAAAATGGTCAAATGTTCCAGAATAAAATTGGAAAGTAAAATTTAAGATCTGTGCTTCACAGTATAATCAAATCGATTACAATCTAAAAATTGCAATGAAAATCTGCAATTTACTTTTATGCCTCATCATCCGAGCTCTTCATGTCTTACTTCTTTAAAGCAGCAAGACTGTAATCCTGATTGCAAATACAAACCACAACTGCCACAACTGCCTCAAGTGTGAGCCTTACCCGTTTCTCCAAGATTACTCTTTTTCCCACATTAAAGGCAATTTTGGAGGCGACGATAGAGACCGGAATTACCAGGATCTCTTGCGCCAATATGGACAAGATCTCTTGCCCTTTTTTCCAAGATTGGAAATCTTCCTCTCTTGCTCTTCCGCCACTTGAGGATGTCTTCCTCATTGTTTTCAAATGAAGTATGAAGGTAATCATCTCATTCCGCTAATCCCGGGTTTGTGGCTTTTGATCATTTGAGGATATCTGCTGCAAGGTTGAACTTTAATGATGAGGGGGAGGTGGATCTTCAGGAGGGTGTTAGATCGGATGACCTAACCTTACCAAAATACTTAACAAAGTATGGTTTGTATAACTCTCTCAAATTGTGGTTAACTTCAACAAAAATAGCAAGTGCAAAAACTTGTGGCTGTCTTACATATGTATGATAATACGCTTTTAACAATTGCAGATAACTCATGCTTTTGCTATTGGGTTCTAATGCACATGCAACAAGAGAAATCAGCATGATCTTTTGAAAATAATCAAGACATTTCCTTTGCATTACCTCAACAGTTGTTGTAAAAACTCATCATCCTTATATTGGTTGAAAACATAAAAAATGTTTACAAAATATATCATTATTTAATACACGGTTAGATTACAAAGCCCAGATAAAAAGTTTGTTACTTCGTAAAAATATCTAAGTATGGACGTCAAAACATAGCCTATCTGACCTTACTTTTCCCGAACAAGACCCCTACCCTCAAAGTCATGGAAAGAGTATGGGTTTAATTTATTCTGCCCCACCCTACCTACACCCCTTTTAAATTAGTATATTTATATTCAAAATATAATTTTAGTTCAAAAATAAAATTATAATTTAACATAAATTATCTTATATTACTTTAGTTTATGATTGTTTAAGTTTTAATTAATTGTGAATTTACACATTCTTTTAAAAATATATGTAAATATATAAATATAAAATCTAAAAAAATCAAACATATGCCTTAAAATAGGTTGGTAGATAGTACTCACCTACCCGCAGGACAGGTACTATCTAAACCCTATTAGTTGAGGGAAAGATTTATGATTGGTTATACCTAGCCCGTTGACATCGTTATATCTAAGCAACTCAACCAACTTAAAATATTTTTCTCAAATCTAATCAGTTAGTCATTTAGCTTATACTCTTGAGTTCACAAATGGAGTCAAAAGATTTGTCTATGGTTGGGCGTCATTTAACATCTCAAATGTTGAGTTTCATCGAGTGGGACAATATAGTTTAAACTTTTTCCAAGAAAAATTTACCTCATTTTCAATACAAAATATTTTAAAATTATGAGCCAATTTGTTTCTTGTTTTAACAAAAAGTAAAGTACTCCGAATTGGACCGATTTCGTTTTGCAATTTTGTAAATCATTTTGAACACATAAATTCAAAATGTGACACAAGCAACGAATATGAAAAAAATTTCCATTAAGCAGTGATTTTATTTCTTTTATCAATTCTCTTACCGCTGAATCATTATTTGAAGTATTATCAAAAGAAATGGACAATACTTTATTGGGAACAAAAAATTCCTGCAAATCTTCAATAACGCAGTTGATAATGCTTAAATTTATATGATCAGATTCCATATATTTAAAAGTAATGATTTATTTTTTAATAACTCAAATCATCATCTATCCAATAAACAGTAGTACAATAGTAATTTTTTTCGTATTGAAGATGTTCACAGATCAGATCTAAATGACAAATAATGATCAACAATAGAAAAATATGTTTGTAAATCACTTCTTCAAGCTTCATACAATTTAAAGTTTTCTCTTCTAGCAGTTTGCCTAGATTTTTTTTATAAGCAAGATTTAGAGTTCCCTAGATAAATTCGGCTTGTTTAGAAGGTTTTTTCATAATCATCATCTAATTAATTAGGCTTTGTCGAGCAGATTTTGGGTTATATCTGAAAATATTTGAACCATTAGAGCTTGCACCGCCTTGCTTGGGTTGTATGGGATGCAATATCTTATCAGACCAACATGTGTTAGTTGAATCACATTTAATGGGTTTATCGTACACCCGCTACGAAGTTAATATATAGTTTTAAAAATTATAGAACTGAACTAGCTACTTATCAATTATTATGAATTATTTAGAGTGGACTATAAATGTTTTTAGTATATACCGACATTTGGGGGCATGACACGCCTTTGGGATTTAAAGATTTTCTTTGATTTTGGTAGAATGATAGAACCCTAGTGACATGGAGCATCTAGTGAATGAGTTCATGAAACGGGTTGAGCAAGCGAAACCGAAGATGCAATAACGAAAATAGGACTCACGTGAACCCTAATTTTCAAGGGTTATAACTTTTACTACGGTTGTCAGAATTACTATTATAATATGTCGTTTCAAAGAGAATTTTGCGCTCTACAGGTGTTATCAAAGACCATGTTTTTTTGGTCAAAAATTCTATTATTTTGATAGATATTCAGGCCTCTAAAATTTCTATCGATTTTGTTTCCTAGTTATATTTTGCTTCCTTACTTGTTTTGGTTTAGAGTTTCTTTGTAAGCCTAGAAATAGGTTTCTTTTCATTATTATGAGACATCCTATGAATAATATTGAAGAATTTCAAAACTTTTGACTTTTTCTATGAGTAGATTCTCATTTTATTATTGATTAAGCACGTTGTTTGGTTAATTTTCATTTCTCGTTCCATCACCCAGCTTGTGTTCCTTCCCCAATCAAAGCACCCAAAGACACCGATGGCCTTGAATCTCTCCAACTAATGCAAGAGATTCGATGGCTGTATCATGTATTAGGCACATATATGAATTGCTGATTATGCCACCAATTTACATATATATACAGCTCAAGTTAACTATTAATTCGATGAGCTCATCTAATAATAAACATATGACTTTTTTTTATCATTTTAATTGGAATAATTGGTAACACTTTCATTGAATTAAAATAAAAATTATTGTACGTGAAAAACGTTCCTTGGCATACCAAGGGTGAAATTAAGCGCACAACAAAAGACTCCCTCTAACACATACATTAAACTTAACATGGTTAGCAATCTCATCCACGTTTGGTTAACACATTAAACTTACATTAAGTGAATAATTTTTCCGACGTTTGGTTGCGTAAATGAAGATGAAAAATAAAAAAATATATATATTTTGGACATACCTATATGGTCTTACATTATTTCATGCGTGTGAAAATTTATCTTTAATTTGTGAGGTGTAAAATTAAACAAAGTCAGGAATTAGCTTCGTAGGAAGCCAAAAAATTTTACAAACTATGACTTATGTTGAAAATTTTACAAATTTAAATTCTCTTAACCAAAAAGCCTCCACCCAATTCGTTTTAATTTAAGCAAACTTAATTTAAAATAACTTATTTTTATTTTTACATTTTTTCTCAAATCAATTTCATTTGAAACTCAATATTATAGAGGTGTAATAATCCATTTAAGATAAAGTTTTTATAATTTTTATGAATTTTTATTTTTTAATACTTAAAAATTTAATAATATCATAAAAATTAAAGTAAATGGATCATTACAACAAAATAATATTAAATTTTAAATTATTGGTTCCAAATAAAAATAAAAATAAAAATAAATTGATTAAATTGATTTAAATTAAAATAGAAGAAGAGAGATGATAGGAAAGAAAAGGGTGACATCTGAATCATATTTCACTTGACAGATATGTAGATCAAAACCAACAAAAGGATGGCGCTGGCACGGTTTTAGCTGCACTCATGCCATATGAAATAATTTATCAATTTTTACAGACTTCCAATGAGAAAATACAAATTACATCGTTTAAATATACATTTTATGTTTATTTTAAACAACAACCCAAATTTAAATATTTTTGTGATACATTCTTCCCAGGAATTTAAATTTGTTGGACATTGGACATATCACATGTTTAATGAAATAAAATTCACAACATTAAAATATGCATTTAAATATTTATAAATTTGTAACCAGAGAAAAAAAATTACTAATAAAACATATAGTTTAAAGTAGACTCGTATAAAGTAGATTTGGCATCAAAGATACATAAACAAATGGACGCGCAATACCTGTGTTCACAAATAAAAGCAGTGAATTTTTATTAAAAAAGTCAAGCATTAAAGCATGTGGAGCTTTTGTTATGTAAATGCATATGCTCGAGACTTTAGTGTTTTAGCAAAACAATTCTTTTAATAAGTTATAAGTAAAACAATATTTTTATTTTATTTTCATAATTTTTTAATTTATATAATATAATGATTAATACCATAAATTTCTATTTAAAAATTATAAACTTTACATACTATTGGAAAAATCGTCACAGAAATGTCATAATACTAATCATAGCAGAATCTCCACTTTCAAAGACCATCGCCAAAATTATCTCCAGTGCACGTGTCCTCACAAATTTGTCACAACTATTGTGACGATTAAAATTATCACACTAATACCCGATTCAGTCATGATTTTTATATAGTAGATACGGTGGATATATGTCCAATTAGGTATAGTAGTTTATTTCAGAATAGGAGTGGACCGAAGAAAGGGCAGGGGTGTTGTTGTCCCCTGAAAATTTTGAAAATTTTGATATATATAGGATACCAAATTGCTTACATCGAGAGAAGTTGGGGATTAGATAGGTATTCTTGCCTATTGAAAAATATGGAAGAATATAAAGATAGGGGACAATGTGGCAGGCGCTTAAGAAATTAGGGACCAAATTGGTGGTTCTCCCTTTAGCTTTAAGCAATTGCTTAGAATATAGGAAACGCCGAAACGGTGATATTTTTTGAGTTTCCACTCTTCCAAAATCCCAATCTCTCAGTCTCGGCTAGTCCAAATCAAGGACCAAAATCGTAGAGGTCCAAAGGAGAAGCTGGAGTCAAGTTGCTTGGACAACATCGACGTCGCGACAACCTCTGCACTCCAAAGCTCTGCCTCTACCTGAGCGCCTTTCTGTTGACTATTGCACCGAGTCCTTATTTTGCTGTTTATCCATATTCGCGATTCGCAAATCGCGCCACGGCACCAGCACAGCATAGCCGACAGGCGTACACACACAACACAACTGACGGCCGTACACCCCGCCCCACGGATGAAAATTCCTAGTTCCGCCACTGTTTTAGAATTTGTCCTTCATTATTCTACACAATTTCAATCACACTCTTACCCTAAATCAGGTTTCTAGTGGTTCTTCCAAAGCAACAAATCACCATTCCTGGTTTAGTTTCTGGAGCACCGTTTGGTCTGCGTACCAGACTTTCTTTGCCACTGCTCTTCGGTGTAGCAAACTTTATGGGATGGCAATGACTGAGATCTAATGACGACAATGAGACATGAAGAGGATGATGATGACCAAGATAGCTTTCGAGAACAAGGCAACAATGGAAAGAGCTTCAAATCTCCTATCAAGTCTTGGCCTCATATCTCCTTTCCTCGGCTAGGCTTGTGAGAACAAGGAGATGATAAAGAGATCTTCAAATCTCAGATAGAGTCTTGGCTTCAAATCTTCTTGGCTTAGCTGTTGTGTAACTAAGAGTTTATAAATTTATAGCCCTTAAAAACCCGCAAGCGAACGAAATCGTCGTGTACTTAAAGGTAAATAAGGGTATCGTCCCTAGGGAATTTAGTGATTCTACCTAGATTCAAAAATCAAATTGTTCAAGTTACTTAACTTAAAAACATGAGAGAAGTGAATCTAAAGAAGGTGAAAGGACCTAAAGAGAGAACTTAGAATTAAGGCAACTACCTCCCTAGGATTCCACTCCTACCCCTTGCTACCCAAGTAAGTTTCTCCTCAAGTATGATTTTCCATGTGTGGTAAAGAGGATCTCACATCAAGAACTTCTTTCTCAAGATGGCTCCTTGCTCACCCTCAACTAACTTGGGCTTTACTCAAGCTCCAATTTCAACTTAGAGTGGTTAAAGAATTAGACCTCTTTTTGACTCCTAGTGATCACCTAGATTATCTCTAATTTAAGTTAACACCATGCCCCTTCCATTTCTCTTTATCACCCATTAAACCTTTCTCAAGAATTAAGTGAACTAGCACTTGGGGTATGGTGGCCCACCATTATTCAATCAATAAACACAATGAAAGGGACAACACAAGAGAATCTCATGCATAACCACAAGACAAATTCATTAAGTAGCAAGGTAAGGAATGTCACCCTTGAGAGATAGAATGAACTACTCACAATCCATAGCAAATGTCATCATCAAACGCATAACGACAATATCCACGAAAATCCAACAAATAAAATAGGGAAGGGAATAAACCCAAGAAACCCCCTAGAAGATTTAGCTCCCCAAAGATGATCAACCCTTCTTCAAGCTCCCCTAAATGCCTCCTTGATGATCAATAGTCTTTTCGAGGGGTTGAGATCAAAATCAGCCAAAAGAGCCCCCATGGGCTTTTTCCTCTCTTCTATTTATACTCCCTCTTCATTTCAACCCTAAAGGGATAAGAATCCCTTCTTCAAGGCCAGCTCAACTGGTGGGAAGAGTGGGGGACCATAAAAAATGTGAACTTTTGGCAAAATAGAGTATCGTTGGCGATGCGTCACCAATGTGGGTCGAATTCTGGCGGCACGTCGCCAGATGGGAAAATTGTGCTCAGAACACTGATAATGTTGGCGACGCGTCGCCAACCTTCGTGAATTCTAGCGACGCGTCGCCAGTCTTCATTTTTCACATCTCCTGCTTCTCTTGTCCAAACGCCGCCCCTCTTGAGCTTGCTTTTAATGCCCTGTCTGCAACACTTGTCCCAACCTGTAATGAGCCAAAGAAAACAAGAAAAACTAAGAGAAAGAGGGAAGAGTTATAAGAAATTGTCGGTTAAAGTTGTCGAAAAGTCAACACTTTGACCATGGATTTATGCACTTAACAAATTCCCCCAAACTTCAACCTAAGCTAGTCCTTAGCGACCTACCCTACAAGACACACAAACACCAAAGAAACTACAATGTTAACCAAATGTTGCATCTAAACTTCAATGATTGGCTACTTTGACTTCAAAAGAAGAAATGGTGACTAAGGAAAAAGAAGTTTTGCTACCTAGGGTGAAGCCCTTAGTGGTATGACCCCCTAGATGATTTAAATTTTCACTAGAGGAGTTGTGCCATCTAACTTGGGGCTTGCACTAAGTTCTTTTCCAAAATCTTGCAAAAAGATCCAACACCCTCTACCTTATTCCCCTATGGTAGGTTGCACCGAACTCAAAGCTCAAATGGTTTTTTCGAAAGATAGCAATGGGTTAAGGGCTCAGAGAAGAGGAGGAACCAGATGATAGCTTTCGGGATAAAGTTAGGGAGGTAATCAAAATAAAATCGAGTGCTTAAAATAAACAATCAAGTTGAACAAGCATCAATCCACCATTCACCATCCCATTACACCTATTAACTAACTACTATTTCCACTTCATGTATTTAGTCATTTAGCAAGTGCATAAACGGGAGCTCCGCCTAAGCCCAAGCTACTAACTTAATACAATCCAAGGTGATTTTATTTTATTTACAATCGTACTCTTATTTCAAGCATTTTTTTTGAGCTATGATCAACTCTTGCCTTAGGAGAAGACCCCAACCTACTTTGATACTAGGAAACAGCGGAGTAGTATACTTTTTTTTTTTTATACATAAATCCCCCAAACTTGCCATTATTTCCCACTTTATTCAACTCAATGGAATTTCTTTTAAGCCCAAGATTTTACATTTTCCACCTCAGGTAAACTCAAGGGTATAACAAAAGGAAAATGAATACTCAAAATAAGGGTGATATGAGAAAACGTAGTAGGATTGGCTATTTGGTGGAAAGGTTCCTCCTATGAAACCAAACGCTTCAAGTTCATGCAACTATTGTGAGTTTGCTAGGTCCTTAGGCAAGTTCTAGATCAAAACTCAGTACAAGGATCTCAAAAGAGACAAGTTCATAGCACAACTCCCAAGCTCATTATATCACATCATCAAGGATCCACTAAAAGTATCAAAACTAATTTTTCCAAATTCATCAAAGCTTCAAGAGAGTCAAACTAGTAACCACATCCGTCCATATGCAACAATGGTCCCCATTGGGTCCTAAAGACACCAAGAAAAATAAAGGACTACAAAAGAGGGTCGACCTATATGCTTCTATATGCAACCCATCAAAATTAAATAATAGAAGAAAAAAAAACAAGAAACAAAATATGCAAGAAGCATGCACCCTAAATGAAACAACCACAATTACTTTAAAACCTAGAAAAACAACTAAGTCTAAAAACAAAGACACAAACACAAATAAAGAGACCAAGTATGATAGTCAAACAACCACTCCCCCAAACTTAAAGATAGCATTGTCCTTAATGGAAAGTGGGTATCCAAGAATCATACCTGGGGGCAGGTGTTCCCGCCCCTACTACTCCTTGCCCATGTCATCTTGGCCGGAAGACCCACCGGCAGGAGGAAAAGAGGAAGGACCTTCAGACGGGTCACGGGGAGTGCCGAAGTGTGGGTAAAAGAGAGGTGGATGGCTTAAGGGGTGCGGCATGTACCACTAGTATGCCGAGGGGTGGAAGTGTGGTGGAATGGGTGGGAAAGGAGGGTATTCTAGTGGAAGGTCCCGCTGCTACTGCTGCTGCTGGTGGCCTCAGTGGACTTGCCCGGAAAGAGATTCCTGGTTGCCGGCAATGAGTGAGATGCCCTCGCGAATCTCTTTAGCAAAAGAAGCAAAGGAGCCACCGACTGATTCAAACCATGCTACTGACTCATCATGCTGCTCTCCCATCATCATGTACATCTTGTTGAGTGCTACAGCCAGGGAGGTCGGAGTCGCGATAGCCGGGTCAACTAACTGATCAGACGCCCCCCTAAGTCCTCACCTCCTTGAAAGTGCTCCTGAAACTGCTCCTAATCTTCTTCTTCTTCTTCCACCTGCTCTTGTTCCTATGCAGCATCTTCTTCTTCTTCCTCTGACACTACCTCCTGGATGCCCTCCAAAGCCCCACTAATTTTAACCACTGAAATTGGCCTAATGACCAAAGTTATCTTTGAGGGGTCCTCCATGTCAACACCGGCCCTCAGTATTAAGGTAGTGACTAGCTGAGGGAAAGGCAGGTTCCCTCGTTTTGACTTGGCGGTGCGGAGGAGATGCTAAAGGATGAAGTGGCTGACATTTATTTGAAAGTCACAAGCTATGCAGTATAAGATCTCCAAGCGATCCGGGGTGACTTCCCGAACATGAGTAGTCGGGACGAGGCAGGAGGAGATGAAGTAGTTCCATCCTTTCATCTCTGGAAGGAGAGCTAAAATAGAGCTTCCTGTGAGACTGGTCCCGGCTCAGTGTCCAATTGACCAGGTGACCGCATACTACTTGAGCCTGCTGCTCAAGAAAAGCCTCCTTGAATTTTCCTCCAATTAAGGGGTTGATGTTGAATAGCTCATTGATAACTATATCCCCATAGTGCACAGCGTGTTTTCACACAAAGCAAGCCTTGGCTCGACGATTCAGGTGGTAGGCTCCCATCAAGTTGGCATAAAATTCCATAATGAGGATCTTGGACACTTCCACTCGAGAATGAACAACCCATTACTGCCATCCTTGCCTCTCCACGACTCTTAATATCCCTCATTTTCTTTCTTTGAGAAGTCGAAGCCTCGTTCCAGTGTGAGCTTGCGATTCACAAACCCCTCAAAGTAGTTGTTCGTGCGAGAAGACACGGCGAAATGTATCATAGGGAGGTTCTTGTGGCTCTTCTTGACGAATCCTCTTTCCCCTCCCCTTCTCTTTCAAAGAGTGAACGGGCACCGACTTGTGAGGCATGTTTCCTACAAAACCACAAGATACAATTCAAGTTCCTTTACATGAAAAGTGAAAGAACAAAGGATTAACCTTCACCACCACAATTCACAACTTCAAGTTGACAAACCATAGAAGAAAAGCTCATGCATAAGAGAAACATCCATTATCTTACTACAAGTCCATCCTAGGTGTTCTAAGATATTGCACCAAGCATTATAAGAACCATGCATATCGGTATTGGACTACTATACAATACACACTTGCTCATTGAACAAATCATCAAGAAAAATCGATGTTAAGGTCACTAATTGTATGCTTATGAACATGTTAGCAAAGAGAATCCCATCAAGGTCCATACAAACATGTGGCTCTTAGAACATATAAAAACATGCTTCCGGGTACAAAGTGATCATTCAATCTTGTACTATGCAACACCTAGATGCATCATACACAAAGAATTGAGGAAAACTAGAACCACACGAAGCCACATTGTTGTGCAAAACACCTATGGAGGAAGTCAAATTACACTTTTCCGAAAATGCTCAAACTCAAAAATCAATCAATCCAGAGCAAATTGATAGCAATGCAAGATTGACCCACTCCTATTTCAAGTAGATCCCAAGTTTAGAATCAATCAAACAACATGAACATGAATAATCAAGAAGTTGCCATGAAAATTCCCAGCCCTTGTTGTGAGAGAAATTCTAACCTTGATTTCTAATCCAAATTCGTAATCTAATGCACAAAACACTTCCCATACATAAATGTATCCATATCAAATCAAATTCAAGCATGAAATCCATGAGAATCGAGCAAAATCAAGTAATTTTCGGAACCTTCACAAGCAAGCACCATTCACCCCAAAACTCATCTCAAAAATGAAGAAGAGAGGAAGAAGATGAGAAAAACTTACTTGCTTTGAGTCTTAATGAAAAGAATCAACACCAAAAATCAAACCGTGATGCTTACGGAAGGGTTAGGGTTTGAAAGTTGAGAGGTTTCTTTGTTGGATGGGCAATGTAAAAGTGAGAAGAGTGAAAAACATGAGGTTAAAATAGCAGTTCCAGTCTTGGCGACGCATCGCCAATTCTAGACGAATTCTGGCGACGTGTCGCCAACGTTATAGACATTCTGTGAATTTTTGCAAAAATCGGCGACGCGTCGCCAGCGTCTCGAAACCATCCTTCTATTTTTAAAAAATTTGCAAAATAACCCATAATCTTTTCATCCTAACTCTCATACCCTTTGAAAATTTAATACATGGTACCTCCTTAAGTGGAGAAAATGTTGTCCATTCCCCTCACTTTCCTTCCAATGGGTCTCCCATTCCTACAAACACACAAGAAAATACCAAATAAGCAGAAAATCACAAAGGACTACACAATCTAACTAATGAAAAGGAAAAGAAGAAATAATGGGCATCGGGTTACCTCCCGACAAGCGCTTGGTTTTACGCCTCTAGCTAGGTGCCTTTAACAAGCTCTTTCAATGGTCGGGTTCGGCCAAGACAGTTTGACCAATGTGCCTAAGTTCATCACCATAGTAAGGCTTGATTCGTTGACCATTGACTTGAAAGATGCATCCATCTTGTCCTTTAAGCTCCACCGCTCCATACGGTTGCACCTTAACGACCTCAAAAAGACCCGACCATTTGGACTTTAACTTTCCCGGAAAGAGCCTCAACCTTGAGTTGAAGAGTAGCACTTTTTGACCCAGTTGAAACTCCTTCTTCACAAGCATCTTATCATGCCACAACTTCGTTCGCTCCTTGTACATCCTCGCATTCTCATAAGCATCCATGCGAATTTCCTCCAACTCGTCCAATTGCATAGCTCTCTTCTCTTGGGCACTTTTCAATTCGAAATTGATCTTCTTAACCGCCCAATAAGACTTGTGCTCTAACTCCACTGACAAATGGCAAGCTTTCCCAAACACGAGGCGGTATGGTGACATTCCAATCGGTGTCTTGAAAGCCGTCCTATATGCCTAAAGTGCATCACTCAACTTTTGTGACCAATCTTTTCGGTTGATGCCCACCGCCTTTTCCAATATCTTCTTGATCTCCCGGTTCAAAATTTTGGCTTGACCATTCGTTTGTGGATGATATGGAAGTGACACCTTATGCCGCACACCATACTTCAATAGAACTTGAGTCAACATCTTGTTAATGAAGTGTGACCCCTCGTCAGAGATAATAGCTTTTGGTGTACCAAACCTTGTAAAAATATTCCTTTGAAGGAACTTAACAACCACATTAGCATCACAAGAAGGGGTGGCAATAGCTTCCACCCACTTGGACACATAATCAACCGCAAGCAAAATATAATGATAGCCACATGAAGGAGGAAAAGGACCCAAAAAATCTATACCCCACAAATCAAACACTTCCACCTCAAGAATGTTTTGTAATGGCATTTCATCCCTCCTAGAAATGTTTCCTAACCTTTGGCATCTATCACATGTTTTCACAAAAGAGGATAAGCATCTTTAAACAAAGTTGGCCAATAATAACCAGTTTGCAATACCTTACTTGCCGTCTTGGAAGCTCCAAAATGTCCGCCACATGGTGATGAGTGACAATGGTGGAGAACATCCTTCACTTCCTCATTTTATATGCATCTTCTTATGATTTGGTCGGCACACCGGTGGAAGAGGAAAGGCTCATCCCAAAGATAATGCTTGACATTGGCTTGAAATTTCTTCTTTTCTTGGTAAGACAAGTTTGGTGGCAAGACTCCACAAGCTAGATAATTCACATAATCCGCATACCATGGTATCTTGCCTTCCACCTTGAATAAACTTTCATCCGGGAAGTGCTCTTGAATAGGTCGCTCCAATGGTTGTTCTTGGACTTCCAATCTAGATAAATGATCGGCCACAAGGTTTTCACATCCTTCCTTGTCCTTGACCTCTAAGTCAAATTCTTGAAGCAAGAGAATCCATCTTATAAGTCTTGGCTTGGCATCCTTCTTGGTGAACAAATATCTATTTGCCGCATGATCGATGTGAACCACAACCTTAGAACCCACAATATAGGATCGAAACTTATCCACCGCATATACCACTGCCAAAAGCTCCTTCTCCGTAGTGGTATAATTTTGTTGAGCTCCATCTAAGGTCTTGCTAGCATAGTAAATCACTCGAAAAAACCTTTCCTTCCTTTGTCCCAACACCGCCCCCACGGCGAAATCACTTGCATCACACATAATTTCAAATGGTTCCTCCCAATTAGGTGCAATCACCACCGGTGCACTCACCAATTTCTCCTTCAAATTCTTAAATGCTTCCAAACACTTTTCATCAAAGTGGAAAGGCACATCCTTCTCAAGCAAGTTGCATAACGGCTTAGCAATCTTGGAAAAATCTTTAATAAATCTCCGGTAAAAACCGGCATGCCCTAGCAAAATTCTCACCCCTTTCACATTTGAGGGTGGTGGCAATTTTTCAATAGCTACAATCTTAGCTCTATCCACCTCCATGCCTTCACAAGAAATTTTATGCCCAAGCACTATTCCCGAATTAACCATGAAATGGCATTTTTCCTAATTCAAGGCTAAATTAGTTTTTAGACATCTCTTCAAGACAAGGGCTAAGTTATCCAAACATGCATCAAAGGAATCACCAAAAACCGAAAAATCAACCATAAATACCTCCATGCACCTCTCCACCATATCGGAAAATGTGGCCATCATGCATCGTTGGAGGTTGCCGGAGCATTGCAAAGTCCAAATGGCATTCTTCGAAAGGCATATGTACCCCAAGGACTAGTGAAAGTAGTCTTCTCTTGATATTTCGATGCTATAGCGATTTGGTTATACCCCGAATAACCATCCAAGAAGCAATAAAACTCATGTACCGCCAACCTATCCAAAATTTGATCAATAAAAGGAAAGGGGAAAAGGTCCTTCCGGGTAGCTTTGTTAAGCTTCCGGTAATCAAAGCATACTCTCCATTTGGTAACCAACATAGTAGAAATCCATTCATTGTTATTGTTGCCCACCATGGTTGTACCGCCTTTCTTTGGCACCACTTGCATCGGACTCACCCATTGAGAATCCGAAATTGGATAAATAATGCCGGCATTGAGCAATTTCACAATCTCCTCTTTGACTACTTCCTTCATCTTCAGATTTAACCTTCTTTGGGCTTCAATGGAAGGCTTAAAGTCATCTTCCATAAGAATTTTATGCATGCAAATTTCCGGGCTAATTCCCTTGATGTTGGAAATAGACTAAGCTATCGCCCCTCTATGATCCCTCAAAACTCGAATCAATCTTTCTTCCTCCAAAGGGGTCAAAGTAGAAGAAATAATCACCGGGAGGGAACCCCATTGCCAAGATAAACATACTTAAGATCTTTTGGTAATGGTTTTAACTCCAACTTGAGCTCTTCCTTGATTTCACACGATAAAAGTTGTTCTAGCCTTTTTCCTGGAGTTTACAACCTCCCACAAGAATCAAGAGTTGTCAAGATGCTCATCACTTCATGGTCTTCCTCACTACATGCATTTTCAAACACTAATGCTCTTCCAATAGGATCCTCTATAAACAACAAATCTCTTCTCTCTTCAATACAAGAATCAATCACATCAATCATATAACACTTAGGCACCTCATCATCAATAGATTTCATGGCTTGAGCAAGATTAAAAGTAATTTCCTCATTATTAGCTCTCAAGGTGAGGTTACCTTTTTCCACACCATGACGGCCTTCCCGGTGGCAAGGAATGGTCTCCCAAGTATGATCGGCATGTTCCGGTCTTCCTCCATGTCCAACACTACAAAGTCTACCGGAAATATAAATTTGCCAACTTTGACTAGTACATCTTCCAAAACACCTTTTGGGAATGTGAATGACCTATCCGCCAATTGAAGACAAATAGATGAAGGCTTCACCTCTCCAAGGCCTAGACTCTTAAAAATGGATAAGGGCATCAAGTTAATACTAGCCCCAAGATCGCACAAAGCCTTGTCACAATGGAAAGAAATATCAAAGGGAATGGTGAAGCTCCCCGGGTCCTTGAGTTTTTTAGGCATCTTCCTTTGAATGATGGCACTTGCTTCTTCTTTCATCAAAATGAGCTCATTATCAAGGAACTTCCTCTTTTTAGTAATCAACTCCTTGAGGAACTTGGCATAAAAGGGCATTTGATTTAGTGCTTCCAAGAAGGGAATGTTAATCTCCAATTTTTTGAATATTTCTAGAAACCTCATAAACTGAGTATCCTCCTTCTTGGACTTGAACCTTTGGGGGTATGGAAGGGTCGGAATGTGATTGGGTGCTTCCTTTTGTGTGGGCACCTTTTTAGCCTTGACCTCCGCGCTAGCTTCCTCACTTGTGGTTAATGGCACTTCAACATCTTCAATATTCTCCAAAAAAGTGGGCCCTCGGGGAGGATATTCTTCTTGAATGGGTGGTTCCTTAGGTTGAGTCAACACATTTCTCCCACTTCTAAGCGTAATAGCTTGGCAAGATTCCCTTGGGTTGACATCTGTATCACTTGGTATGAACTTTCCTTTTTGGAGTTGTCGCATAGAAGTTGCAAGTTGACCCATTTGTGTCTCCAAATTCTTGATTGATGCTTGAGTATTGGCTTGCATCGTCTTCATCTCATCCTCCAATGCACCGATCTTTTTGTTTTGTCCACTTGCCATTCCCCTCACTTCATGCATGAACTCTCTCATCATACCCTTCATGAAATCTTTCAAAGATGCTTCCGCTTCATTAGAGGTTTCGCCTTGTGGTTGCATACCACCTTTGGGATTTGAGTAGTTGAATCCTTCATGTTGACGACTCCTTGGGAAGAAGTTCCCTCTTCCTCGCTTGGGTGGGTATGGATTTCGATAACCCACAAAATTCACATCTTCCACTTAATCCAAATCTTCACTCGCCATGACTTGTTGCAATTTCACTTTATCTTGGTTTTTTGACAACTTGGCTACCATGCTAGTGAGTGCCGAAAGTTGTGCTTGGAGGGAGGTATCTTTGTTAACCTCATACAATCCACTCCCTTTCCTTGGGATCCATTTTCCGCTAAGCTCAAGACTTTTGGCCATGTTGTTCAATAACTCGAAACATTCCTCCACATCTTTGAACAACAAGAAACCACCGGCGGCGGCATCAACTTGCAATCGAGTATTCAAACTCAAACCATTGTAGAAAAGATGAAGTTGGTGAGCTTGATCAATATCTTGAGTTGGAACCCTCTTCACCATCCTCTTGAAACGCACCCATGCCTCCGCGAGTGACTCCCATTCATTTTGCCAAAATGCCAACAATTCATTTTTAAGCTCAAATGCTTTTTGAGATAGAAAGAACCTCCGAATAAATGCACCATATAACTCTTGCCAAGTATGAACCGAAGTAGGCTCCAAATTCTCAAACCATTCCGATGCTTCATCCACAAGAGAAAAGGGGAAAAGTCTCATCCTTTTCGCATCTTCACTTACACCATCCAAATCAAAAGTATCACATAGACGAACAAACCTCTTGATATGGTTGTTTGGGTCTTCATCAAGGGTCCCTCCAAATGGGTGTGCTTCTACCAATTGGAGAACATGGCTAGGAATCACAAAAGCTCTCCCTCGGAGCGGCACCGGTCTTATCATATTGTCATGGTCTTCCACCCTTTGAGGTCGAAAGTAATCGAGCACCGGTCTTCCTCTTCTTCTAGCACCATTTCCATTGTCCATTACCTCCTCAACTCCATTGTGATCCATGGCATTGACATTTCTTTCTCGTCCAAGGTTCCTCATATCATCTTCTTGATTTCCTTCCATGTTGATGGAATCAAAGGTACTAGTATCTCCTTCTTCAATCACCTTGCTTCTTAGCTGAAGTTCTCGCAAGCTTCTCTCAATCTCTAGATCAAGTGGTAACAAGAGAGAACAAGAGCTCCAGGTCATGCACTAGATGTACCTACAAATTGACCACAAACAAAGAACACACTAACTATAAGGACTAAAATCAAGTGAACAAGAGCAACCAATTTTCAATAACCAAGGTAAAAATCAAAACAACAAAAAATTCCCAGGCAACGACGCCAAAAACTTTGTTGTAAAATCAAGAGTTTATAAATTTATAACCCTTAAAAACCCGCAAGCAAACGAAATCATCGTGTACTTAAAGGTAAATAAGGGTATCGTCCTAAGGGAATTTAGTGATTCTACCTAGATTCAAAAATCAAATTGTTCAAGTTACTTAACTTAAAAACATGAGAAAAGTGAATCTAAAAAAGATGAAAGGACCTAGAGAGAGAACTTATAATTAGGGCAACTACCTCCCTAGGATTCCACTCCTACCCCTTGCTACCCAAGTAAATTTGTCCTCAAGTATGATTTTCCATGTCTGGTAAAGAGGATCTCACATCAAGAACTTCTTTCTCAAGATGGGTCCTTGCTCAACCTCAACTAACTTGGGCTTTACTCAAGCTCCAATTTTAACTTAGAGTGGTTAAAGAATTAGACCTCTTTTTGACTCCTAGTGATCACCTAGATTATCTCTAATTTAAGTTAACACTATGCCCCTTCCATTTCTCTTTATCACCCATTAACCCTTTCTTAGGAATTAAGTGAACTAGCACATGGAGTATGGTGGCCCACCATCCTTCAATCAATAAGCACAATGAAAGGGACAACACAAGAGAATCTCATACATAACCACAAGACAAATTCATTAAGTAGCAAGGTATGGAATGTCACCCTAAAGAGATAGAATGAACTACTCACAATCCATAGCAAATGTCATCATCAAACCCATAACAACAATATCCACGAAAATCCAACAAATAAAAGAAGGAAGAGAATAAACCCAAGAAACCCCTAGAAAATTTAGCTCCCCAAAGATGATCAACCCTTCTTCAAGCTCCCCCAAATGCCTCCTTGATGATCAATAGTCTTTTGGAGGGGTTGAGATCAAAATCAGCCAAAAGAGCCCCCATGGGCTTTTTCCTCTCTTTTATTTATACTCCCTCTTCATTTCAACCCTAAAGGGATAAGAATCTCTTCTTCAAGGCCAGCTCATCCGGTGGAAGAGTGGGGGACCATCAAAAATGCGAACTTTCGGCAAAACAGAGTACGTCGCCAACATGGGTCGAATTCTGGCGACGCGTCGCCAGATGGGAAAATTGTGCTCAGAACACTGATAACGTTGGCGACGCGTCACCAGTCTTCATTTTTCACTTCTCCTGCTTCTCTTGTCCAAACGCCATCCCGCTTGAGCTTGCTTCTAATGCCCTGTCCGCAACACTTGTCCCAACCTGTAATGAGCCAAAGAAAACAAGAAAAACTAAGACAAAGAGGGAAGAGTTATAAGAAATTGTCGGTCAAAGTTGTCAAAAAGTCAACACTTTGACCGTGGATTTATGCACTTAACAGACGCCCAAGTTAGCGTTTAGTAGATATGGGGGTAGTAAAGAGTGGAGAAGTCTGGTCTCTATCATCTCATCCCCTTACCTGGGGTGCTTACCGAGTATTTATAGGGAGGTGAACAGTAAAAGTTCATTTGAAATGGCTGGCCCAGATTATGACACGTGTTCAGTCAGATGCGATCCGTACCTTCAGGGAGAAGGGGGAACATTTAGCTGGCCACAAGCCGCCTGGCCAGGAGCCTAGGCCGCGCGAGGGCGGCATGTTAGAGCATGTCTGGGGGCGGCGTGTCGGGGATGTGTCAAAGGCTCCTTAATTGCATCTATCGTATCCCCGAGGTCCCCTTGGTAGAAAAGACCTCTTTAGAGAAGAACTTGTCTCCCGAAGTCACTTTATTATCATAGTGAGTATGTTTCCTGAGGGTGGTCCTTCTCGGGGATTTCCTCTATTGCCAAGGATGGTTTAATCGTCTTCCCGAGGTTGGCACTGTCACTTCCTGGGACGGAGAATTTACCGAGGTCGGATGCGGGGATCGGGCATCCTTCTTCCCGAAGTAGGTGCTTTCTCTTCCGAGGGTGTCCGAGCTTGTGGGTTCGGAAGGTGATGGGCATTTCGGCTATCAGAACCCTTCACACACCCCTAACTTTCGGCTAAGCATAACTGTCGAGGGACCAACTGGATGCACCCCGCCCAAGGTACAAACCGAACGTCACCAAGATCTAACCGACCACGTGTCCCAATCTCCTGGGCTCTGTAAAACGGTTTTTACTCCAAACTCCTTATAAATACTCTGGAGGCTCCCGAGTAATACATCAAAGGCATACTTTTCTGTCTATTGCTCTCATAAACTCTTCTTCCGTATACTAACTGCGACATGAAAGGTTCCCTCCCTAGCACCACTCCGAGGACTCCCTGACCCTTGTTTCACTGTGCTGTAGGTGTTATTCGAAACCAGAGATACTCCAGAGGCCACAATGTCATACATAAAAGATGTGTTAGAGCATCATCTGGTGTTGTCTGTGGGAATCTATCCCCAAGTCACTGTTGTGGAGACTCAGTGTTCCAAGGACAAGGGAATTCTTAAGTCCCAGTCCATGCTAAAGCCTTAGACAATAGCAAATTAGCTACCCTCAAAGACTTCTCTGCACGAACATCCTCTAATGGTCACGATGGACTTCCTACATGATTTTTAGTGATCCATTCTGGCCAAAATGACACAACAGCTTACCAATGATGCTTACAAGCTCATGTACGCACAAGGACACCCTCCTTAGAAGCCTACCCAAAAAGAAGTCACAGATCGCCTCATCGAAGCTTGGGCAGTAGGAGCCTTCATGATGAGTCATCAACAGAGGACCCGCCATCTCGCGGACCCAACACAGCAAGGTCGAGATCGCGAGAGCAAAAGCCTTTCAGCGATAGAGTCCTACTCCTCAACGAAAAACCTTATCTCCTCACTCACGAAGCTATTCACCTAAAAGGAGACACCATTCCCCCTCGCCACATCATTCTCGGCAAAGGCGAGAAAGCAGTTCACCATTTTAATCGAAAATTTTTTGGAGAGGTTGGATAAGGTCGAGAAGCAAATCTCCTAAAAACCTGTTTGGTCGAGGTTATCTGAAACCTTTACCACAGATGAGTGCCCTTCCATTCATGCAATGGTGCAAGCTCCTATGCCCAATGACTTCCAGGTACCCTGTCTAGAAAATTATGATGGGCAAAGTGACCCACCACCCATCTGACCAAATATAAGAGGAGTATGGTGTTGCACGAAGCTGATGACACCACCCTTTGCAAGTACTTTGAGGTGACCTTGTCCAGGGCGGCTACCGCAGCGTACAACTCCTTGGTGCTAGGAAAATTATGGGATTTCAAGAACTATATACAACATTCACCTAGCAATTCATCAGAAGTAGGCCAATGGCGAAGATGCCAATTCAAATGTTTGACATAGCCCCTAAAAATAGGGAGACTATTTGAGATTATGTCGAATGATTCAATTGGGAGGCCTTCAGTGTCCCAGACTTTCGCCCTGAAATTCGGATTCTAGCCATGATCTAAAGACTAAGGAAGGATTGTCAGCTCTTCTATGAGTTTTTTAAAAGATCCTTCGGACACACTTAAGGAGTTTTACAGAAAATCCAAACAGTATATGACAGCCAAAGAGCTACGAATGAGAGGACCCAAGGTAGATTATCAATCTTCAGAAGGTCAAAATCTGTAACTTCAATATCAAACCAAAGCTAAGGGAAAGCCTCGAAAGCCCTAAAGCAAAAGGCCACTGGCATTCACTCCCTTAAATACCACAAGGACTAACATTCTGATGGCCTTAGAAAGGCAAGGGACCTCAATCTAGCATCCAAAGCCCATGACTTAGAACAACAAGAAAAACATGAAGAAGTACTATCAACTCCATCGGGACAACAGGCATGATACTAAAAACTGCTTCCAGTTGAGAAAGTACATCAAGTCCTTGATTAAGCAAGGGCAACTTTGGCAATACTTATGAATGCCCTCGCTGAAGTCCTAAGAGAAAAGAAATGAAAAGAAAAGGGGTGAAGACGAAGGGCAAATTCGTTTTAACTTAAGTCAACAAACTTAATTTTATTTTTACATCTTTTTTTTCCTAAAACCAATTTCATTTGAAAGCCAATATTATGTAGATGCAATAATCCATTTGAAAGTAAATTTTTATGATGTTGTTAAATTTTTATGAATTTTTCTAGTTTAAGACATTAAAAAAGATTACAAAAAGTTTTCAATGAATTTTTCTAGTTTAAGACATTAAAAAATATAATAAGATTACAAAAATTGTATTTTCAATGGATTATTGCAACTACGTAATATTGAATTTTTATTAAATTAGTTCCAAGTAAAAAAGATGTAAAAATTTCTGAAAGTCAACTTAAGCCTATGACTTTGCCCACATTTGGGGTTGGCCCTACAGAACTTCCAGTCTTGGGATGGATCAACATACCATTAATGCTAAAAGGCACTTCAGTCAGCTTAGGGGAAGAATTCTTTGCTTCCACAATGACAAGGTTTGTCATCATAGATGTTCCTTCGTCCGATAACGTCATTCTCGGCAGATAGACTCAAGGGAACCATCACCTTCAGACTGACGTGAAATACTTGACAACCACATTTGAGATGAAAGAGGGGGACACCAAAATAATCATTGACCAAGCCAAGGTGAGAAAAGAATTTGTCAATGTGAGGCAAACCTCTGCCAAAGTCCATGTTCAGGACACGGTAAAGGATGGCATACCTACAGAAAGTAGAATAAGGGAGGAAAAAAGTGATAGTGAGAATATAAAAACCAAGAATCTAGAACTTGTTCTTACCGAAGTACCCGAGTGGGGAAACATCTGGCCAAAGATGAGAAAAATAGACTTGTACCTCTTTTATTAATGAACAAGGAACTTTTTTCTTACTCCCTGAAGGATATGCCCAAAATAAAACTAGACATAATCCAACACAGTCTTAAGGTAAGCCCCGAAGCTAAGCCCATTCGGTAGAAAAAGCGTAGCATATCAACGCACAAGAATAACTTCATTAAAAAGGAAATCTAACGTTTCTTTGAAGTTGGTACAATAAGGGAAGTTAAATATCCTGACTGGCTTAGCAACATCATCGTTTCCATCAAGGAAAGAAGCGACAAACTCTGAATTTATATCGACTTTAGGAGTGTCAATGATGCTTGTCCTAAGGATTCATATCCTTTACCTATAGTTGACCAGCTGGTGGATTCCACTACCGAATATGGACTATTGAGCTTTCTAGATGCGTTCAATGGGTACCACCAAATTCGAATGAACCTTAAGGATGAGGAAAAAATGGCATTTATAACCGACATAGAGACATACTACTATGTGAGAATGTCATTCGGCCTCAAGAACGTAAGAGCCACATATTAGTGGTTGATGAACAAGGTATTCGATCCCCAGATTAGGAGGAACATGGAAGTATATGTCAATGAGGTGGTAGTTAAAAGAAAATTACCAAGTAGTCACATTGTGGACTTTTAGGAGACTTTCCACCAGCTTCGAACATATGTAATTCATCCTAATCCCAAAAAGTGCATATTCGAAGTAACAGCTGGCAAGTTCCTTGGTTTTATAGTATCCGAGAAAGGCATATATGCTAATCTGAAAAAGATCAAGACCCTGCTCGGATTCTAAATAGCCATAACTATCAAGGATATACAAAAGCTCACTGGGAGAATAACCATGCTTAGCATATTCATATCTAGGTACGGTGATTGGTGTCAACCTTTCTTCAAAGTACTGACCAAGACATCCAAAAGTGATGTTGGGTCAAGCTCTTAAGAACACCCTTGGAATGAAAAGTGTCAAAAAGCTTGGGACAAACTAAAAAACTACCTGTCTTGCTTATCGACACTTCGACAACCCAAGGAAGGAGAACCTTTCACACTTCACCTCACCGTCAGCAAAAAAGCCATAAGTTCAATTCTGATCAGAGGGAAAGCGGGAAAGCAATGGCCGATGTACTATGTCAGCAAGTCCTTGCACAAGGCCGACACATGATATCCAATATTGTAGAAAGTAATCTATGCCTTAATCATGGCAAGTAGAAGACTTTGGCCATACTTCCAAGGACACTCCATCATAGTCCAAAGTAATTTGCCTATGAGGGACATCATGAAGAAGGTGGATCATTTGGGGCGATTTTCAAAGTGGTTTATTGAGCTCGGAGAATACATGATGCGAACCCCTATGGTATAATGATCATGAAACGCACCCAAGATGTGATTCAAGCTCCACAAGACATCAAAAAGACTAGGTTTGAAACCCCCACCCCTAATCAACCTGTGATTAGAAACAATAAGTATAGAACTCCAAGAACATAAGCACACTAGTGCACCAAGGCAGTCCACCAAGAACCAAAGAGAAAACCTCTCCAAAGAGCAATATTATTTCAGCATTAATATGTGTGTTTACATCCAAAATATGTGCCTTTATATAGGCCTAAACTAGGGTAAAAATCTAGGCAAAATTCGCAACCCAAGTCACCCAGGAAACCTAGTTACAAAGCACTCAAGAAAACCTAGTCAAACTAGGACTCCTAAACCTTTCTAACCTTGTTTAGTGTATGCAGCGTATGCCACTTGTCCTAAGTGACCTGAATTAATTTCATAGCCTAAATAACATCCTAAATAATGTATTTAAATATGAATTGAATGAAAATAAAATGCAAATACAAGATTAAACCCGAAAACCCCCAAATAGCCTTTTTGGGTGCATTTTTGGGCACTTTAGGGTTTTCACTTGTATCTTCAGCTCCAAACTTGAATCTTTGAGTTCCAATGGCATGAATCTTCCTCTTAGATGTGGTAAAGAAGGTCTGGAAAGTTAGAGCTCAAAAATTCAACTTTTGGACACAAAATGCAACAAGAACACTTAAGGTGGCTCAAATGGTGCACTTTGAGTGGTGTCCTTGGTGTCCTTGTTTTGTGACTTGTCTAAGCACTCCAGAACTAAGTACCCAGCATGTCCATCATCTCCATATGGTGTCTTGAGAATTCCAGTAGCTCCTTGTGAAGTTTCGTGTCCATTCTCTATGAAGAAACTTGAAACAAAGCCTTGTAGTGCACTTGAGAGCTCTTTAGCTTTCTTCCTTGTCATGGGTCCACTAAAAACCTTCAATGGGTCCTTGTCTTCTCCATGTGTGCCTTCCTCAATCATATCAACTCCCCCCTCCTTAGAAGGATTTGTCCACGAATTTGCATGTTCAAACAAAGATAAATCAGAAACATTAAAAGTAGCACTCACATTGTACTCACCCGGCAAGTCTAGCATGTATGCATTGTCATTGATCTTCTTAATGACTTGGATGAAGCTTAGTCCTTCTTGCAGCTAGAAATATTTCTTTTCTCATGTGTAACCAAACCCATCTCTAGGCTCAAACACAACTTTCCTTCAGCCGTGGTTGGCTTTCTTAGCAACTTGTTGATTTTTTAGTTCAATTTGTTGCTTAACCTTCTCATGCAACCTCTTGATGCTCTCGGCCTTCTTACTACCATCCAAACTAGGTACCTCATGAGTAGGTAATGGTAAAAGATCCAATGGAGTTAAAGGATTAAAACCATAAACAATCTCAAAAGGTGACAAATTAGTAGTAGAATGCATGGACCTATTATAAGCAAATTCTACATGAGGCAAACAATCTTCCCAAGCTTTCAAATTCTTACCAATGATTGCTCTAAGCATGGACCCTAAAGTCCTATTAGCTACCTCAGTTTTCCCATCAGTTTGTGGGTGACAAGATGTGGAAAACAAAAGCTTAGTTCTTAGCTTACCCCACAAAGTCCTCCAAAAGTGGCTTAGAAACTTAGTGTCTCTATCCAAAACTATTGTTCTAAGAACACCATGAAGTCTAACAATCTCTTTGAAAAACAATTCAGCCACATGAATAGCATCATCAGTCTTATTGCATGGAATAAAATGAGCCATCTTAGAAAACCTATCAACTACAACAAAGATTGAGTCACGGTTTCCCTTAGTCCTAGGCAATCCAACAATGAAGTCCATAGAAAGATCTACCCATGGATGACTAGGTGTAGGAAGTGGTGTGTATAACCCATGTGAAGTGTGAGTGGATTTTGCTTTCCTACATGCAATGCATTGCTCACATACCTTCTTCACATCCTTTACCATATTCGGCCAATGGTAATGTTCCTTCAAAGTATGCAAAGTCTTGGCTTGTCCAAAGTGTCCCATAATTCCTCCATAATGACCTTCCTTTGTGAGCAATTCCCTCAAGGATGTCTTTGGTATGCACAACCTGTTTTCTTTGAAAAGAAACCCATTAACTTGATATAACTTCTCAAAAGCAAACTTAGAACACTTAAAATAAATCTCACCGAAATCATCATCATTAGCATATAAATCCTTCAAGTGTTCAAAACCCAAAACTTTTGCATCTAAAGCCGAAAGTAAAGCATACCTTCTTGAAAGTGCACCCGCCTTTACATTATCCTTACCTTGCTTGTATTTGATAACATATGGGAATGACTCAATGAACTCTACCCATTTAGCATGCCTCCTAGTCAACTTACCTTGCCCACTAAGAAATTTAAGGGCTTGGTGGTCAGTGTGAATCACAAACTCTCTTGGCCACAAATAATGTTGCCAAGTCTCCAAAGCTCTTACCAAAGCATAGAGCTCCTTGTCATGTGTGGGATAGTTCAAGCAAGCACCATTCAACTTCTCACTAAAGTATGCAATGGGGCGGCCTCTTTGCATCAATACAGCTCCAATGCCTATACCTGAAGCATCACACTCAACTTCAAAAGTATTAGCAAAGTTAGGCAAAGCTAAAAGTGGTGCATGGCATAACTTTTCTTTTAACAACCTGAAAGCATCTTCTTGAGCTTTTCCCCACTTAAATCCCACATTCTTCCTTATAACTTCAGTTAGAGGTGCAGCAATGGTAGAAAAATTCCTAACAAACCTATAGAAGCTAGCTAACCCATGGAATGATCTCACCTCAATAATGGATGTTGGCGTCAGCGATTCTTGTATGGCTCTCACCTTCTCTTGATCTACCTCAATTCCATGTGAACTCACAACAAATCCAAGGAAAACAACTTTGTCAACACAAAAAGAGCACTTCTTCAAGTTAGCATACAACTTTTGTCCTCTTAAAGTGCTTTGTACTTGTGTGAGGTGTCCAACATGCTCTTCTAAGTTCTTGCTATATACTAAGATATCATCAAAATACACAACAACAAACCTACCAATGACATCACGCAAGACATGATTCATAAGTCTCATGAAAGTACTAGGAGCATTAGTTAGTCCAAAAGGCATAACTAACCATTCATAAAGTCAAATCTTTGTTTTGAAAGCAGTTTTCCATTCATCCCCTTCCCTTATTCTAATTTGATGGTACGTACTTTTTAAATCAATCTTTGAAAACAAAGTAGAACCATGCAACTCATCAAGTATATCATCAAGTCTAGAAATAGGATGTCTATACTTTACAGTGATCTTGTTGACAGGCCTACAATCCATGCACATGCACCATGAACCATCCTCCTTTGGCACCAAAAGTACAGGTACGGCACAAGGACTCAAACTTTCCCTCACAAGGCCTTTGTCCAACAACTCCTTTACTTGCTTCTCAATCTCCTTAGTCTCCTCGGGATTGGTTCTATAATCTGGCCTATTTGGAATTGGTGCTCCCGGGACTAGGTCTATTTGCTGCTCAATGCCCTCTAATTGGAGGCAAACCTCTTAGATCTTCAGGGAAAACATCTTCAAAGTCCTGCAACAAAGACACAACAACACTAGGAAGATGTGTTAGATCATTGACAACAAGTAATGATTCTTTGTAAATTAAAAGAAGCACTGGTCTTTGTGCTTGAATGGCTTTCCTCACATCACTCATTTTAGCATTATAGCACTCTTTCTTACCACTCAACTTCCTTTCATTATTTTCCCTCGGGAACTCTCTTCTCTTCTTCCCCTCAAGTTCACTCTCCTCACTTGTTCTCTCATGTTGTCTCTCAGCTTTCCCCTCTTCACTCTCGCCCTCAACTTTCCCTTCATTTATTTTTCTCTCAACCTTACTTTGAAGTTTCCTTTGATCCTCCAAAACTTGTTGTGGTGAAAGTGAACTAAGTGTAACCGGCCTTCCTTCATAGACAAATGAGTACAAGTTTTTCTCTCCATCATGTATGATTTTCTTATCAAATTTCCAAGGCCTTCCAAGCAAAATGTGGCAAGCATGCAAAGGAACAACATCATAAATAATTTCATCATGGTAAGTACTGATTTTGAATTTAACCAAAACTTGATTTACCACCTTTACCTCCTTGGCATCATTCAACCATTAAAGCCTATATGGTTGTGGGTGCTTTTGTGTTGGAAGCTTCAATTTTTCCACCATGGTTGAACTTTCTACATTGGTGCAACTCCCTCCATCAACTATGAGGTTGCACACTTGATCTTTGATTCGACATCTAGTGTGGAATATGCACTCCCTTTGGTTGGCCTCCTTCTTAGCTTGCACACTTAGAGCTCTCCTAGCAACAAAAGCAAAGTCACCCTCCTCGGGCTCAAGTGTGTTTTGCTCTTCATCTTCCAAAAGTGGTATCTCCTCATGGCATCCTCCTCCTCGGATGTGATCTCACCATCATCTTTGAGAATCATCACCTTTTTGTTAGGACGATCTCTCATGTAGTGCCCCTTGCCTCTACACTTGAAGCATTCAATCTCCCTTGACTTGGGCACATCTTTGGGTGGCACCTTGGGTTTGTCTTGTTGAGGCCGAGTAATGCCTCCCTTGGTGGCTTCCACTTTTGGCTTAGGTGCCTCCTTACTCCATGTTCCCCTCCAAGTGGAACTTCCTCCTTGAGCCATCTTGGATGCCTTAGACCTCTTGATGATTCTTTCGGCCTTATTGGCATGGTGAAGCAAATCCTCCATGTTGACATATGGCACCATCTCCACTTTGTTGGCAATCTCATGGTTAAGGACATTTATGAATCTAGCAATGGTAGCCTCCTCATCCTCAATGATATTGGCTCAGGTCAATGTCATCTCCAAGTCCTTGTGGTAGTCCTCCACACTCTTTTGGCCTTGTACAAGCCTTTGAAGTTTGAGGTGTTGATCTCTATAGTAGTAACTTGGAACAAATCTCTTTCTCATCATGGCTTTAAGAGCTTTCCATGTATTGATGGGTTCCTCCTCATTCCTCCTCCTAGAAGTGACAACTTGGTTCCACCATACAAGAGCATAATCAGTGAATTCAATAGTAGCCACTTTAACTTTCTTTTCCTCAGAATAGTGATGGCACTCAAACACCATCTCAATCTTTTGCTCCCACTCCCAATATGCATTTGGATCACTCCTCCCTTGGAAAGGTGGAATGGTGAGTTTAATGGAGCTTAGATTGTTGTCCTCTCTTGGCTCCCCTCTCCTTGGAAGCCTATGGTCATGCCAATGCCCTTCTTCCTCCTCGGGTTCTTCTCTCCTTGGACCTCTCCTTGGTTGCAAGATGGGATTTGGTCTCCTTGGCAACCTCAAGTCAATGTCCTCAATCCACCTCACAAGTCTATTGAGAGTTTCTTGAAGCTCTCTCATGGTTGGCTCATCATTGTTCCCCACTTCCATCCTCCTATCCTCCTAGCCCTCCATACTCCTGAAAATAACAAAGATCTTCACAAACACTCACCTCACATGTTTCACTCAAAATATGAACACTCAATCACTTAATTTGTTAGTGAGATATTGCTATTCAAAGAGTTCTCAAAAGTTCTAAGAAAACAATCCTCAAAGCACACAAGAAAACTAGAATTTTTGAAGAACTATTTTCACTCCAAAAGAGGTGGGCTAAACAAGCTTTAAAAGACTCTAGGAAGCCCTTGCAATTGATGATCACAAGAACCACAAAGAAAGCTTTTTAGCTTAAAAACAATGGGATAGGTTTTGGGGCACAAAACTTCCAACACTTTGTAAAAAAAACTTTTCTTTTTGCAATCTTTCTTTTCTTTGTTCTTTTCTTTTCTTTTCCTTTTTTTTTCTATTTTTTTTCCTATTTTTGCTTGTGTTTTGATGCTAAAACAACGTTCTCCTTGAGGTTCCTTGCTGCCAAAGACAAAAAGTCAGTTTTCGATTCTGCCAAAACAAGAAACTATGAAAACATGCACAATTTGAAACAACTTTTGTTGTACCGAAACTTCCTCAACTTGGGTCCTTTTTTTTTTGGTGTTTTCTTGACTCTAGGATGCTAGAAACAATGAAAAAAAGAAAGATTAATAGGGCTGGACATGAAACAGAAAGATAAGAAATAATCAGGAACAAACAATTTGAAACCGAGAAAACTAGACAACACGGATTGACTTCTTTTTGTTGTTTTTGTGATTTTCAGACTTGAACAAGGATGGAATAAAAAGGACAGACCTGAAACAAGAAGAAAAAGGATTAAAACAGAGAATTAAGACACGAAATTACTGGAAACAAATTGAAAGAAAACCGAAGATAAACAAGAACACAAGATATGTCCTTCAATGGAACTTGTGGCTCTGATACCAACTGATGCGAACCCCTATGGTATAATGATCATGAAACGCACCCAAGATGTGATTCAAGCTCCACAAGACATTAAAAAGACTAGGTTTGAAACCCCCACCCCTAATCAACCTGGGATTAGAAACAAGAAGTATAGAACTCCAAGAACACAAGCACACTTGTGCACTAAGGCAGTCCGCCAAGAACCAAAGAGAAAACCTCTCCAAAGAGCAATATTATTTCGGCATTAATCTATGTGTTTACATCCAGAATATGTGCCTTTATATAGGCCTAAACTAGTGTAAAAATATGGGCAAAATTCGCAGCCCACGTCACCTAGGAAACCTAGTTACAAAGGACTCAAGAAAACCTAGTCAAACTAGGACTCCTAAACCTTTCTAACCTTGTTTAGTGTATGCAACGTATGTCACTTGTCCTAAGCGACCTGAATTAATTCCATAGCCTAAATAACATCCTAAATAATTTATTTAAATAGCAATTGAATGAAAATAAAATGCAAATACAAGATTAGACCCGAAAACCCCCAAATAGCCTTTTCGGGGTGCATTTTTGGGCACTTTAGGGTTTTCACTTGTATCTTCAGCTCCAAGCTTGAATCTTTGAGTTCCAATGGCATGACTCTTCCTCTTAGATGTGGTAAAGAAGGTCTGGAAATTTAGAGCTCAAAAATCCAGCTTGTGGACACAAAATGCAACAAGAACACTTAAGGTGGCTCAAATGGTGCACTTTAAGTAGTGTCCTTGGTGTCCTTGTTTTGTGACTTGTCTAAGCACTCCAGAACTGAGTACCAACATGTCCATCATCTCCATATGGTGCCTTGAGAATTCTAGTAGCTCCTTGTGAAGTTCCATGTCCATTCTCCATGAAGAAACTTGAAACAAATCCTTGTAGTGCACTTGACAGCTCTTTGCTTTCTTCCTTGTCATGGGTCCACTAGAAACCTTCAATGGGTCCCTGCCTTCTCCATGTGTGCCTTCCTTGATCATATCAATACAACATCATATATGAGCCAAGAAAATCAATAAAGGCCCAAGCCTTGGCAAACTTTATAGCCAAATTACCAAAGAGCGAGAATATACTAGAGAACTCCGGGGATGAGGATCCTGAATGGGTGTTCTTCATAGATGGCGCTTCGAGGTCAGAACACTAGGGCACTAGTATAGTACTATGGACCCGAGGGAATGGAGACCACAAAGGCCATTAAATTCAGATTCCAAGTCACCAACAACATTGCTAAATACGAAGCTCTCATAGCAGGCTTACGGTTGGCAAAAAGAATCAGCATAAAGGCCTTCAAGGCTTACAGTGACTCCTAACTAGTTGTTCAAAAACTGACAAGGGAATATGATACCAAAGCTCAAAAGTTGGCAAAATATCATGATCTCATTAAAGAACTGGTTCAGAAGTTTGACAAGCTATAGATTGAGAGGATACCTCAGAAGTAAAACATGGAAGCAGACATACTGGCCAAATCAAAATAGTCCACCGAGGAGCTTAACTCCCCGAGCATAGCCATCATGGCAGTAGCAGCCACGGAAAAAGGATGGAAAAACTCCATAAAGGAATACTTGACAAGTAACTCTTTGCCCGAAAACCCTCGAGAAATGGCAATGATACAAATAAGGTCAAGGAGATATTTCTTAATCAGAGAAGAATTATATAGACAAGGATATTCCAATCCCCTGCAAAAGTGCATAGATGAAGACAACACAAAAATAATGCTTAAAGAGGTCCATGAGGGGATATGTGGATCTCACATTAGAACAAATGCGTTAGCTAGAGTACTACTTCGGCAGGGATATTTTTTGCCCACTATAAAAAAGGACGCTCGACAGTTCATTAAGCGATGTCCTAAGTGCCAAAGACATTCATCTATGTAAAAGGCACTTCAGAGGTAATAACCTTGGCTAGCTATCCTTGCCTTTTCACTGTATAGGGAATCGTCCTCATTGGTCCTCTTCCTAGGGCACCAAGAGGCATCAAATACTATAGATTACTTTACAAAATGGATTGAAGTCGAACCCTCAGCAACAATCTTATTCAAGGATATCCAAAAGTTCATTTGGAAAAACATTGTTTGCAAATTCAGCTGCCCGAGGGTGATAGTAGCAAACAATGGTATCCAATTTATTCATAAAGGGTCCCAAGAATTTGCCGCCAACCTTGGGATAAAAATACACTTCGTTCCAGTAGCACATCCCAAGAGCAATGGACAAGTGGAGTTATCAAATAGGACTTTGAAGGATGGCTTGAAGAAAAGACTTGACAAGGGCAAGGGAAAGTGGCCTAGTGAATTATCTAGTGTACTATAGAGTTACCGAACAACCCCTAGAAGAGCTGCGGGGCAAACTTCTTTTTCTCTTATATTCGGAATAGAAGCCTTAATCCCTATCAAAATAGTGAAGCCTTTTCCAGGGATATAGGTGTTCAACGAACGAGAAAACAACCTCGACCTAAGGGCCAAACTTGATATGCTCAAGGAACATAGGGAAATGGTTGAACTCCAGAGAAGAACTTTCCAACAACAGGTTGCTATCGCAGTAAACTTAAAAGTTATGAAAAAGGGGGATCAAAGTGAGAGATCTTGTCCTCCAAAGGGCTAAATTAGAACCTCGAAGACCCTCTCATGACGTATTTCATGCAAATTAGGCAAGACCTTATTTGGTTATCAAAAAAGTTCGGCTAATAGTTTTTAAGATCGAGAATGGCGAGGGTGAAGAACTGAAAAACACATGGCATTCGGACACTTTGAAAAAATACTACACTTAGAAAAATTTCTGGGAAAGATTTTGCTAAGAAAAATTGTACAAATGCTAAGTGCCTTAGGTAGATAAAGTGTTGATTGAAATTAGCCAAAAAAGGTACCTGAATATGGTGCCCTAAAACACTTAAACAAATTTTTATCCATCAAGTATTGCTCAAATTTTGCCAAAGATGGCAAACATGTTATCCATTGAAGCATTTTTGCCGAAGATGGTGATTGAGCTATGTATTAAGCATCTCACCAGAAATACCGAAGATGCACAATCAAATGAATACATCATAACTGAAGAAGAAAATATCTGGGACTTAGACAAAATCTCGAGCACAAAGATGGAATAAAGAGCATTCCACTAAACAGAAGGAAGAAAAGTACATATAGTTGGGGAAAAAAAGAGTCCGAAGACCCTACCAACTATTCCTCTGCGTCCTCTCCTTGAGACTCTTTGAACACGACATTATCTTCAATCTCTGGAGGTTTCTGAGGAAGGCATAAGAATTTAGTCTTCGACCATTCAGATGAAAACCTTCTGGGATGTCGAGTGCCTAAAGAAAAGAACGTCCAGATTTGGGTAGTGAGTAAAGATTTAGTGACAAGCTAAATAGAAACAATCCTGGAAGGATCACTTCATCATCTCATCAGCCTTCTCCTTTTCTCCCTTTAAAGCTTCTACCTCCTTCTTTTTCTTCTTCCTCCAATTCTTCAACTGCTCGATCTCAACCAGAAGTTGGGTCTTCTCCAAAAAAGCCTGGCCTACCCTAAAGACCAAAGAATCATGATCCTTCCGAAGAGCCTTGTTGGTAGATGTTTGCTCTACCAACATTGCTCCTAAATCGTTCACCTTGGAGGTGTAGTCCCCAAAAAGCTTCTGGGTACTCTTGGCAAGTTCTTGGTGAAGTCCTACAAACCCTTCTTTGGCAATTTTGCTCAACTCGCCATACTTGTAATAGGTACTCACCAAGGCTTCCTTGCTCTTTGCCAAATTTTCCTCTATCTAGGCACGAATCATGGTCTGCTTAGCAGAACATGCTCAGAAGTACCCCCCATAAGTGAGCATCTGCACAAAATAAGGCAAAGGTTAAAACAAAAGCTTGAACAAATAACAAAAATTTTCTAAGTACCAGAAGAGAATTATCATGCTCGATAATCCAAGCAGCCAAATCTCTTCATTTAGACATGACTTCATCAAAAATTGGAAGTAGCATTGGTCATGATGCCCCTCATGATTTGAGGGACCATTTTCTGGCAGTCTCCTGAGAATAAGTCCATATCCTTGCATGATTAACTACCTAATCAGGAACAGGCAACTGCTCTGCAAGATCGTGCTGAAGTTCCACTACCACATTATCCCTTAGCCATTCATCTATAAAGTCTAGAATTCCAAAAAAAACCAAAAATCCTAGATGAAAGGTCAAAGGCCAAACCTAGTAAATGGACCACAGGGTCTTCGACCTTAGAGTCACTCACCTCAAGGATGTCAGCCAGAATATCCTTCCCTAGCTGAAAGTACAGCCAAAAAAATCCCTAGAGTCTCCGTAGTGAAATGGGGACTAGGCAGAGTCGACAAAATGGCGACCTCAGGAATGACATCCTTGACTTCCTCCAGGACTTTGAGAGGGGGAGGAAGAGAGTCCTTTTGACTTTCATTTGGTGAAGCTCCCCCGAGGGTTGCCCTTACTTTCTTTTAAGGGCTTTTTTTTTTCCTTGCTCGCCCTTCTCGACTTGACCAAGGAATAGGCTCTTAAAGAAGTCAGCCGATTTATCTCCCATCTCTTAAAAATGAAAAAACATCAGTGTAAGTGTAAATTGATTTAACAAGTAGCGGACAAGAAGTAACTAACTCTTCAAAAGGGCTTCGTAAGAAAGTCTCTTCCGAAGGAACAGAACAATTGAAGATTTCTTCCCACCTATCTTTGGCTTAGGCATTGTGGAGTCGGTAATATGTTCCTTAATAATGCCTAACTCCTAAAGGACCTCTTCGGTCATCTGGTTCCACCTGATAGGAAAAGGGTAAAGTGGACGTGAAGGTGCCTGATCATGCCAATCGACTACCTCTCTAATGCAGCTATCAAATTCCTCGAACTTGGACTTTAGCTCTTCGATTAAGAGCTTCGCCAAATCATCACGTCAATCACCAAAGTCCCTGAAGCCCACTCCATCAACAGATCTTTCTAGCTCTCTACCACCTCCACGAAGAAGTATTTCTCTTGCCAACCTCGCCAGCTATCCTTGGTGGCAAAAGTAAAGGTATACTTCTTGCTCCCAGTCCCCCAGGGAAGCAATAAGTAAAACAATGACTTTAGAATGGGGTAAAGTAATATTTCATAAAAAAGATGAAGTGAGGAGCTATCTTAAAAACCCCAAACATACATAGGAAGGTGTTGAAGTAGGAGTATGAATTTTGGGGTAGTTGATTAATAGTTATGCTATGGAACCTACAAAAGTCACATACCATCTTTGGTGGAGGATACCAAAGGCCGACTTTCAGCTAGGATTTAAAGACTATTACTTCATTTTTTCGAGGGCGGTAGCTTGATTTGCCATGTTTAGGACCTCTTATTTTAACATAGGAAGAGAGGAAAAATTTTGCTTGTCACTTCTTCACTTTCTCTGAAATGGTGCAGCTCGGATGAGAATTGAGAGAGCTCTAACTCTCTTCGCAGCACTAACTTCAGCACTCCAAACTTCCATCTCAGAATCTTAGAAGCTCTAACTTCGACAGAAGAAAAGGAGGAAAAGGAAAAGAAATAACAACTTTGGAAGTCACACCCACCTGTTCACAACTTGAAAAAGCTAGAAAACCAACGCAACAAACTACCAAAAATTGCTTCACCATAAAGAAACACTAGAAAGAGAAAAGGAAAACTTGCAAATGAGGAGAATGAAAGTAAAGAACAAAATGAGAAGTGAAGAACTTCTGAATCGAACAAGGAAATACATAGCTCGAGGGCGGCAAATTGTCACACCCCACACAGGCCCCAACCTGTGCAGTCTCAGTGCCACTCACATACTACCTAGAAAGTTATTAAAACACTTGTGTTCTTAAGTGTTATGAGTGAACAATTAAATTTGGCCAACTTTCTTTTGGATAGTTTTAAGTCTTATTTTCTTAAGCTGAGAACCTAGGAGGTGCCCCAGGAGGCTTATGAGAAGTTCTGTGTACTTTGCTTGCAGTTTAAGTTAAGGCCCAACCACTAACTTGCAACACAAGGCAAGGCTGAATCAATAACTTGCATTACAAGCAAGGCATGCACTTAAACCTTTAAGTGTCTAGAATGTGTGCTCATCAAGTGTACTACTTCTATGCATGACAACCAAGAAACCCACATCTTTGCAAACTTTGAAAACAAGGTTTTCATGCTCATGTACATTCGGCCAATTAAAGAACACAAGAGGTACATCACATAACAACTTGTCCATAATCACATAAACTTAGTATAACTTGGCATATAAGCATCCAACATATGTACATCCAAAACCAAGTTCAACCGAGGCTACATATATACACAAAATAGCCACATACAAGCATCACTTACTTGGCAACCTACCAAGGATGCTACAAGTCCAAAACTAGCCAAGTTTAAGCATTACAAGCCATCCTACCTAAGTCACCCGAAAAGCACCTTAAGGGTGCAATACAGAAGCACACACTGAAGTACAAGCCCAATAACTATGTTCATGGTTATGAAAGTGAACACAACTATCAAAGCCGTAGTCCACATCTCCATCACTCTCCTAGACAAGTCCCACAGCCTACTCAAGCCTGCAAAACTTAGTACATAAGTTTCTATACAACATAAGACTTGTATATATATACACTTAGACAAGCCAAGTTTTAGTTTGGCACATATCTTGAGCAATAAGGTACTAACTTAATACACAAGCAAGCAAATCAAGTACACTACTCAAGCTCATTTCCTTTTCCTAAAATACAAACAATATGGGCATGAGTTTTACAACTCAATAAGGTTCATTACGATTCATGAATGAGTCTATTTAGTTAAGTCCGTGACTTAACCTCCCCAATGCTTATTTAACCTGCAATAAAGACATGAAAACACCACAAATAAAATATATACATATAATAACCGAAACATATAATCATGATAACACTACCTATAATTGGTTAGCAAGCACAAACAAATCAAACAATGCACACAACACACCCACACACCACATTAATCTCTCGGCCGAAGCCACTAGTAAGTGTCCATGTGCAATCTTGCACTCCAAGCTTCACCATTTCATTCGCCAAACCACTAGAGCTCTGAATTCACTAGCAAGTTGGCCTAACTTACCAAGAATTCTAACACTTGCCATTAACTTGACTAGCTAGCCAAACCGTAATGAACCCGAAAGTTCAACCATATGCCCATCTAGAAAACTAAGACCACATAGGATAATTAACTATCACTTAGCTGCCATTAACTAGTTGAACATGGAACTATACAAGAAATCAAGTATAACATGAACCTTACCCTTAAACACAAGCTTGAGCTCTCGGTTTGTACTTGAATGCCCAAGACCAAGCTTGCAACTTCAAGTCTAAGGTCACCTAGTGCCCACAACACTAATTCCAAGCTTAATTTTCCTTCTAAGCTCCAATTCCCCTCCAATTTCACAAGAATCCGGCAGCAACTCTTCAAGAACACCAAGAACACTTCTCGGCCTTGCAAAGATGGAGGTTGGACCCGAAATGAAGTTTTTTCGGCTAAATGGTAACATGAAAAAATAGATTAAGTGCCACATGTCCCACTTATTGGTGCTAATGACATTCTCGGCCTTGCATTAGTTTGCATGGCTCTATTAACCCACTTAAGCTTCATAGTCCCATATTAAGCACTCAGTTAAGAGTGCAATATGGCCCTTAAGTTTAGTTTCTCGCCATTAGCTACATAACCATTTTTCATGTGCAATTAGGACCCGAATGTTCTCAGCTTTTCACTTACATCACCATTCTCACTTTCAATCAGGCCACTCATGTTTATTTTGCATTTTCTTACATTCTTGGCATGGGCCAAGTACTGAGGGATGGTCCTGACAATTCCTCCCTCCTTAAAGAATTTGGTCCTCCAAATTCTTCACCAATCTAGGATACAACTGAGGGTAACTCTTGGCAATTTCCTATTCTACTTCCCAGGTTGCCTCTTCAGGAGTGTGGTTACTCCACTGAACTTTGATCATAAAGATCCACTTGCTTCTTAGCTTCCTAGTATCCCTAGCTAGGAATTGGATTGGTACATACTCATAAGAAAGGTTTGGTGCTACAGGTACACAAGTAGGTATCTCTATCTGCTTAGAACTTGGAACATATTTCTTGAGTAGACTCACATGAAACACATCATGTATGTTACCAAGTTCTGATGGCAAATCCAACTAATATGCCACATTTTCAACCTTAGCCAATATTTGATATGGCCCTATATATCTGGGTGCTAGCTTTCTTTTCTTTCCAAATTTTATTACTCCTTTCATAGGAGAAACTTTAATCCACACCCAGTCCCCTTCCTGGAATTCCAAGTCTCTCCTCCTTTTTAGGTTGGCATAAGACTGCTACCTATCATTTGCAACTTTGATTCTTACCTGAATCAATTTTATCTTTTCAGTGGTCTCCTTAATAATGTTTGCTCCTAACTCCAACTTATCTTCTGGCTGATGTTAGCAATGAGGAGTAATACACTTTCTGCCATACAATGCTTCATAAGGGGCCATTCCAATCACTGAATGGTATCCATTATTATAGGAGAACTCCACTAAGGGAATATGCACATCCCATTCTCCCTGAAAGTCAATGACACAACACCTTAACATATCTTCCAGAGTTTGAATTGTTCTCTCTGTTTGTCCATCAGTCTGTGGATGGTATGCTGAGCTAAACTTGAGTATAGTTCCTAATGCCTAATGTAGGGATTTCCAAAACCTAGGAGCCCTATCTAATACAATGTCATCAGGTACTCCATGTAATCTCACTATCTCTCTTATATAAAGTTGTGTAAGCTTATCCAAAGAATCGGTGAGATTCATGGGAAGAAAATGAGCTGCCTTGGTCAATCTATCCACAATGACCCAAATGGCATTATGCTTTCTCCTTGTCAGTGGCATTCCCACCAAAAAATCCATAGATATGGATTCCCATTTTCTCTCAGGTATGGGCAAGCTTTGAAGCTTCCCTCCTGGTTTCTGGTGCTCAACTTTCACCTATTGGCACACTTCACATTTTGCTACATGAGCACTAATGTCTCTTTTCATATATGGACACCAAAAGTAAGCTCTAAGAACATGGTACATCTTTGTGGCTCCTGGATGCATACTCAACTTACTAGAGTGTGCCTCTTCCAGAATTTGAAATCTTAAGTCATCCTTTTCAGGCACATACATCCTATTCTAGAAGTATAACATTCCTTGCTTATAGGAGAATCCTTGAAAAAGTTCTCCCTTCTTCTGTCCAAACACTAGTCCCATGTGCTCATCTCTAGACTGAGCTTCTCTGATAAGCTATTTCCATTCTGGGGTAATAGTGAGTACACTAAGCTGCTTACCTTCCCAAGCTAGCCACTGACTTGCCAAGCAAGTAAGGCTAAGGCTCTCGACCTTATACTCCACTTCTCCACCCTTCAGCACTCCAGTATAGTTCCTGCTCAGGGCATCAGTGACATGATCAAAGAAGGCACAACCAAGGATGGGAGCTGCTGGAATATGCAAGGAATCGTATAGAGATGATGGCCAAGCTTGGATGTTGACAGATTGGCAATATTTTGGTAGAAAAATCATATCTTGAGCTAAAAAGTCAGAATTGAGTGATTCTTGATTCATTGGAAAGATAACATCTGGAGCTACAAATCATAGGAAGACCACCAAACCCAGTTTTCACATTAAGGAGGTCCAATTTAGCTTCAAAGTTGCGATTTACGAGTTATCGCTGGTTTAAAAGCAGTTGCAGTATTTTGGGCATATCTTTGGCTTTAGATGCCCATTTTATGTGATTCAGGTGTCATTTCAAAGCTAAGAAAGATATCTACAACTTTCATGCTTTGCATTTTGAGAAATCATGGCTGTATCAAGCTCAAATGTCAGATTGAAGTTGAAGACACAAGCCAAAACCACCCGAGAAGATTATTTTGGGATTTTTATGGCCAATCTTGTTTTGTAACGTATTTTATTTTATTTCCTATTTATTTACATTATTTAGGATGTTATTTAGGCCATGGAAGTGATTCAGGTCACTTAGGATAAATGGAATTCGCTGCACACCTTAAACATGTGTTAAAAGGGTGTAGGAATCCTAGTTTGACTAGGTTTTCTTGAGTCCTTTGTAACTAGGTTTCCTAGGTGACTTGGGCTGCGAACTTTGCTGAGTTTTTTACCCTAGTTTAAGCCTATAAATAGGCATATATTCTGGTTGTAAACAATAGCCTTGACATGAAATAATATTGCTACTTTGAAGAGAATTTCTCTTTGGTTCTTTGTGGACTACCTTGGTGCACAAGTGTGCTTGTGTTCTTGGTGTTCTTATACTTCTCGTTTCTAGTCACAGGTTGATTAGGGACGGGGGTCTTAAAATCCAGTCTCTTTGATGTCTTATGGAGCTTGAAAAACATCTTGGGTGCGTTTCATGGTCTTTATACCATCGGGGTTCGCATCAATCAGCCACTACATTGGCTTTCCGAGCTATGTATTCAATCACACAGTCAAAATCTTTTAGGTACTCTAACCACCTTCTCTGCCTCATATTCAAGTCCTTCTGAGTAAAAAAGTACTTAAGACTTTTATGGTCTGTATATACCTGAAATCTATTACCCAACAGGTAATGTCTCCATTGCTTAAGGGCAAAGACTACTGCTACTAATTCCAAGTCATGCACTGGATATTTTTTCTCATGTGGTCTTAATTGTCTAGACCCAAAAGCAATGGCTCGCTTTTCCTACATTAGGTCACATCTTAGTCCTACATGAGAGGCATCAGTATACACCTCATATTCCTTTTCAGGGTCTGGTAGGACTAACACAGGAGCTGTTGTCAGTCTCCTTTTAAGCTCTTGGAAGCTTTCCTCACATTTGGTCTCCCAGGTAAATTTCTGGTTCTTTCTGGTTAACTGGGTCATGGGTGCTACTATAATAGAGAATTTTGGTACAAATCTCCTATAATAGCTAGCCAACCCTATGAAACTCCTAACTTCCCTGACATTCTGGGGCTGCTTCCAATTCAGGATTGACTTTACCTTTTCAAGATCTACTGCCAACCCTTGATCATTTATCACATGACCCAGAAACCCAATTTCCTGAGTCCAAAATTTGCACTTACTTAACTTCCCATAAAGCTTATGTTCTTGGAGCAAGCCAAGCACTACTTTTAAGTGTTCTTTATGGGTTTCCTCATCTTTAGAGTACACCAAAATATCATCAATGAATACTACCACAAAGTGGTCTAGGTGTGCTCTGAACACTCTCTGCATTAAGTCCATAAAGAATGCAGGTGTATTAGTAAGCCCAAATGGCATTACTGTTTATTCAAACTGTCCATACTTAGTCCTGAAAGCAGTATTAGGTATGTCCTCCTCCTTAACTCTTAACTGGAAATATCTAGACCTTAAATCTATTTTGGAAAACACCCTTGCTCCTTTCAACTGGTCGAATAGATCTTCTATTCTTGGGAGAGGATACTTGTTCTTAATGGTCAGAGCATTAAGTTTTCTGTAGTCTATACAGAGTCTAAGGGTCCCATCCTTCTTCTTTACAAACAATACAGGTGCTCCCCAAGGACACACACTGGGTCTGATGAACCCTTTCTCAAGTAGTTCATCTAACTACTTCCTCAATTCTACCATTTCAGGTAGTGCCATCCTATATGAAGCAGTAGACACTGGTGCTGCTCCTGGTACTAGTCTAATTTCAAACTCCACTTCTCTCAATGGTGGTAATCCAGGTAGGTCTGTAGGAAAGACCTCTGGAAAATCCTGAACTATAGGTATCTGCCTAAGTTCATTAGCTACTTCCTGGTCATTTAATTCCAGGCATTCATATTCATCCTCTAGAGTTATTAGTTTCAGCACTTCAAGTTGATAATCCAAAGCTAACTCTAGTGATTTATCCAACTCATATGGTTCACAACCAAGCATCAATAATTGTCTGGCATGACAATCTATAATCACCTTGTTTTCTCCTAGCCAATTCATGCCTAATATGACATCATAGTCATATGTGTCTAGCACTATTAGAACGGCTCTCAGTTTCAACTTGTCTATCTGGATTTCACAGTTTTCAACCATGTGGTATGTGAATAGAACTTTATTGCCAACAGTTTTAACCAATTACATGTTTGTCATGTATTTTACTTCTAGATTTATAGTCTTAACTAAGCTATTAGAAATCACAGACAGTGAAGCTCCAGTATCAAATAGTGCAAAGACTAACTGGCCATTAAGGAAAATGGTACCTTTCAGGGCCCTCCTACTAGTCCTCTGCTGACTAGTCTCTCTGCCTGCATTCTCGGCCTCTGGTGCTTCCTACACCTTTCTGGAAGTCTCCAGCTGAAATACCCTACCAGGGGTACATTGGGCCTTTTTTGCTTCTGAGGTACTCTCTGTGCCTACCTCCCTCCTGGAATGGGCACATTTGTCCTCATCTAAGGCATGGGTATCTGCCCACCAGGTCCTCTGGGGTTAAACCTCCCCAGCATTTTTCTGTCATCTCCTCTCTTTGGGTAATCCCTTACCCAATGATCTGGTGCCCCACCTTTGTGACATCCAGTAGAAGTTTTGAAGCAATGCTTATTGCCATGAAACTTCCCACAAGTGTGGCATTGAAGGCCATATTGTTGTGGTCCTTTTTCCTTCTTATTTCCTTTTCTTCCTTCACTAAGTTTTACCTTTTTTCTTGGCCTTTTATGTTGCCCTTTCTGGGATCCACTCCCATTTCCAGGTCCACTCCTGGTCTGCTCCTTGAACTCTTGCTCCAGTGCAATGGCACTATGCATCACAGAGTAGTAGTCTCTGGCTCCTACTACTCTGAGAATTTGTCTCAGCTCAAGCCTCAAGCCTATCAAAAGCCTCTTCGTCTTCAGCTCCTCTTGCCCATCATACTGTGGAGCATATCTAATTACTCTGTTAAACCTTTGCTCATACTCCAGGACACTGAGGTCCCCTTGCTCCAGCTGATCAAATTCTACTTGTTTCTGGTCCTTTTGGGCTTCACTGACATACTGCTGGTGGAAGACCTGAAGAAAGTCTGCCCACCTCATAGAGCTTCTCCTGGCTGGTGGTCTCATCTAGTTTCTCTCTTGATATGTCCTCTGTACTGCCCTCTACCATAACTCTGCATTTCCTTCTAGCCTGAAGGTAGCTAGAAGCACTTTTTGAGTGGATGACACATCCATCCTTTCAAAAATCTTCTCAACTTGGTACACCCAGAATTCAGCCCCATCTGGGTCACATCCACCCTTTGCAAGGAACCCCTCCAGCTGGCCCTTCTTTAGTCCACCCCTTCTAGACCTCTCTTCTTTGACTTCTATGTTTTTGGTTCTGTCCCTAGATGTCCTTCCTCTAGCTGTGGTCTTAGTAGGAGGCTCAGTCCTCTTGGAATATATATAGGCATCCAACTCCTCTATGTCTGGACTCTCCTCATCATCCTCCTCAATTATAGGCTCCTGTCTGACTTCTGACCTTAACCTTCTGGCCCTTGGATGTCTTCTTTCCTCATCACCTTCTTCTTCTTCCTAATTCCCTCCATTCTTGCTAGACTGATCATAATTTACTGGCTCTTTGCCAGGTCTTCTCCTTCCTCTTCTGCCCTCAGCCTCAAAGTTCTCTCCTGCTCCTACTTTTTTTAGGTTTTCCTGTGACTGAGCTTGGCCTCTAGCCAAGGCTTACATTCCTACTACAAGCTGAACGACAGTTGCCTGTAGTGTTTCCATCATCAATTCCATCCTATCTTGTCTTCCTCTACTAGGTCCAGGTACTTGTAACCTAGCATTTGGCTCTTCGGCCAAACTAGGCTCATTCTGCCTACCTCTCAGGCACATCTGTATGCATACCATCTTTAGGATGGGCTGTTGTGTCCTCTGCATGTGCCAGGGATTCCATTTCCCTGCCTTTCTCATCCTGCACTTTAAGATACAGCTATTCACATATGCTCACTAAATACAAGTCTTATATAATCCTATGTGGGAACATGTCTAGGCTAAACACTCTACTAAATCAGAAGTTGTAAACCTTAAGCTCCGATACCAAACAAAGCCTGTCACACCCCACACAGGCCCCAACCTGTGCACCCTCAGTGCCACGCACATACTACCCAAAAAGTTATTAAAACACTTGTGTTCTTAAGTGTTATGAGTGAATAATTAACTTCGGCCAACTTTCTTTTAGATAGTTTTAAGTCTTATTTTCTTAAGCTGAGAACCTATGAAGTGCCCTAGGACGCTTATGAGAAGTTCTATGTACCTTGCTTGTGGGTTAAGGCAAGGCCCAACCATTAACTTGCAACACAAGGCAAGGCTGAATCAATAACTTGCATTACAAGCAAGGCATACACTTAACCTTTAAGTTCTAGAATGTGTACTCATCAAGTGTACTATTTCTATGCATGACAACCAAGAAACCCACAACTTTGCAAAATTTAAAAACAAGGTTTTCATGCTCATGTACATTCGGCCAATTAAAGAACACAAGAGGTTCATCACATAACAACTTGTCCATAATCACATAAACTTAGTATGACTTGGCATATAAGCATCCAACATATGTACATCCAAAACCAAGTTCAACCGAGGCTACATATATACACAAAATAGCCACATACAAGCATCAACTACTTGGCAACCTACCAAGGATGCTACAAGTCCAAAACTAGCCAAGTTAAAGCATTATAAGCCATCCTACCTAAGTCACCCGAGAAGCACCTTAAGGGTGCAATACAGAAGCACACACTGAAGTACAAGCCCAATGACCATGTTCATGGTCATGAAAGTGAACACAACTATCAAAGCCATAGTCCACATCTCCATCACTCTCCTAGACAAGTCCCACAGCCTACTCAAGCCTGCAAAACTTAGCACATAAGTTTCTGCATAACATAATCCTTGTATATATATACACTTAGACAAGCCAAGTTTTAGTTTGGCACATACCTTGAGCAATAAGGTACCAACTTAGTACACAAGTAAGCAAATCAAGTACACTTCTCAAGCTCAGTTTCTTTTCCTGAAATACAAACAATATGGGCATGAGTTTTACAACTCAGTAAGGTTCATTATGACTCATGAATGAGTCTATTTAGTTAAGTCTGTGACTTAACCTCCCCAATGCTTATTTAACCTGCAATAAAGACATGAAAACACCACAAATACAATATATACATATAATAACCAAAACATATAATCATGATAACACTACCTATAATTGGTTAGCAAGCACAAACAAATCAAACAATGCACACAACACACCCACACACCACATTGATCTCTCGACCGAAGCCACTAGCAAGTGTCCATGTGCAATCTTGCACTCCAAGCTTCACCATTTCATTCACCAAACCTCTAGAGCTCCGAATTCACTAGCAAGTTGGCCTAACTTACCAAGAATTCTAACACTTTCCATTAACTTGACTGGCTAGCCAAACCATAATGAACCCGAAAGTTCAACCATATGCCCATCTAGCAAACTAAGATCACGTAGCATAATTAACTATCACTTAGTTGCCATTAACTAGTTGAACATGGAACTATACCAAGAAATCAAGTAGAACATGAACCTTACCCTTAAACACAAGCTTGAGCTCTCGGTTTGTACTTGAATGCCCAAGACCGAGCTTGCAACTTCAAGTCTAAGGTCGCCTAGTGCCCACAACACTAATTCCAAGCTTAATTTTCCTTCTAAGCTCCAATTCCCCTCCAATTTCACAAGAATCCGATAGTAACTCTTCAAGAACACCAAGAACACTTCTCGGCCTTGCAAAGATGGAGGTTGGACCCGAAATGAAGTTTTTTCGGCTAAGTGGTAACATGCAAAAAATAGATTAAGTGCCACATGTCCCACTTATTGGTGCTAATGACGTTCTCGGCCTTGCATTAGTTTGCATGGCGCTATTAACCCACTAATGCTTCATAGTCCCACATTAAGCACTCAGTTAAGAGTGCAATATGGCCCTTAAGTTTAGTTTCTCGCCATTAGCTACATAACCATTTTTCATGTGCAATTAGGACCCGAATGTTCTCGATTTTGCACTTACATCACCATTCTCACTTTCAATCAAGTCCCTCATGTTTATTTGCATTTTCTTGCATTCTTGGCTTGGGCCAAGTACTGAGGGTTGGTCCTGACACAAATGAAGAGATGCCATAATGACAAACTACTGGCGAAGGGAAGTAACCGACATAACTAAGGTTAAAACATCCGCTAAAATGGAGACACGTGTCACCGAGTGTGTAAAACAAAGGCACGCCTCCTGAGTTATCAAATTTGTAACACACTAATCAAGGGAGTATGTCTACCTACCCTCAAAATTGGAATGGTCATGGAGGCAATTGAGCACCCTACTAGGCAGGAAAAAACCCTAACACAAAAAGTGTGAAAGGCAAAAATTGCCTTGCTGCGCCGAAGGTACGTCTCCCTTATCAAGCAAAAGCTGTTTTCTCCCTTGACAAGTTGAAACCTCCAGCTCTGTCTGAGGGGGGCATGTGATAGCCGAAGGGCTATTGCCCATGAGACCTGCCACGTGATAGGGCCGAACACCACCCCTAGATGGTAGCCCAGCTAACCTTGAAAAGAAACCTGACATCGTCCTTGGATGGCAAACTAACCAATCTTGGCTGATGTATTTTACCATCCTTAGGTGATGGCATAACCAACTTCGGAAAAGCTCACCACCCTTGGATAGCAAGCCAATAAACCTTGGAAAGCTCCCTATTACCTTTGGGTATAAACACGACTTCCAAATGGGTTCATGAGCCCTTGAAGAGCCCTGAGGGAAGATGACAAATACACAACTTCTGGGGACCACTGACAGGAACCTTCCATACGCTCTTAACTTCCGACTAAGCATAACCGTCAGGGGGCCAGCTGGATGCACCTCTCCCGAGGTACAAACTGAAGGTCCCCAAGATCTGACTGAGCACATGTCCTAATCTTCTAGGCTCTGTAAAATAGTTTTCGCCCCAAACTCCCTATAAATACTTTGGAGGCTCCCAAGTAATACATCAGAGGCATACTTTTTTGTCTATTGCTCTCATAAACTCTTCTTCCATATTCTAACTTAGGTGTCAGAGGTTTCCTCCCTAGCAACAGTCTAGGGACTCCTTAACCCTTATTTCACTGTGTTGTACGTGTTGTTCGAACCAGAGATACTTCAGAGCCCACAATGTCATATATAGAAGATGTGCTGGAGTATCATATAAATTGAAAGATCAAAGTAAGAACAAGAAGAAAGCAGCTCAAAAGAGCTTCAAGATTGAAAACAAGAATTGAATCAAAGAAGCAGAGTTATGTTTAGTACAAGAACTCTAATTTCACATAAGAACAAGCTTAATTTCGTCCTTCCCAAGCTGCCTATTTATAGAGCCTAAGGGTAGGTGAAATAGTAAATAGTAGATAGAATAGTAAAGGTAGGCAAATATAAATCAACAAAAGCAGGCCCAAACTTTTTTTAATTTTTTTACCACCATACACATTGATTTAGCTCTTACTCAAAGCATGAGATTTGTAGATTTTTTATTTAGCTTAAAAAAAATAGCTTGATTATTCAAAACTGAAATCAGTAGCCCAAGTTATGATTTTTCAACCAAAATTGCTCTTAGCATACAGTAGAATAGATTATTTCATTTATAACTAGATTTTGGCAATGAAAATAATCAAACAAATTCTCGGCATGTAAAGTAGGGTTGAAGATCTATCTATTGGCTTTTGGATGAATTTGGAATCAATTAATTCTAAAATCTACAAATCCAGATAGGATTTTTCTTGTGAAGGATCACCAAAAGCATGAATGTTGAAACTAATTTTGTTCACAATCCAAATTTTGCCTCATCTGTTTCTCAATTAGGCTAAACCATGACTGAAAATTGTAGACATTAAAGGCCCTAATCATTGGTCCAATAATTGTGAGACTTCATAATTTTATCCACCTACATAAAAAAATAGTTATTTAGAATATTTTGTAAATGTGGATGAATAGTAACCCGGTGGAATAGCTGCTCAAATGAGAGAAATTAATCATACTCAATATGTATAATGATGATTTAAACCCTTGATAGCTATGCACTTATGAGTATTCATCAAACCCCCCAACCAGGTCCTTACTAGTCCCTAGCAAGTAAGGTAATATACTCAATGATTACTTAGGTTTCATCCACTATTTTCCACAATCAATCTTTATACCATAGATCATAAACCATTGAAGTAATGAGTATCAAAATTATAGTATTAAAAAAGATAAAAATGTAATAACAATTTATGCACTTCTCAATCACTCAAATAAGGGATAAGTGTGAAAGATCATGAATTGTTGAGTGCAGTAAGTGTGACTGACTATCTAGAATGTCTAAAAGATTTCAGTAAATCATACCAATATTTGTAGCTTATTAAAACAAATCTAATTCAAAACCATCGCTTTTGGCGACTTTCACACTATTACACTACAAGAGGTTCTTTTTTTCTTTTTTTACTTTTGCTCAAGCCTTATTTTGAGAACCACGGTAATAGGTAGCCATTTTCAAAGCGAACATCACTTGTTGTTTTCTTTTTTTTTCTTTCAATTTTTTTTTCTTCTCTTTTTTTTTCAATACTTCTTGGTGTTGTTTGTTTGTTTTTTCTTTTCAAATCAAGCTAAGATATGGTTCATTAGAAGTCCCAACAGTCACATAGTTGAAATATTCTTTGAAATCTAAAAGACAATTGAGATTTTTAGCATGTTAATGATAACATCCTAATCCTTTATCAAAGTGAATGAAATTTGACTAAATCATTATGTCAAACAAAAGTTCAAGTATGTAAGATTTAATGTAGCTCATCACCTCAACCATTCCATCACCAAGCATAGAAATTTTCAAGTAGAAAATATAGATTATTTGTGAGTGTGTTATCTTGTGCAGGTTCAAAAACCTACTCCAAAAAAAAATGTTATGACTAGCATACCTGCTAGGATGCATCTTAAAAGTAAAATTATTTCTTACTCAGTCATCCTAAACTAACGGCTCTGTCTAATGATTTTAATATCAGCATGAGAAAAACTACCCTAAAAGAAAAAAAAAAGTAAATGACAACGGTTGTCCCTAAACTATATTTCATATTGCTTACTCATTCCAAAATTATCAGGCGCTGCACCAATCATCTTTAAACTATTTAATTGTTACTATCTCATCATGTCGTCCACTAAACCATTAAAGTTGAATGAAAAAGTGGTGCCACAAGTTATTTTCCATGCCACATCAATAGCCACATTATTTTTTCATTCATCTTTATCGGTTTAGTTGACAGCAGGACGATTGAGCAACATTGGATATAGTTCAAGGACCATTAAGCAACATTTGATAGTTTCAGGACGATTAACCAACATTGGTGTAGTTTAGGGACAATTGGGGTTATTTACCCAAAAAAAATCATATGTCAACTATTCCTCCCCCAACCAGATTAAGGCATTATCCCCAATGTTAAAATATAGATAGAAAAAGTAAAGAAGAAGTTACCTGAAATAGTAGTTATTGAAAATAAAAACCCTGAAATAACCTAAACCAAAATAAAGATAATACTGATAGTAAAACTAAAAAAATAAGACACTACAAATAGATTAACAAGTCCAGGTTCCTCTCTTCCACAGTGCTTTCATCACTTATTAAGATTAACATCCTATCAAGGAAGAAAAAAATTAAAAAAAAAATAAAACAACTAGCAGGGTAAAGGATACTTATAGGATTCAGCTTGTTAGAAGGAACTACCATACCCAGTTAATCTGAATTTCTACTGGATCAAGTTAAAGAGCAAAAGCTTTCATTTTGTCTAACAATTCTTCAGTAGTTGATGCAAATATTAGGAACCGCCTTGTTATTTCTGAGAGAAATTTCTTTTGCATAGCTTGATCTATGAAAGATAACAAACTAGCAAAGAAATTGTTAACATTCAACAATCCAATGGGTTTCTTGTGCATATTAAGCTGGATCATTGAAGCAATTTAGAAAATTTCCTCTAATGTATCAAACCCTCCTAGTATGGTAATAAAGGCATGAGAATTACAAAGCATTTGCAACAAACGCTCTTACAGATTTGGAACCACTAATTCTTCCCCAATCATGCCTTCAGAAATCCACTTCAAAGATACAGAAATGATACGCAAAACTTAGCCACCCCTTACAAACGCTGCTGTTGCTACACCTCCCATTAACCTAACACTACCTCCTCTATATACCAAATGTATTTTTTGCTCAGCCAGGATTCTACCCAAATGATTTGTAGCTCTCAGAAACTCTTCATCCTTTCTAGGGAAAAATCCATAAAATACATAAATATTTTAGAATCTACGAGTCGATGTTCCCTCCATTTTTATTGTTAACCATCTTCTTCTAGTTTTACGTCCAATAACAGCTTCAACACCTTCTATGAGTTAGGGATTTGCTTCCCATCCAATTTTTTTATAACCTGGCAAACAGGGGTTTTTAAAATCAGATTCTTAAGACTACAATGCTCTTGTTCTTCGTGAAAAATACTCTATAAACCAAAAAAAAATTGTTTTGTACTAATTCAAAAAAGTGTGTCTCAAGTGTTAATCGGATATTATCCAAAAACTCCTTACTTAGGTCATTTTTAATGAATTATATTTTATCTTCTTGATTATCGGACATCATCCCTAAAGAACGACATCTAGTATTACAAATTCATCGACCACATTTGTGACAAACTCATAACTCTTTCGCTTCGCTTATTGGTGTAAGAGCTTTTGTCTAAACCAGATATGTAAGACACAAATACATTTGAGATTTCATAAGCCAAACAGACCTTAGCTTCAATTAACCAACATATATCTTCAAAAATACCTTTGTGCATCAAAACTCTTAATCTTTCATATCTAGCTTGGTAAATCTTTTCAAATATATTTAGAGGGAGAGAAGGAGAGTATTTTCTCAAAGCAAAAAGAACAAAATCCATTTTTGAAAAGAAATTAAGAAAGGGAGAGAGATAAACCAGTTATTATGGGAAACTGAAATAACCGACTTGAGAGCCACGAAGTACCATATCTGCCACTTAATCGAGAAAATAAGAAAAGAAAAATAAGAAAAAGAAAAGGAGATGAAACTTAAAAGAAAACTATCTAAGAAGAGAAGACATATTAACATTTACTTACCATGATCATTATGAGGATCACTAAGATAAAAACTTCTTCCTACAAATTGATAAACAACTTCTTCCTATAAATCATGATTATAAAAAAATGGTTTAACTCTTTGTCAATTTGCTTTAAACACATTACTATTTTTAGGATTTTCAATGTCAATGGCCTCATAAGGATAAACAAGTTTCATAACAAAAGGGCCACTCTATCTAGAATTTATTTCAGAAAATATGTGAAGTCGAGAGTTATAAAGCAAAACTTTTTGACCAACCTCAAATGCTTTTCTTAAGATTGTTTTATTAAGGAAAGCTTTGGTCCTAGCTTTATATATTTTTGCCTTCTCATATGCATCATTCCTCAACTCCTCAAGCTTATTTAGTTGCAACCTACGCAATATACCAGCATCGTCAAGAATTGAATCGGAAGCTTTAATAGCCCAGTAAGCTTTATATTCAAGTTCTACAGGTAAATGACAAGATTTTCCACAAACTAACTTATAGGGAGACATACTAGTGATATTTTAAAAGCAGTGCAATAAGCCCAAAGTGCATCAATTAGTTTCAATAACCAATCCTTTCAATTTGGGCTAACTATTTTTTCAAGGATCTGTTTTATTTCCCAATTTGCTAGTTCTAGTTGTCCACTTGTTTATGGATAGTAAGGGGTGACAACTTTGTATATGATATGATATTTCTTCAATAAATATTCAAATTTTCTATTACGATAATGTATTCCCCTATCACTTATTATGGCCTAAGGAATTCTAAATCGACTCAAAATATTTTCCTTAAAAAATTTAAGCATGGTTTTATGATTATTATTTCAACATGGAATTGCCTCTACCCATTTTGAAACATAATCCACTGTAATTAAAATGTACACAAATCCAAATAATGGTATAAATGGCCCTATAAAATCTATTCCCCAACATTAAAAAATTTCAATTATAAGGATATAAGTCAAAAACATCATGTTTTTTTTTAATAGATTCTAGTTTCTAACAATTTTCATAGGTTTTGGTGAATGCATATGTGTCTTTGAATAGGGATGATCAGTAAAATCTAAATTGTAAAATTTTTACAATTATTTTTTTTGATGAAAAATGCCCCCTGAAAGCTCTTAAAAGATAAAATTCACTAACACTTTTTATCTCATCCTCGGATATGCATCTTTGGAATATCTAATTAGGATAGTATTTGAAAAGATAAAAGTCATTCCAATAAAAGTTTTTCATTTCATGTAGAAATTTTTTCTTATTTTTGGTACTCCATTGAGCTGGCATCCATTGTGTCTCAAAAAAATTGACGACGTTAATAAACCAAGGTACTGTAATGACAGGAGAATAAAAATTTGTCAAGAAAATAATTATTTATAGGTGTAACCTCAATTGATGAATTTATTGTTAGCCTTGACAAATGGTCAGGGATAACATTTTCAGTGTCTTTCTTATCCTTGATCACAATGTTGAGTTCTTAAAGTAATAAAATCTAGTGTATAAGTCTTGGTTTAGCATCTTGCTTTGACATGAGGTACCTGATAGCAAAATGTTCAATATAAACAATGGTTGTTGAACTAATTAGATAAGAGCAAAAATTATGCAATGCAAATATTATTGCAAATAGTTATTTCTCAGTAATAGTGTAATTCATTTGTGCATTGTTCAAAGTTTTTCTTGCATAATGAATTACATATAGTTTACCTTCCTTTTTTTGTCTTAGAACAACACCAACTGCATAATCACTAGCATCATACATTACCTCAAAAGGCAAGGACCAGTCTGGGGGTTACATGATCGAGGAGGATGTTAAAAGGTCAATTAACTTATCAAAAGAATTTTGACATTTTTTAGTCCATTCAAATAAAGCATGTTTTGCAAGGAGGTTGCAAAGAGGTTTAGATTTTTCACTGAACCCTTTAATAAACCTTCAATAAAATCCTACATATCTCAAAAATGAGTGAATTTTTTAAGTTATCTTTGAAATGTTGTTAGAGCATTGCATAGTCCAAAAGGCATACATCTAAATACAAAGGTTCGAAAAAGACATGTAATGTAGTCTTTTATTAGTCCTTAAAAGCTACTAAAATTTGGTAATAACCCGAGTAGCAATCAAGAAAGTAATAAAAAGAATGTTCTGCTACTCTTTCTAAAATTTGGTCTAAGAAAGGTAATGGAACATCATCTTTTTTAGTAGCAATATTCAATTTTCTATAGTCACTGTAGATCCTTCAACTGGATGAGATTCAAGTTGGTAAAGACTCACCTTTCTTATTTATTACAACTGTAATGCCAAACTTCTTTAGAACAATTTGGCTTAGACTCACCCATTTGCTATCAAAGATAGGATAGATAATTCAAACATCAAGTAATTTAAGAACTTCAAATCTTACTACCTCTTTTATTTATGGATTGAGTCTTCTTTAGAGTTATTGACAAGATTTAGCATTATCCTCCAAGTTTATTCTATGTGTACAAATTAAAGAATTAATGCCATTTTATATCCTTTAATATCCATCCAATTGCATTTTTATGCCTCTTAAGTAACTCAATCAACTTATCTTCATGCTTGAATGTGAGAGTATATGAAATTGTCATCGGATAAGAAGAATTTTCTTCGAAGAATGCATACTTTAATTCCTTGGGCAAGGGTTTCAACTCTGGCGTAGGTATTTTATCATGCTTTTCAACTTTGGGTTGCCCTAACTCCTCAACTCTTGGTTTCCAACATGTGTTTTTTTTTACCCGCGAAGAATCAAGTAATGCACATATGTTAAATGTATCCTGATTCATTTGTATACTCGATTAAAATGAATTAACCAGATAATTTTTTAGAGAATTAGAAATACTCTCTTATTGAATACAGTTTTCCACAATAATGTCGATGATGCAAACTTCTTCACTTTCATTTTTTTTTTCATGTGGTTGCTTAAGTAAATTAAAAACATTTAGCTCCAATTTCATATTCCTAAATGATAGCTTCATAAGTTCATTCCTGCAATTAATCAAAGCATTAGAGTTTAATAAAAATGACCATCCAAGAATAATAAGTATTGAATTCTTAATTTCCACTGGTGATGTGTCTAAAACAATAAAATCTATCAGACATATAATTTATCAACTTGGGCTAATACATCTTCAACAACTTCTCTAAGTACTTTTACTGATCTGTTAAGAAGCAAAAGAGTTACCTCAGTTTGTTTTAACTCATCTAAATTTAGTTTTTGATAAACTGAATATGGAAGTAAGTTTACACTAGCCCTAAGATCAAGTAATACTTGCTCAATTTTATGTTCTTTAATGAAACATGAAATTGTTGGACAATCGAGATCCTTTTATTTCAAAGCAACATTATTTTGAATAACAGAACTTACCTGTTCATCCAAGAAGGCTTCTTTTTTATGTTCAGTTTTCTTTTAACAATGCACAAATTCTTCAACCTACTTAAAAATATCAAGAATTTTAGGATTGTGATTCACCTTCCTGAGAATAATTAATGCCTGAGGAAATAGAGGTACAGGTGGGGATTCAATTTATTCTTCGCTTGGTATAGGTTCAACCCATTCTTTACTCTTAGAAGTTGATTCATTATTTACAAGGATCAAGAATGAATTTTTCAATAACCTAACCATTATGGAGTGTAATGACTAATTTCATTTGATCCATGATTTGACTTTTAGGAATCGGTTGTGGTTGAGAAAGAAATTGCCCTTTCTCTTGAATGTTGAATGCAAATGCAAATTTTGCAAGAATATATTTCAAATCAATCATGGTTTGACTTTGTTTGAGCATTGATGGATTCTTGCTTCTTAATAAATGAATGCGATGTATCTTCAAGATTTTTCCTAAAAGAATGAACATAAGGTGCATATCCTTGATATTGTTTAAAATTCTGTTGGGTGTGTGATATCCAAATGGCTTACACTTGGATAGCTTCTAAGGATGACTGACAAGTACCACCCTCGGAAGTACATCTAACCAACATCGGAAAATGGATCCTCACCACCCTCTGCAAGTAGTCACCACCCTCGGCTGCTGACACTACCACCCTTGGAGAGACATATCACGCCATCCTCGGTCAAGTGATCTGGCAACCTCGGGAGGCCATCTCCCAATCCTCGGCAGAATAGAGCATTCTCCAAAGGTCCTCTACCCTACCAAGGAACCTCTCCCTACGGCCCTCGAGAGCAAAAATCGGACCGAAGGAGACCTATCTGCCGAAGAGGCCTTACTCCTCGAAGAGGGCCCATCACCGAAGGAGTTCTCACCCAGATGAGACAAAGACGGTTAGGAGCCTCTGACACATAACCCTCCCACACACCCTTGACCTCCGGTCAAAACGGCTGCAGCCAGCTGGGGGCGCCTGTTCCCAAACGTACGAATCAAATCTGACCGACCACGTGTCATAATCTGGGATGAGCTGTAGCGGGAGGCCTTCTCCTCATGACCTCCTATAAATACCTGTGGAGAACCTTGGTAAGGACACAAGAAACAGAAAGCCCTAGCTATTTTCTACTCTCCGTTCCTTCTTTCTTACCTTCATTCTCTAAAATACTGACTTGAGCGTCGGAGGCTCCTCCCCCAGAATCACACTTCGAGGAGTCTCTAACCTCTATTTTACTGAGTCTTACAGCCACCTTCCTCCCGAAAGCCCCTCTCCAAGGCATCTTCGCACCAGAGGTCCTTTTCCCAGACACCTTCATACCGGAAGTCCTGCTTGTAGCTGCACCATGTCACATAACGAGGATGCTGCTGGGCATCATTTGGCATCGTCTGTGGGAAACTAGCCTCTGGTAGCTGTCGTTGAAACTCGGCGTTCTAAGCATAAGGGACTCCCAAAGTCCCCATCCACGCCGGAGAGCCAACCGGCGACCGAGCAGCTAGCAGCCTTGACTTCTTTACCGGAGGACGATTGTCCTCTGATGGTCACAATGGGCTTCCTAAGGGATTTCTAGCGTACCATCGTGGCTAAAATGACACAGCAACTCGACCAAAGTTAAGACCTTCAGCCCAAAAGGCCTCCTCACCAGCCGCTCGCCGAGAGAGGAGCCCCAAGCCTGCCCACTGGAGTTTAGGCAGCGGGGACTTCCATGACAAGTCCTCAACTGAGGACGTTCCCCCCAGGGGGCATCGTGTTGAAGAAACGACATCAAAGGGGCCTAGAACCTCTCGCCAAAGAAGCCCATCGCCATACAGAAGGTCACCGTCCCCTCGCCGGTGAAGTTATTCCCCAAAAAGGATACGTCGCTCCCCGTTGCCGGAGACTCCCAGGCAACGGGAAGAGGCCAGTACTACCGCCCTCATGGAGAAAATCCTTGAGAGGCTGGACAATGTAGAAAGGGCAGGTGTCCCAGAAGCCTGTTTGGTCGAGACTGTCGGAGACCTTCACCGGAGAAAAGTCCCCGCTCATCCAAGCAGTAGTTGAGGCACCCATGCCCAACGACTTCTGGGTACCTCACCTAGAGATGTATGATGGGCGTAGTGACCCCCAAGCCCACTTGACTAAGTATAGGCGTAGAATGGTGCTACATGGTGCTGATGACACCACGCTTTGCAAATGTTTTAAGGTCACCCTCTCCGGACCGGCGACTGCGTGGTATAACTCGTTGGCCACCGGAACCATCATGGGTTTCCAAGAATTGTCCACCACGTTTACACAACAATTCATCGGTAGTAGGCCGACGGCAAAGATGTCGGTTCAGATGTTCGACATAGCGTAAAGGAATGGAAAGACCATTCGTGACTATATCGAAAGGTTTAACCGAGAAGCCCTGAGTGTGCCGGACTTCCGTCCCGAAATACGCATCCTCACCATGATACGGGGACTTTAGTGAGACTCACAACTCTTTTACGAGTTCTCGAAGGACCCCCCGGACACCCTCGGTGAGTTCTACCGAAGGGCCAAACAGCACATAACTGTTGAATAGCTAAGGATGGGAGGTCTAAAGCCCGACCACACTCGCCCCGAAGGGCCAAGCCAACAACCTCACTACCCAACAGAAGCTGGGGGTCGACCTCGGAAGCAGAGAAGGAAGAAGCCAGTGACCTTCACTCGCTTGAACACCACAAAAACGAACATCCTAATAGCTATGGAGAGGCAATGGAGCCAAATTCAACGCCCGAAGGTCATGACTTCGGAAAACAAGAAGAATATGAAGAAATTCTGCCAATTCCATTGGGATCACGGTCATGACACTGAGGATGGCTTCCAACTCAGGAAGCACATCGAGTCCCTGATCAAGCAGGGCCAACTTCGCCGGTATCTACGGATGCCCTCTCCCAGGGGAAAGAGGGAGGAGGAAATAAAGGAAGATGAGGACTACGATTCTAACCGACATCGGAACTGGAGTCCCAAAAAGAATCCTCCACCCTCGGCTGGAGTAATCCAAATGATCACCTCGGGACTACCTTCGGCAGAGAGGAAAAAGAAAGCTAGGGAGATCTCGATGATGGAATTCGGTAACCCATCGAACAAGCTCGTTTGGAATGATGGGTCTACCGTAGTGTTCCCACATGATGACCCACTCCTTATTATGGCAAGCATTGGGAGTTGGGACGTAAAAAGGGTGCTCCTGGATGACGGGTCTAACACCGATGTCCTATTCTGCCACCTGTTGCCAAGCTTGGGCATCGCGAAAACTGACCTCGAACCTGTCACATTGATGAATACTCATACGTGTATTGTTATTAAGGGTTTAAATCATCATTATACACTTTAAGTATGATTAATTTCTATATTTTTAGCATTTTTCCACTTGGTTACTATTCACACATTTTTACTATTCACTAAGTTACTATTCACTGTCTTACTATTCATACGCGTATTTCACTGTTCACGCATATTTTACTATTTATCAATATTAAATAATTATTTTTTACGTAGGTAAAATCATCACTTGGCGACCCTTCATGAGAAAAATCATATTTGGAGTTGTAGATATCAGAATTGAGTGATTCTAAATTCATCTGAAAGCAAACACATAGATCTTCAACTCTGCTTCACTTCGTGAGCTAATTTGTTTGTTTTCATTACCGAAATCTGATTATAAATAAGACCATTCGTTATTTTCGTATGATAAAGAGCAGTTTCGGTAGAAAAATCATAACTTGAGCTACGGATGTCCGATTTGAATGAGCAAGATATCAATTCAAAGCTAAAGAAGAAATCTACAACTTCTATGCTTTGAGGAAAGCTGATCTGATGCCTAAGATGGTTGAAAAATTAAAAGAAGTTACAGTCTGTCATTGTTGATTTGTATTTACCTACATTTTACCATTTTATTTTTACTATTTCACTCACCCCAAAACTCTATAAATAGGCACCTTGGGGGGAGGGTGAAGGATGCCATTTTCTTAGGCCTCCTTTATGTTCTTGTATTTTCTTTAGCTTTTCTTCTTTGTTCTTGTTCTTGTTTTCAATACCGAAGCTCTGTCCAAGTGTTTTCTTGTTCTTGTTCTTGTTCTTTCCTTTTGATCTTTCAATCCATGTTTATTTCATCTTTCTACATGTTGTCTACTTTTATTATGACTAACTAATCTTTTTTTTGTTAAGGCGAAAGGGTGAAGCTTTTTGTATAAAGGTTATTATTGATTCGAATGGATCGCAACGTTAACGATATTTTCTTATTTAATCTATTTAACCTCCTTCCTTGTTAAGTAGGAGTCTTGATTCATCATAGTCAAATCATTGGCACAAAAGCTGCTTGATTCCCTCTGTAGAACATGGCTCTGTTGGCTATATTGGAATCTTGAGTTGTTGTTGACAAATATTGGCATGATGGATACTTGAACCTATTAGCAAGCGTTGGTGTTTTAAGATCAAAGAAAGTTAATACTAACTAAATTCCCCGATTAGGACCTCCTTTATGTGTGGATCCTAATTGAGTGGTAAGAAAGACTAAAATTAATTATAACCGATATACTAAAAGTGGATCCCCTAACCTTAGCTATTTTATTTAAATTTGAATTTTTAATCAACACTTGTTCACACTTTACACCAAATACTTTCTCTTTTAAAATCCTGTAATTTGTATTTTTAATTCACTTCCCTGTGGTTTGACACTCGGACCTCCGAAATTTTATTACTTGCAACAACCTACACTTGGGTTACAACTGGTAGAGTGCAGCACACATCCCCTACCTTCGGAGTAGGTCCTTCCGAACTCCCTGTCCTCAGGTGGATTGACCTACCTCTGATGTTAAGGCGAACTTCTGTTCAGAACAATGGAGAGCTCTTCGCCTCGGCCATGACCAGGTTCATTGTCATCGATATCTCCTCTTCATATAATGCCATCCTTGGAAGGCAAACTCAAGGGAACTTTCACATCCGATCAGATGTGAAATACCTGACGGTCACCTTCAAGATGAAGGATGAGGACGCAGAAATATTTATTGATCAAGCTGAAGTCCGGAAGGTCTTCGTAAGGGTGAGGCAGAGCCTAGTGAAAGTACACACATAGACCTTGGGAGAAAAGGGCACATCAACCAAAGAGTCTACAGAAGGAGAGAAAAGCAACTCGGAAAAAATTGAAACTGAGAATGTAGAGCTTTTCCCGGGCCGAAGTACCCATATGGGGAAACATTTGGCTGAAGGTGACAAGCAAAAGCTTGTTTCTTTCCTTTTAATGAACAAAGATCTATTTGCCTACTCGCCGAAGGACATGCCTGGGGTAGACCCTTGCATAATTCAGCATAGTCTTAAGATACGCCCTGACGTGAAGCCTGTTCGCCAAAAAAAAAGAAGCCTTTCGGCATACAAGAACAACTTCGTTAAATCTGAAGTCCAATGGTTAATGGAGGCGGACGTAATAATGGAAGCCAAATATCCCAAATGGCTTAGTAACGTGGTTATCGCCATGAAAGAAGGGAGTGACAAACTCCGAATGTGCATCGACTTCCGAAACGTGAACGATGCTTACCCTAAGGATTCATATCCTCTGCCGCCAATAGACCAATTGGTGGACTCAACCACCAAGTATGGCCTCCATAGTTTCCTCGACACCTTCAACGGGTATCATCAAATTAGGATGAACCCCGAAGACAAGGAAAAAACCGCCTTCATCACCGAAGTTGTTACATACTGCTATTTTAGAATACCCTTTGGGCTTAAGAATGCAAGGGCCATGTACCAGAGGTTGATGAATAGGGTCTTCGACTCCCAAATCGGGAGAAATATGGAAGTCTAAGTCGATGATATGATAGTTAAGAACAAACTGCCTAGTAGTCAGATCATAGACTTAGAGGAAACATTCCACCAACTGAGGACATTTGGAATTCCTCTCAACCCCGAAAAATGCATGTTTGGGGTGAATGCGGGTAAGTTCCTCGGATTCATGGTGTCGGAGAGAGGTATTGACCAATCCAAAAAAGGTCAAGGCCCTGCTGGGATTCTGAACTCCCACGTCAACCAAGGATGTGCAAAGACTCACGGGGAGAATCACGTCCCTCAGCAGATTCATCTCTAGGTATGGGGATCACTGCCGACCGTTCTTCAAAGTCCTCACTAAAGCAGCAAAAAATGGAGGTGACCTCGGAACTGAGGTGCGCCCTTGGAATGAAGACTGCCAAAAGGCCTGGGAAAAGCTTAAAATCTACCTAACTTGTTTGTCGACACTTGACAGCCACGGGAAGGAGAACACCTGATACTCTACCTCGCCGTCACCGAAAAACAGTAAGTTATGCCCTTGTAAAGGAAGAGGGGGCAAAGCAATGGCCAGTATATTATGTGAGTAAGTCTTTGTATGGTGCTGAAGTCAAGTACCCCTTACTACAAAAGGCTATTTATGCCCTAGTACTTGCAAGTAGAAGGTTACGACACTATTTCCAAGGGCACCCCATTATCGTTCGAAGAAACCTGTCTCTTTGGGATATCATGAAGAAGGTAGACCACTCGGGAAGGCAATCGAAATGGTGCATCGAGCTCGATGAGTATGATATCACCTATGAGCCAAAGAAGGCAATAAAAGCACAAGCATTGGTAGATTTCATTGCCGAGGTACCCATTGCCGAAGACAGTCTACCTAACCTCGAAAAGGATGAACCTGAGTGGACTCTGTTTGTTGACGGGGCCTTCGGCTCTGAACATCAAGGAGCTGGAGTAATTCTTCGTGGTCCCGAAGGTATGAAAGCCATGAAGGCCATCAAATATGGGTTTAATGTCACCAACAATGTGGCAGAATATAACACCCTCATAGCAGGTTTATGCCTAGCCAGAAGAGTTGGTGTAAGAAACCTAAAGGCCCACAGCGATTCTCAGCTAGTGGTCCGACAAATGGTAGGGTACTATGGTGCGAAAGACCCAACCTTGGCAAAGTATCATGACCTCGTAACAAAGCTCATCCAAGAGTTCGACACGGTACACATCAAGAACGTGCCTCGTCGAGACAATACTGAAGCAGATACTTTGGCCAAGTCAAAAAAGTCCACCGAAGTGCTAAGTCACCCAAGCATAGCAATAATGAGCATAGCAACCTCAGAAAGAGGATGGAAAAATCCTATAAAAAAGTACCTTACGACTTCGAAGCTTCCTGAAGACCCTCTTGAAGCAGCAAAAGTGCGAAGACGTTCTGGACGATATTTTCTGATCGGAAAGGAGTTATACTGACAAGGGTACGCGAGTCCACCGCAAAGGTGTGTTAGCGAAAAGGATGTAAAGTCAGTCCTCAAAGAAGTCTACGAGGGAGCTTGTGGTTCCTACATAGAAACTAACACTCTGGCAAGAGTACTACTCTACTAGGGATACTTCTGGCCCACCATAAGGAATGATGCGACGCAGTTTGTCAGAAATGTGAGAATTGCCAAAGACACACTAACATCTAGAGGCTACCCTCGGAAACGATAACTCCAGCTAACTACCCTTGCCTCTTCACAGTATGGGGTATTGACCTCATCGGGCCTATCCTAACTACATCTGGAGGAATGAAGTTCTGTGTAGTTGCAGTAGATTACTTCACTAAATGGGTTGAGGCAGAGCCTCTGGCAACCATATCGGCGAAGGACGTACAGAAATTCGTCTGGAAAAACATCGTATGCAGATTCGGCATACCGAGGGCGATAGTGGCCAATAATGGTTCCCAGTTTATTGACAAGGGGGTTCCAAGAATTCATTACCGACCTCGGGATAAAAATGCATTTCGCCTCGGTAGCTCATCCTCAGAGCAACGAATAGGTTGAGGTGTCCAATAGAACCGTAAAGGATGGTTTGAAAAAGAGATTGAAGGAAGCAAAAGGAAAATAGCCAGGAGAACTTCCTAGTGTGTTATGGAGCTATCGGACAACCTCCCAAAGAGCCACAGGTGAGACGCCTTTCTCCCTCGTATTCGGCACGGAGGCCATTATTCCTATCGAAGTGGTTCAACCATCGATAAGGGTATAAGTGTTCGACGAAGAGGGGAACAACCTTGGGTTGAGAACCAAGTTGGACCTAATTAATGAACACAGAAAAGTAGCTGAGCTTAGAAGAAAAGCTTTTCAGCAAAGGGTAGCTATCGCTGCAAACTCGCATGTCAAGCGAAAAAAAATCAGGAAGGAAGACCTTGTCCTCCGAAAGGCTAAGTTTGAGCCTCGAAGACCATCTCATGGAGTATTTTGGGCAAACTAGGAAGGGCCTTATTTAGTCCTTAATGAAGTTTGGCCAAGAGTCTATAAGCTCGGTGATACCGAAGGTGGAGAACTGAGGAACACATGGCATTCAGATGCTTTGAAAAAATTCTACACTTAGAAATTTTTCTAAGGAAAATAGTCCCACCAAAGGAGTCTAGCCGAACAAGGTATAAGTACCTATAAACAAAAGTGATACATCTTCTCCGAAGGAGCAACAACCGAACATGGCTAATAAAAATAGGCAAAGCTTTGCCAAAAGATATTGGCCGAAACTGGTGTTATATATGCCGAAGATGGTTATCTGAATAACAGGCGTGAAGGATACTTACTATCTTCTCGAGGGAGCTAGACCAAAAATGGTTAAACTGATGCTCGGTACCGAAGATAATATAGGAGAAATATGTCCTGGGACTTAGCCAAATTTTGGAGGAAAAAAGAAATTTCATTTATGCCTTGGTACAACAATGAGAAGTTTACAAAGAAAAAGAAGAAGGAAAAAGAAAGCCTATTCGGGGTCCTGGACGCCTAGGGGACCTCATCATCTTGAGCTACTTTACCACCAACCTCCTCTGTCACAACCTCCGGTGCCGGAGGAAGAACAAAAAGAAGATTGAAGTGCTCTATCTTTGACCATGCCCAGTGAGGCCCTTCGGGGATGTCCAGGCCTGCCAAAAAGGAGAGGTCAAGGTCGGGGTATTTGGCTAGAAATTGGTGCCAAACTAAGCAGAAGCCATCTTAGAATGCAACGTTGGTTACTTGATCAGCCTTGTCCTTCTCGACAGCCAAGTCGTCCAGCTCGTTCCTCAATTCTGCGACCTTTCTCTCCAGCTTCTTCGTTTTCTTCTTCTTTTTCTTCTCCTTCTTCAGCACGTCAACCTCGGCTTGAAGTTCGGCATTGTCTGCAAGGGCCTTTGTGAGGATTGCAGAGTCCTCCTCCTTCTCCTTTCGGTAGGCCTCGTTAGCCGAAGTTAGCACGATAACCTTCGCACTGAGGTGAGACACCTTCTTGGAAAAATCCTGAGAGAGCTCCTCCTGACTCTTTAAGAACTCCTCCCGAAGTTTAGCCACCTCATCCTTGGCTATCTTGTTTAGCTCGCCGTACTTAAGAACTGAGGTGGCACAAAATGCCTTGGCTTTTGCCAAGCACTCTTCGGTCCGAGATCGGACCGAAGACTGTTTCGCTGCCCAAGCTCTGAAATATTCACTATACCCCAAGAGCTGCAAAAAGAAAGACTCCAAATAAGGGTCAAAAGGCTCTAAAAGCTTAGAAAAATCTTCTAAGTCCCGAAAAGCTCAAAACTTACCTGGGTAGCGTGTTTGGACATCCTCGCGGCGAGGACCTCCTCATTTGGGCACTCCTCACTGAGGGACTTAAAGGTAGCATTGGTGAAGACGCCCTTCGCCATCTGAGAAGCCATTTTCTGGCTATCCTCGGAGAACAAGTTCATGTCCTGCGTGAAAGTCCAGAAAGGCTCATTCAGCACCTTGTCCCGCTGGATATGAGAGTCCTGAAGGGCCCACTTCCGAGCGTGCTCCACCATCCATGCAACGGGTGCCTACTCCTCTGCAAAATCACGTCGAAGTTCCATCAACACATTATCCCTTAGTCATTCGTTTATAAAATCTAAAATGCTGAAAATTCCCAAACTCATAGAAAAATAGCTAAGAGGCAAACCTGGTGGAAACTCGGCGACATCCTCCTCGGAGTCGCTGACCTTTTGTACATCGACAGGGACCTGCTTGCCTTTCCTTCTTCGGCGCTCCTTGAGCTCTTCAGCGGAAAGGCCCCCAGCCAAAGTTCCCAAGGTATCCACCACAGTGATGGGGCTTCGTGGAGTTGAGCTGATGGCCGGCTCTGAGGGTGGGTCGGCGCGAACCGAGGACTGGTCCTGCACCTTCACGTCGCCATCTAGAGGGGGAGGAAGAGAGTCATCCTTGGCCTTCTTCGAGTTCTTCACCGAAGATGGCCCTCCACCGGACGTCTTCTTCCTCTTCGGGGCAGCTTTCTTCCTTTACTGTTTTCCCTTCTCGGCTTGACCGAGGAAGAGGGACTTGTAAAACATAGTGGATTAGTCGCCCATCTCTGAAAAAGGAAAGACATCAGTGTAAGTCCAAAGAAGTACATATAACAAAATCTGGAAGATGACTTACTCTCAACAAGGGCTTCGTATTTAAGCTCCTCCCGAAGGAGCATCATCAGCCACGCCTTCTTCCTGTTGAAAGCAGGCTTTGGCATGTTGAGGTCAGTTTTGTGCTCCTTGATTACCCCCAACTCCCGAAGGACCTCTTCGGTCATGAGATTCCATTTGATAGGAAAGGGGTACAAGGAGCGTGGAGGGACCTCGGGGTCCTAGTCTGCGACAGCTCGGATGCGGCTGTCGAACTCCTCAAATTTCGCTACTAAATCAGGAGTTAGCAGCTTCCCGGGGTCAACGACATCCGTCTCCAGCGTCCCCGAGGCCCACCTGGTTGGCACATATTTCCATGCCTTGTCCACCTTCATGAAGAAAAACTTCTTCTACCACCCTCGCTAGCTATCCTTGGTCCCGAAGGTGAACGTATACTTTTTGCTCCAAGATCCCCGAGGTAGCAAAAAATAGAAGCCATCCTTCAGAACTGAGAAGACTTTGTAGTACTGCATGAAGATGATGAAGTGGGGCTCTATCTTGAAAACCCCACACATGCAGAGGAAGGCATTGAAGTAAGAATAGGCATTCGGAGGAAGTTGGTTCATGACTATGCCATGAAATTGGCAGAACTCGCAAACCATCTTTAGGGAGGGTACCGAAGTCCGGCCTTCAGTTGGGCCAAAAAAACGGTAAACTTGTCCAAATGGTACATGTAACCAACCAGGCCTGGAGTAGGCAGCCTGGTAATGGCATAAGAAAAAGGATAAAACTTAGCTGACCACTTCTTCATCTTCTCCAAAATGGTGTGGCACGGGTGAGAGTCGAGAGGAACCCAACTCTCGGAAATGGGACGAACAGTTAAGAGTAGGACCGGAGAAGACATGTTTGAAAGAAGGAAACAACTTCGAAAAAGAAAACCGAAGGACATCGGAAGAAGGAGATGACTTCGAAAAAGTATAAAAGAGTAGAAACACAGAAAACCGAAGGACTTTGGAAAGGAAGACCCACCAAAACTCTTACTGAAGTCGGGATTTGTGAACACCGTCACGAAAACTAGCTGGAAATCGCTCCGCCGCTTGCACCGCTGTAGAAAAGAGAGAAAAGCTTGAGAGCAAACGAGAACAAAACAGAAGCAAAAGAAAGCAAGTGAGGAGAACTCTGAGGAGAGGAAGGTTTATATAGGCTGAAGGGGGTAAGCGAATTGTTGCCATAATTACCCCTCGAAGGCGAAGAGACGCGGTTGATGTAACCAACGCGACTGTCCACCAATTACTACGTGACACGTGTCGCCCAACGTAGGAAACGAGGGCATGCCTCTTGACAGCACGAAGGCCTAGGCAAGCTTATCCGAAGTGACGCGTCTATTTGATTATGAGACGTGACGATTCACTGACCTGCAGTAGAAAATTAAAGGGGGAATACACACTTCAGAAATACCAAGGGCCTAGCCAAGAAATGAGGAGTGACACTTATAAGCTATCTCGGCTGAGAACACACACCCTCGAAGAACGAAGTATCCCCTGCCTAAGAAGGCCAATAAGTTACATCTATGGTAACTGCTAGCTTCCACAACGAGCTCCATGAAATGCTTTCAAAGACTCTACTCACCGAAGTTACAACTTCGGCTTTCCGATGGGGGCATGTGATAGCGAAATGGCTTACACTTGGATAACTTCTGAGGATGATTGACAAGTACCACCCTCGGAGGTACATTTGACCAACCTCAGAAAATGGATCCTCACCACCCTTTGCAAGTAGTCACCACCCTCGGTTGCTAACACTACCACCATCAAAGGGACATACCGCGCCATTCTCGGTCAAGTGATCTGCGACCTTGGGAGGCCATCTCCCCATCCTCGGCAGAATAGAGCATTCCCCAAAGGTCGTCCACCTTGCCGAGGAGTCTCCTTCTATGGCCCTCGAGAGCAAAAATTGGACCGAAGAAGACCTATCTGCCGAAGGGGTCTTATTCCCCAAAGAGGGCCCATCACCGAAGGAGTTCTCACCCAGATGAGACAAAAATGATTAGGAGCCTCTGACACACAGCCCTCCCATATGCCCTTGACCTCTAGTCAGAACGGCTGCAGCCAGCTGGGGGCACCTGTTCCCTAACGTATAGATCAAATCCGGCAGACCACGTGTCATAATTTGGGATGGGCTGTAGCGGGAGGCCTTTTCCTCATGACCTCCTATAAATACCTGTGGGGAACCTTGGTAAGGACACAAGAGACAGAAAACCCTAGCTATCTTCTACTCTCCGTTCCTTCTTTCTTACCTTCATTCTCTAAAATATTAACTTGAACGTCGGAGGCTCCTCCCCCGGAATCACACTTCGGGGAGTCTCTAACCTCTATTTTATTGAGTCTTGCAGCCACCTTCCTCCCGGAAGCCCCTCTCCAAGGCATCTTCACACCGGAGGTCCCTTTCCTAAACACCTTCATACCGGAAGTCCTGCTTGTAGCTGCACCATGTCACACAACGAGGATGCTGTTGGGCATCAGTGTGCGAAGGTAGTTATGAGGGTTAAGCATGATTATTACTTTTCCAATTGAAATTTAGATGTTTCCTCCAATCAGGATTGTAAGTTTGTGAGTATGAATTTTAGCCTCTTGAAGTTGTTTAAAGCATTGACTTATTCATTGAGGCATTGACTTGTCCATTAAGGCATTCTTTGAAATAAGGCAAGGTTGGACAATAGCTAGTGGAATAGTCATTGGTCTCACAAATGTGACAAATAACTTCTTCAATAGATTTCAATTGACTAGTTTTCTTCATTTCTAATGCCTCAACATTTTTAGCTAGAAATTTTGCTTGAAGGTTATTGTCTTCCTCAATATGGTATATGGTACCACTAGATGCAAGAGATTGAGTCTTACCTGGGATCTCATAGGTACCAACAGAATCCAAATTCTGTGCATTCTTAGCTAGTAGGTCTAGGTAATTCATTGCGTCATCAAGATCCTTATCCTCAAATGTTCCATTTCACATTAATTCCTTTATTTGTCTTTCCCTAGGTGTTAAACCTTTATAAAAATGTGAGTTTATTCTCTATGTTTCAAAACCATGGTGTGGGCAAGTATTAAGTAAATCTTTATATCTATCCCAACACTAGTAAAAAGTTTCCCCTGGTTTTTGTGTGAAAACGATAATTTGCCTTTTGAAAGAATTTGTTTTGTAGGCAAGAAAAAAAACTTTAAAACATTGTTGTTGCAATTTATCTCATGAATTAATGAAGCATGATATAAGATTATGTAGTCACATTTTAGCTTTATCTTTTTTTAAAAAAAAAAAAGCTTAAGCCTAATGGTGTTCATATTATAGTTTAGGTTATTATATGTGTGACAAACTTCCTCAAATTCTCTCAAATGCAAGTATCAATTTTTAGAATCAAAGCTATAAAATGTTAGTAAAAGTTGAATAATACTTAGCTTGAAGTTGAAGTGAGAAACATTAGGATGAAAGACTAGACATGCTTGCTCGCTATTTCTTATGGGGTTCATATGTTTTCTAAGGATCCTAGGCTGATCTTAGTTATTATGTAGAGAATAGTTATCCTTTTGGTCATTAATGTGTTTAGCCTTGTTTTAAGAAGATAAAGATTCTCTTACTAGTCTACCGTTTGATGTAAATGATCAAGTTTTCATGCGTATACAAAATAATAACAAGAAAAACTAATATCAATAATAAGATGGGTAGAAGGCTTAGCCTTCTATTCAACAATAATAAAAAAATAAAAAGAAAACAAGATAAACAGAAAATAAGAGATAGGAAGTTTAACCTTTCATATGATTAGCAATAAAAATAAAACAAAATAAAGAGGAACAAAATGAAAAGTAAATGAACTTGAACTCTAATTTTACTTTCCCGGCAATGGTATAAAAAACTTACTGTACTTTAATAGTTGTAACCTAAGTGTAAGTTGTCGTAAGTAGTAAAATCTCGAAATTCCAAGTGTCGAACCACAAAGAAGTGAATTAAGAAATACAAATTAAAGATTTTTAACAAAGAAAGCATTTGTGCAAGGTATGAACAATTGTTGCTTAAAACTCAAATTCAAATAAATAGCTAAGATTAGGGGTTCCACTTTTAATATATTAATTATGGTTAATTTTAGCTCATTTTGCCACTCAATTAAGATCCACACATAAATGAGATCCCAATTGAGAAATTTAAAAATTAAATTCCAGAAACATTAGACATGAGTTAATATTAGCTTTTATTTATCTTATAACGTCAACACTTACAAATGTGTTCAAGTATCTATTATGTCAATCTTTATCTATAATAACTCAAGATTCCAACATAGTTGGCAGAGTCATGTTTTATAGAAAGAAATCAAATAGCTTTTGTGCCAATGATTAATTATAATGAATCAAAACTGCCACTTAACAAGAGAGATAGCTAAATCAATTAAGAAAGTTAATACTAATAACGTTAAGATCTATTCAGATTAGCCATAACTTTTATACAAAAAACTTCACCCTTTCACCTTAGCAAAAAAAAAAATTAGTTAGACATAATAAGAGTAAACAACATGTACAAACATGAAACAAATATAGATTGAAAAATCAAAGTAAGAACAAGAAGAAAATATCTTGAATAGAGCTTTGAGATTGAAAATAAGAACATAATTAAAGGAGAGTTATGTTTGATATAAGAACTCTAATTTCACTTAAGAACAAACTTAATTTTATCTTCCTTAAGCTGCCTATTTATAGAGCTTTGGAGTAGGTGAATAGTAAATGATATATATAATAGTAAAGGTAGTTGAATATAAATCAACAAAGGTGGCCCAAACTTCTTTTAATTTTTTGACTACTATACACATTGATTTAGCTCTTACTCAAAGCATGAGATTTGTAGATCACTTATTTTGCTTCGAAAAAATAGCTTGATCATTTAAAATTGACATTTGTAGCCCAAGTTATGATTTTTCTACCAAAATTACTCTTTAGCACGCAGTAGAACAAATTATCTCATTTATAACCAGATTTCAGCAATGAAAATGATCAAACTAATTCTTAACATGTGAAGTAGGGTTGAAGATCTATGTGTTGTCTTTCAGATGAATTTAGAATCAATTAATTCTGACATCCATAGCTTTGGATATAATTTTTCTCATGAAGGGTCGCCAAATGCACCAATGCTGGAACTAATTCTATTTGCGATCCAAATTTAGCCTCCTCTATCTCTTAATAGGTTGGACCATGAACTAAAAATTGTAGACGTTTGAGGCCTCGATCATTGGTTCAAGAATTGTGAGATATCATGATTTTATCCACCTATATAAAAAAATAGTTATTTAGCATATTTTGTAAATATGGATGAATAGTAACCTAGTGGAATAACTTTTCAAATTAAAAAATAAATCATACTCAAAGTGTATAGTGATGATTTAAATCTTTAGTAACTATACACTTATGAGTATTCATCAAACATTCTCTCTCTTTCTCCTTATTTCCCTTTTTAGAAATATCGTGTTCCATTCCACTATTGTTTTTCCTTTGTTTTCGCCTTATTTCCTCCACAAAGCTTGGAGAAAAAATATCTTCCATGTCTCTTCCCCACAATGTTGCATGGTTGCGATTTCTGTTGATCCCAATACTTGAGTCAGATGGCCAGATCAACAGTTAGCATCGGAGCTAGCCTATTGGTTACTAGGGACATTGATTCGTTCTCTAAGCCTTGCTATTTTTAGGCAACAATCCTTTTATTTGTTCACGGGAACCAAATTAATTATGTGATCATTGACCTTGATTGGGCCGTGATCACTGTCGTTTCCTTGTAGCAACCACGTTCTAAGGTCCTTATCATTTGGGTTGGCGCTCCGGGGTGAATGGCCAACAAGCAAAATGACTATATCCAGGCCATGTGGAGGTTATCAGTGGCAGTAGAGGTGGTGTGCTCGGAGGTGCGATTTAAGGTTTGATCATTATGGTGAATGGCAGTTGTTGGTTTCAATGCTGATTTTTCAGGAGCTTTTGTCCATCAATAAAAATTATTGGGGCTGTGTGACAAGGCTAACCAAACCTATTCCACAAATCACAATAAATCGAAGTTTTATGAAAGTAATCAATGTCAATTTTAGGTTAATCTAAGTTGTAGTTCTACAATTTTGACTATTGATTGTCGTTGTGAGCTCCCTAATTTTGACACTGAAAGAATAAACGGTGTCGGGCATGAGGGCGTTGAGCCTAAGGGGTCTTAGCGGGGGGTTGATGATGCGGAGAAGACAACCATCACAATCTTGGGGGTGGGAATTTTGTTGTTGGGATTGGTGACCGAAGAGACCACCGTTTCCCACAAATGGCACTATTTGATAGTTAAACTACCTAGGGTTCTAGGTTGGATGGAGAACACCCTTGATCATCAGCTGGCTCTGGTCACCTGCGTACAAGGATATAGAAAAATGGGTGTTAGGAGGACTCCTGAGTGTGTTTTAGGGGAGACCTCTCCAACACTCAAGTCAATATAATTGTGTAAAGACGTAAGGGAAGAGTGAGAGAGATACTCCCTGTACATATAGCCAGTATGTGGGTTTAGTTGGCTTGTGCCCTAGTTTTTGAGTCTGATAGGCTTCATTGGGTCTCTATTCATAAATTAGGCATAAGGCCCGATAATTCAGCAATAATTGGGTCTATTTCGAGGTTTTATTTACCAAGAAGGAAGAAGGTTGGAGCAAAATTTTCTTTTGTTTTTAGGGAAAGGCTACGACAATTTGTGTGGTAAAGGAGATGAAGTGTCAAACAAATTCCAATACTATTTTGGTGGGCCCTTTTGATTAGATTATTTTTATTATTTTTACTTTCCTTGATGTTTCTTACTTTTTGGTGTATAGTCGAGAAAATTCTCTTTTTTCACTTTGTATGTTGTCTTAAATTATACACTAGTACTAATGATTTTTAAATTATACACTAGTACTAATGATTTTTGTGCCATGCGGTTTGGCCATCAACTTTTACATATTTATATTTTGAAAGAAGTTTATGTACTTTTAAGTGAGTGAGGACATTACAAAAAATTCTATGGGGCCAAAATATATATATTTTAAAAATTATGTATTGATTATATTTTTTTCCTAAAATTGAGTGGTGTGTAGTGCCACCCTTGCACACATGTATACCTTATATATGTGCATATAGTTTAAAAAGTGTTAGCCATAGGGTGATTAAATTAAAGGTCACGGACTCACTTGGAAAACTAGTGTGTGATTGTTCATCACGGTGACAAACGTGGCATGCATTGTTGGATCCGTGCGTATGACATTACATGCTTGAATTTAACAATACTTGATGTGTTCGTCATGGTGATAAACGATTATACGAGCATGGTTCTACTCACTTTCATGAGTTACTCATAATAGGAATTGAGCAAGCATTAAAGAAAATAATTGAAAAGTTTCAATGAACCTTTGACAACCTCAATAAATAGTTTTTTATAGTCAACTAAGATTTAACTTTTAATTTGTATAAAGAAATTCTCTTCTTTATAGTCAAAGTGAGGCTTATGTAGGAATAGGTGGGTGCAAAGTAGATTATGTATCATTAAGATTTGCTGATGTTACTTTCTCTTGTAAGGATGTCAATTTGAACCCTACCCTGTGGGTACCCGATCCTACCCTACTCGATGGCCCCTAACCCACCCTTAATCCACCACGCTGTGTGCGTATATATATATATAAATATATAGATAATCTGCCCCGCTTTGGCCTGTGTGCGTATATATATATAAATATATATACAATCTGCTGTGCCTGTGTGTGCTTATATATATATATATATATAATTATCAAAAAATAATAAAAATATTATATCCTTTAAAAGTTAAAACCATTTCCAGTTTTTGACATGTTGTGATAGCTTGTTTTTTCTCTTTTTGCTCATTTTTTCTCTTATATTAATTGCAGGCCTTGTAAGCAGTGTTCGTAGAGATGATATTTTTATGTTCGCTTAACAGACGCAGTTTGCATTTTATTTATATTTGACTAGTTGGTATCAATGAGGATTGTATTACTACAATTAATTGTTGTTTGGACATAGTTATTTATTGTTTTTTGTTTTGTTTGAACATATTTATTGTTGTTGTGTGCGAAGTTTATCGTAGTTTACATGTTAAATTTCTTTTAATCTTATATATATTTCTATTAATCTCATATGTAATAATTTGGCGGGTTTGCGGGTCGAGAACCCGCATCCTACCCACCTATATAAGGGTAGGATACGAGTTTAGAAAATCCTACCCGATGCGGGTTATGGGTAGGATTCAGGTTGTATGGATTGTATCACGGGGCGGGTTCTAGAATGACATAACTCTACCTAAATCCTACCCGTTGACATCTTTATTCTCTTGTCTGACTATCAAAAACAAAAGAAAAAAAAATTAAAGTCACCTAGTGTCTAGCATGTCACATACATGCAGGTTTTTCCCGCCCACACTGCCTGGTTTTCCCGCCTCGACCAAACATTGCTGGAAGAAGGAATGCGGGCCTGCTGCTGCCGCTATTCGTCAAACAAAAGGGCGCGTATTTTGAAGTTGATGGAAACTCCGTGTTGGGCCCTTTTTCAATCCAAACCGATACCAATCGGCCCGGCCCGTTCAATTTACTCGCCGATAGGTCGTCTTCTGCAGCATCTTCTCCTGCAGCGGAAACGTATTCGACATGTAAAACGGAAAAAAAACCACGAAGAGAAAAAGTAAAGGACGAAGTCGTCTCCCTTTCTCCGCCCTTTCGTATTCTTCACTTAATCTTTTCTGTCTTCATCTTCGTCTTCTCTCGTTCTTCTCCATTTTTTTGGGTATTGTTCTGCTATCGGATTCTGTGTGTTCGAGCTCTCTTCGTGTTGATACCGATTCAGAGAGCAAGAGTTTCGGCGGCGACGAAGCCAAATCTCCACATTTGAGAAGCTGCTCTCGGAGATTTCGATTTTTTCGAGCTCGATTTTGTTGCTGGCGTGTTCCCTCCTTTGCTCGGTTAGGGTACTGTCGGGTTTCGATGAGCCGGCCGACCACTCGCGGTAAAAACAAACGTCCTTTACAGGCTACCGAGAGCGATGCCATTCCCGAAATTTTGAGGTATTTTGGTTTTTGTTTTATTTTTCCTCGTCCCTCTGATGTCGGTTAGCTGCGGCGTTTTCTGCTCTTCTGTCTGAATGGGTTTAATTTCGGATTTTCCTGATGCTTTACTTTTAGGAAAATCAATGTGACTGGTGAAGTTAGTGAGGATGCTTTGAATAAGCTTTATATGGTGTATAAGCCGGTTTGCCAGGGCTGTCGTGTGAACAGTAAGGATAATCCAAACTGCTTTTGTGGGTTGATTCCGCCCCCAAACGGGAGCCGCAAAACTGGCTTGTGGCAGAAGACTTCCGAGTTTGTCCAAGCTCTTGGTCCAGATCCGTCTGAGAATCTTCGTGCTTCAGCCAACTCACCAGCAGGGCTAACCAATCTGGGAGCCACTTGCTACGCTAACAGCATCATCCAATGCCTTTACATGAACAAGTCTTTCAGGGAAGGTCTTTTTTGTGTTGAGCCTGAGGTTTTAAAGGGAAACCCTGTTTTGGATCAACTTGCTCGACTTTTCGCTCAGTTGCATGCTAGTAAAAGGGCCTTTATCGACTCAGCCCCTTTCATAAAAACACTTGAATTGGATAATGGAGTCCAGCAGGACAGCCATGAGTTTCTGACATTACTTCTTTCTTTGCTCGAACGTAGTCTGAGCCATTCCAGTGTTGCAAAAGCTAGGACAGTTGTGCAAGATCTTTTTCGTGGAAGTGTGTCACATGTTACTACGTAATTATGTTCCTGCCTTTTGCTTTTTAAGTTGGTTATACTTGTTCTGTTTAATTCCTTCATGCCATTATTTAATTATTTTTGCTCTTATTTCTTGTCTGTTTGCATATTTTATTTTACTTTCTTTCTAATGCAACATGTATTTGCTTGCTAAAGTACAACAGACTTGTGAACTGGGTAACGATTGAAGAAAGTTGAAAATGGAAAAGTAGACGAGCTACTTCTAGATTTCAAATATAAAGTGTTAATCTAACTTTTGCCCCACAACTTAGGTGCGATATGCATGTATTCATGCTTTCCTTGTGAACAGCAGCAACTTGGCATGTCATCTTTGGTTTTTTCCCCTGTTCTTGTATCATTTGCAAGGTTCCTTCTCCTAATGGTTTTACAGAATATAAACCTTTTGATACTTAAACTAGTCCTCTGTTTGTAACATGTAAATAATTGATTTTAGGGATCATATAATCTTATTTTGCGTGGCCTCTTTTCGGGCAGGTCTTTGAATGTGAAATTTCATCTTCAGCTCATTCCTCAACTGGTTCATGTTAGTGTTGATGTAAATAATGTCGAGTTGTCTTTAGCTTTTGCGGGAATGTTTCCATATCTGCGTTGTAACTTCATAGAAAAAAAGAAAAAAAAAGTTTTCTGTTCAGGTTTAAATCTCCTGCAATGTGGCACTTGCAGCTCACCTTTGCATGTTTAATCTTGGTTTGTGATAAATTTTAAGTGCCATTGCTTATGGTTCCATGTATGGCAAGTGGTTGCATAAGCTTGCGAGCTATATTTCTTATGTACTTGATACAGATTGGTTGTAATGTGGGCATATCAAAGACCTAAGTTGCTTTAATGCAGGTGCTCACAATGTGGCCAAAATTCTGAAGCTTCTTCTAAGATGGAGGATTTTTATGAGCTTGAGTTAAATGTCAAAGGGTTGAAAACTTTAGATGATAGCTTGGATGATTGCCTTAGTGTGGAAGAGCTTCAAGGTGATAACCAGTACTTTTGTGAGTCATGTAATGGAAGAGTGGATGCTACTCGCAGCATCAAGCTGCAGACGCTGCCCAATGTGCTTAACTTTCAACTAAAGCGGTATGATTTTCTCCCCAAGGTAATGCTGTAATTAGCTTGTTGCAATTTTCTAGTAAAATCTTAATTTTCCTAGTGAAAGTTAGATCTACTGTTAATGTTGTTTTCTATTCTGAACTACTCTTGTCATAGTACAGTAGTAATGGCAGGCATGTAATGTTCTCGTTTTCTTAGTTGTTGTTGTTGGGGAGAGAAGAGGTATGGGGAACTTGATATTAAAACTCTAGGTACTGTTTATGTTGAAGCAATGGTATACTTCTGTTTACTTTGGAAAGAAATCATGTATTTTTGTTAATTATAGAGTAAGTGTAGCTAGTGTCATTCAATTCTTGCCTATTGTCTAGGTTGTTATTTTCCTTCTCTGATAGTTTAGCAGTGATCTTGCGAAGTAGCATGTTTTGAGGCTTTTGCTTTTACGTGTCTGTAGACTACTACAAGGAAGAAAATATCTTCAGCATTCTCTTTCCCTAGGGAACTTGATATGCAGTGGAGGTTGTCTGAGCAGTCTCAAATGGAACTAACATACGACTTAGCAGCAGTGCTGATTCACAAAGGAACTGCTGCAAACAGTGGCCATTATATTGCTCATATTAAAGATGTAAATACAGGGCAGTGGTGGAAATTTGATGATGAGGATGTATCATACTTAGGTCATCACCCATTTGGGGATGGTACTTCAACTTCCACAGTGAAGGCCGCTGGAACGGAAAAGTTTGTGTGTTCATCTAGAAAAGAAGGAACTCATGCCTCAGTGAATGGATATAATCTGAATGTTGTTCAGGCACAGAATGCTGAATTTTGTGTCGGGGGTCATGTCAAGATGTTTTCATCTACTGATGCATACTTGCTAACGTATACTCGTAGAATTGGCAAGGACCCATTTGGTGGTGTTAGGACTATGGAAACAGAAAGTGATGATGTAGTCACACACAGTGCTCTTTGTCTTCCACCACATCTTGCCGAAGAGTTAGAAGACTTGAATTCATCATATAGTGATGCTTGTGAAAAGTTCAAATTAGAGAAGGCAGAACATCTAGATCATATAATGTCAAGGAGGCAAGAAGTGAGATCAATCCTTTCTGAAGCTCTAGTTCAATCAGCTGAAGAACTATATTGTTGGATCTCCATCGATTGGCTTCGCCAATGGGCTGATGCAATATCTCCACCGTAAGTGGCAAAGTTTGGCCCCTATTTCCATGGCCAAGTTTCATCTTTTATTTACTTATTTGGATCTTGTTCTATTTGGTGAGATCAATTCGTTCCTTTATAGTTTTGCATAATTTGAGTTATACAATTACATGTATTTGCAATTTTCATTTACATTTCAAATGGTGCTTATGGAGATTGATTCACGTAGATTACTGTTGTTGTTTGAACAGGCAACCAAAGTGATGAATGCATATGCAGTACGCATGCATTTGTACATGCACGTGTGTGTGTGTCTGTGTGTGTTCATACATGATCAATTAACCAACTAAGTCTTAATCCCAGCTATTTGGGCTTGGTGCTTGTGTCTGCTTATTTCTCGTATGTAGTAGTGTATCTGTTGTTTCACACTGCTTGTGACCAAACCATTCAAGGTGACCTTTCCAGGTTTTGTCCTTGAGTTGGAATTGCTTCGACCTTGCCCCCTTTTTTTTCATTTCTTGATTCTATTCTTGGTGTATCTTTATTTATCCAACACACCATTCTCATCTTCTCTACATTTATTTCATTTGCATGTTGTCTCTTCACACATTTGTGCATGTGCATGTAAACACAAACTTAGAAACATATGTAACTGCATAGTATGCGTACGTGTATTGAAGTATATAATAATTAACTTTTATGCACTTATCTTTCTTTTGTTCAAGTGTTTTAGACAATACACCTATCCAATGTCCACATGGAAGGGTCTCTTTCTTCAAAATTGGCTCCATGAAGAGGGTATCGACTGAAGCCTGGGCAAAATTAATCTCTAAGGTCTTACCATCTTTAATCTGTCCAGTACTCATTCAATTTGTTTTTTTGTTCTTTTGCATTCTGTCTACATTTCTGCTGTTGCCTTCATTTATTTCTAAGTTATTGATGAAATGGATAAAGTAGTTTGAAGCTTTACCTTCCCTTATAAGAAGTCTGGAACCATGCATAAATGTTCTTATATGTATTTTTGCTGGTCCGTATACTGGGTCACAGGTTCTGATATTAAATGTTCTTTGCCTGTATTGAACAAGATGGGTTTCGAGACAACTTGCACAGCTCATTTCTTTCCTTCTGCTTGTAATGTGGTAACATCTGCCCATGTCTTTATTTGTGGCCTACAACTGAAGGTCTTCTCAATGTGCGTTTTAATATACAAATAATTCAAACTATGAGCAAGACAGTCATTCTTTGCTCGGTGGCAGAGCAGTTTTCTAAAGATTTCATAGATGAAAAATTATGTATGTCTAGTGGTGGTAGATAGATACAGGAATGATCATTTCTAAATGGAACCTATCAATCAATCATACTATTTTCGATGGTCACCAAATACTAATTAAACCATTATCCATTAATTTATTTGAGACAAAGATTATCATATAAAAACTAATTATCCTAGAATAATCAAGCGAATACAAAATTTGTGACACCTTTTGTTTCATCATAATATAAAGACATTTTTAATTTCACTTACAAGAATATAATATACTACAAGTTACAGTGAGGAACTATATCACCATCTATTGTCTGATTTGATTTTTTCTAACGTTTCTCTGGGCATCACTAACTCTAGAGTTAGCTTTGTTTTGTGCTGCACAGTTAATTGTAATATCTATGAAGAAAAAGTACTTTCCGTTTGATGGATTGACTGACAGGTATGTTTTTCCTCTTTGTTGACACTGTTTCAGTATCATGGGGGCCCCAGACTGACAAAAGATGACCACTGTATTGACTGTGTTACTAGTGCTGCCCTTTCATTGGTCTCTGCTGACAGCTACAGAGATCGAAGAACATTGATGAAAGAGATTGCAGAGAATGTACTCTCTGGGAAGTGTCAGGATGGAACTTACTATGTGTCCAAGTCATGGTATATTCCTATTTCTTGCTCTTTTTTTCCTAGAAAGAAACTAATATTTTTATTTTAAGTTGGGTAAAATCCATTTGTGGTGCCCAAACTTTACGGTCTTCCTAATGTGGTTTCTTAATCTATCTTTGTTCTCATAAAGTCCCTTAGCACCCATATATTGTGTACTATTACTAATTGTGGTTCTTCTATTAATTTTAGCTTTAACTTCAATAGAAATGCTAATGTGGTGGTCTCAATAGGACTTGTTGAGACCTGGACAGTCACCGTGGCTTCCTCTTTAAGTACAATGATGACCATATTGTGCAGGAATAAAAATTCAGACTCAAACTGTCACAAACACATAACATTAGGGACTTGAAACACGTATGGTTCGGACTCCAGTTTCTTCCCAATGTGTTTTTCCCTTCAATTCATCTGAAACGCACCTCTCTCATTTTACCCTTCAATTCATTTGTCTCTCAACTTGTGTTGACTTCGTTGCCTTCTTGTTTTCCCTTCAATTGTTCTGGTGTTGATTCATCTGTGGTTTCTCAATTCATTTGACTTGCCTTCTTGTTTTCCCTCACTTGTTTTTCCCTTCAATTGAAAGACAACAGATGCGGTGTTCTTGTTTCTCAAGTCTCAACTCCCGTTGACTTCGCTGCCAAGATCACCAATTTTCTTTTCTCTTTGGACACCACAACAGTTGGGCGTGGGCGATCAACCAAAGTTAATGCTTGGATGAAAGATTAAAAATGGAGGTGCAAGATGCAACTGAGAGTAGGCTAAAAACCTAGACAATAGGAAATTAGTAGCACACAGTGATACTGATGAAAACTTGCAAAATCCTTTAGAGCACAAAAAAAAATGTGATTACCTACACCCACTTAGCATTAGAGAAACAATAGGAGAAGCGATGAGGAAAAAAATGGGCTTCTTCCACGAATGACACATGAGAGGGGAAGAGCAAGACTGGGGTAGGTAAAGAATTGAACCTGAACCATTGAAACACTAAAACCAACCCCAATTTGGTAGAGAGATCGAAGCTAGTACTGATTAGATAGAATTTAGGAATGGAGGAATAGTGAACCCTAGATGGAACTGTGGATATTAGCAAACCTGGACTAAATTTAGGGAAAAACGGCCAGGGCAAATAAAACTCAACAAGATGGAAATAGGATGATGATGATACAATGATGGAGACGATGATGGGCTCCTCCCCCCCCCCCCCCCCCCCCCCCCGGCCCCCGGTGCGATTAGACACTGTTCTCTTCAGGTGACCAATTGTGAAGATTGCCCATTGAAAACATAAAAAAGGAAAAGAGCGCATGATTGTTTCGCCTAATGAGGGGCCCTTTTCCACCGGCTAGGTAAATGGTCAACATCGGATTCTATTAGAATTTCAAGGATGCTCCAGAAAGGCGGTGGCAGCATTGCAGAGAAGATTTGGGGAAGAAGATGAAGTTTGGTTAGTCTACTTTTTAAGTCCCTAAGATTATGTGTTTGTGTCAATTTTAGCTTGAAGTTTATTGTTCTACTATAGTCACTTATCTTTATAGAGGATGAGGCTACATGGTAGTGTGAGTGTCACATAAGCAACTTTCATCCAAAATGATCAAAAAACTGATAGAAAGGACTCACATTGAACATGATATGAGTTAGGGGGCTTTAAGAGGACAAAGTTGAGGTCATTAGGATGACTGTTATAGTCAAGGGACCATATATGGATTTCATCCATTTTAAGTTGCTATTGGGGAGAGGAAGTAGTCCCTTTTGCAGTTGATTTAATATTCTTCCGTGTCTTTTCTATTACTATTTCATGATTACATTGCTTTTATTTATGTTAATAATAAGTGAAGATCAAAGTTCTAGGGTGATGGCGATAATTACAAGAGGATGGTACTTTCTATACTTGCAGGTTGCAACAGTGGGTGAAAAGAAAGAACCTCGATGCCCCTAGTGAAGCTGATACTGGACCAACAATGTCAATTAGATGTCCACATGGATACTTGAGGCCCGAGCAGGCTACTGGTGCTAAGAGATTGCTAGTTCCTGAAGATCTATGGCTGTTCTTCTATGAGGATTCAGTCACAGTAAAACCTGATGATCCTTGCTCTACCTTTCCTTCTGATTCTGAGGAGTGTCCTGAGTGTGGATGTTTGGAGGATTCTAGAAGGTCATCTGCATCAACTGCTGTTTGTTATCAGTCATTATGTTCATGTCATTTGTTGAATATATTGTTTATGTGGCAGAGCAGTAAAGCTTAAACAGCGTCAAAACCATGAGAAATTAGCCATGGGGAAGAATACTCCACTATTTCTAAATTGCAAGTATTATTTGGTGCCATCTTCTTGGATTACAAAATGGAGAAGCTATGTTACTGCCAGTGGAAAAAATAGTTCTTCAATACCTGAGCCTGAAAAGCTAGGCGCCGTCATTAGCTCATTAAAATGTGAAAAGGTGTGGGGCAGCTTTCTGTAACATTTCTGTCATCTAGCAACTTAATTCTTCTGTAGCTAGAACCATGTTTTTCCATGTTATTCCTAGATATCTGTAGTGCCTCTACCTGCATTAAGATTTACTTGCACTAATTATTCAGGATGAAATACTTTGTTGATACAGTTTTACATTCTTTAATGCACTTATCAGAAGATTATCTCTAGTGGATATTTTTCTGATCTGGATCTTATATTTTCCTTATTCTAGCATTCACGTCTCACAGAAAGGCCTCCTGATGTGGTCCAGAAACGTGGTTTATATTTCCAGAAGGTTCCTACTGTAAGTATATCAAGTGTGTCAAGGCATGCGCCACAGTTGTGATACTTTTTTTGATTAGTTAACTGCAGATTTTATTTCTTTTAGACTTTCCGCATTATGGGCTGCCTCATTATTTGAATTCTAGATGGATAGGTTGGCAATTGTGTCTGAAGATGACTGGAAATGCTTTTGTGAGGAGTGGGATGGTGCAGGAGAGGAAGGCATTTCTGCTGTAATTGAGCTAAGAAATGATGGAATAGGTAATTTGGTTGGGACATGTGAGAATATGCCTGTATGTGATGAGCACCTTGATACTTCCAATGAAGTAGACGATGAGTTTCAGTCAAGACTGCCTGTGATTCGGACTTCCCTGGAGGTAGTTAATTTCATTAATTTTTATATAGGAGATAGTTTTTAGAGTTTTTTCCTTTTTCATAGGATTGTCTCTATTTGTCTGGTCAAACTAGTTTTCTGTCTTTATGATTTGTGAAATATGTGGATGCTTGGATTTCATACTTAAATTTTTTATTAATTGCAAATTATCCAGAAAAAGGAAAAGTAAACTGATATAGAGTAGTGAAATTTTTACACTGAGCAGAAGATGTGATAATACAAACTTGTCTTTTCTGATAAAAGAGTATATATAATCATCTATGGGCAGATCTCTGCGAGTCACAGGGAAAGGTACCTCCGCCTCTACTCTGAAACAGGGAATCTTCCACAGGTTGCTCTGCATGGGACATATCTTCGTGGGGAATGGATTATTTGTGTCCTATGGTCATCCCAACTTTAGTTTAGTTACCAGTAACTTGTTCAGTCTCCCCCCATCCCCATGGATGAAAGAGCTGAACTTGAAGGAAATATTGACCTAAAGCCTTTATTGACAAAGTTCGAGTTCCATTTATTTGGCCTTAGATCTACTAAATTTAAAGCATTTTTGGTTTTTAAGTACTCCAGATCTGTAGCTGTAGCTTGTGATTAATTTTGGTCTTAATTTCATTTATCTTTATTATTATCATCTGCAAATAACATGAGCCCAGGACTTCTTATCAAATTGCTCAATGAAGATTCTATAACTAAGGTAAAAATTTAAGTGGCTTTAAGAAAGCCTGTGCAACTTCACTGCCGTAGGAATTGTCATATTGCCCCTGAAAGTGTCGTTTAACACTTGTTGAGTCTTGACCAGTTGCACATGCATAAATTGAGTCATGTACTAGTATATCACTAGATCTGAATCCATTTTTATTTGTATCATTTTGTAGCACCAATCACTAGATCTGAATACATTTTTATTTGCATCAAAATTTTTAGAGACAGGCTGAAATAGTAATTATTCTTTCTAGAGCAAGTCTTGCTGCCTTCTCAATTTGGCAATTGGTGATGGAAAGAGATTATTGACTGGAATTGCATCAGCAGTGATAAGGGAACATGCCATATGCCAGTTAATCATTCAGCATTTGGATTTCAGATCTTATGGGCACTCATCAATATAAATATTTTAATGTTGATTTCTATGTACCCGTGACCATCAATAGATGCCTATCTGGTGAGGACTGCACGTGAATTGTTCAAAACAGCTGTTGATGCAATGTTATGATTTCGTAGGTGTGTGAGGAGTGTATTGGAGAGAAGGAAAGCTGTGAGTTGATGCAGAAACTTAATTATTCCAATGAAGATATTTATGTATACCTTGTGAGGGGAAAAGAAGCGCCAAAGTTTGTCTTAGAAGCCGCAGATTCTTCTGATCCCGATCGTCGAACCTCTAAGCGATCAAGAAGGTCAAACCATGGAAATTTGATAAGTTTACGTGTTTCTGCATCAACATCAGTTTACCAATTAAAGATGATGATATGGGAGTCACTTGGGGTATGCAAGTTGACTTGTGAAGTTTGATTTTAATTCTTGTGATGCATGTGCATGGCGGCTTCCTTCATTGTTTTTATCAATACATATATGGTTATTCATGTTACATAAAATGTTGATGTACGCCCTACTTGTCTGTGTTTAGGAATTTTTCCTAATATCACAGATAATATGCATATGCGAGAAAAACATGTATTTGCTGTACCAGTTACTTCAGTTCCATTTGTGTCATTTTTGCATCTATGATATTCCTGTCAGCAATTCGTATCACTTTTCAACTTCCACTTACCAGAGTGCCAGCTTCATGAAATTTTTCAATATTTACATTATTTTTCACCATTATTTGGGAAATGTTCGAATTTAGCAATCTTCAAGGCTTACTATGAATTCATTTGATCCAAGCTCTGGGATTTACATTAGGGTTCAAGGGAGCCATATCAGTAATAAAATAGTTCAAACAGACACTTTGCCTGCTTTCTTGATTATGAATTGCTGCTTGACGGATCTTTTCTCCATGTGAGAATTTGTGTTCATTGTGTAAATTGTTTTTCTGTTCATTACACTCCCATAGACTAGTTAATATCTGCAGGTTGTCAAGGAAAACCAGATACTTCACAAAGGCTCCCGTGTAATAGATCAGGAATCTGCAACCCTCGCTGATATGAATATATTTGCTGGTGATAAGCTATGGGTGAAAGATTCAGAAATCCATGAAGAGCGTGATATTGCTGGTACTTGATAGTGCTACTTTTACATTATTTTTCAATGACATTGGAGTTATTTTCTTCTTGTGTGGTCTCATCCACTTGGTATATCCTCTACTCAAAGTAACCTAGTTTGCAAAATCTTTTGCTAACCCTATTACATTCTCCAATCTTTTATTGTGGATGGAATCTGATCCACAGAAGTATGGGTGGCAATTGTTTATAGTCATGCCCTTTGACCTGGCCACCTAGATAAGTTTGAGCAATTAGTGGCCATTCCCTTAGTATTCGACTCTCTTGGCTAATTATGGTTCTTGTGTCTAGGACTCTAGGTGCTCTTTTACAATTGGATGCAAAAGGTCAAAAAGGGCATCCGGTGTAAAACTTCGCTACTAATGTTTTTTTCCATGAAGGGTAAAAGCACCACTAGTCCCAAACCTTTAATTCTAATTGCAAATTGGCCCTTCTCCTTCATTTTGTTGCATATCAGTCCTTAGCCCTAAGCAAGACTAAATTGGCACAAAAAAACAAATTTATAGAGAGAAAAAGCTGATATTTTAAATGGCCAATTATCTGTTAGAAAATTGTGGCATAGATTGAATTTATGAGAAAGTTACATAACTGTTTGGTAACTGCCTTCCAATAAAGAGCCATAATGTTTTGACAGTTAATGGAACATTTACACTATTAATTTTTCCACTCTGTAAATTAGGTTGTCAACTCAGTCTTTGCCTAGGGTTGGTGACCAATATACAATGGACTATGACGGTTGGGGACCAATATGCAACAAAATGGAGGTTGAGGACCAATTTGAAATTAGGGACTAACAACTCATTTTTGCATGAACTTATAGTGTTAACTAACTTTAAATAATTAATTAACACTAACCTTCATGCCATCAATACCCAATGTAGTTGGGATTAAGGTGTAGTATGATAATGATATGAGGGTCCAAAAGCAAAAACTCATGGAGAGTAATTTACTAAGGTTGAAAATGAGTAGAGCATTTAGTGGGTTGATTATGTTTGGCTCGAAATTTATATCGAGCTTGGTATTTTGTTCATGTTTGAATCGAAAAGAATATGAATGTGCCACAAACTAGCTTTATTTCAATCGAGCTCAAACTGTTCGCTTAAATTAAGGGAATAAGTTAAAATTGAGCCGAGTAATAGGTAAATTTTGTTCAAGTTTATCTTGATAGCAATTTTGTTCAAGTTTATCTTGATAGCAATTTGAGCAAGCCATGAAGTTTTAAACTAAGTCAAGCTGTTTGTTCAATTTTTACCAGAGTGATAGATAAGGGAAATGTTTTGGCTCTTTTGTCTCAAGGGTCCCTCGGATAGAAGCTTAAGCTTTGGTTCTTTTTCTTTATTTCATATAACACCCTCAATTTATAATATTGTCTAGTATATTAACTAGTCAAGAAAGCAAGAGCATCACATTCATTGTAGTTATACTCCTTTGCAATGTTATATTAGTGCATCTACTTGCTTGTCTTTGTTCATTTTTGATTTAGAAGTTGTGTAGAGAGATTATGTACCTGAAGTCTATAAATGATGAATCCATAGTTCCAAACCACATATTCCCATTGACGAAATTCTTATGCATCGCAGGCCCTGTAGTAAAATTAATCATCCTTCAGCTTATAGTAGTATCTTTGGGCATTCTGGTTATGTTTGCTATGGTGATCATACTGTTATCAGTTCTGTTTCTGAGAAAATTATCATTGAAGTACTTATTACCTGCTCATATATTGGTTCGTGTAGATGAGATATCTAATCAGAAAATGAATATTGGAGATGCTGAAGAAGGGTTTCGTGGAACACTATTGGCAGCAAATGTTTCCTCTCAGGTTGTTTAGAGAATGACTGTTTATATTTTGAAGACATACATGCTATTGTACAAGTCATGAGGAGGGGGCCATTTTGAGGTGTAACCTACATGTTTTGGAGGTAACATGCCCTCCTGTACTCATTGGCTAAAAGTCTGGCACTGCTCTTGAAAAGTTTAAGGTATGTTTTTCTTGGTGTATGGAACTTTGAACATACAATAAATCTATTTTGCTTGCTTTTCTATGAAGCTCTGGTACTAAGTTTCTATGGTGACCTTATCGCACAGAGCTGGTCATGCATTTCTGTGTCAAAGCCAAAAAGCTCGGGGCATATTTACTTGGGTGAATTGGGTAGTTTGTAACTCAGTATAGAACATTCTTTTAATGGAAATTTTCATCATCGACATTGTAATCTACCTCTGACTACCCTGCTTGGCCTGCTCTTTTCTAAGCTTTTGCCTTGATTGTCTGAATTATAGGTCTGCTTATAATATACCGCTTTATCTCAGCCAACAGAGCCTTTGAGTTTAGCCTCCCTTAGAGGCTGGGTGATATAAAGCACCCTTGAGTGTATCAACCCAAGGATGATGGTAAAGATTTGTTGAAAGACACGGAAAATGATTTAAAGGTGGCATCAGTGTTTGGCCTAAAAATGAGAGTTTATTTGTGCAGTTTGTTGCTAAAGACTGGTTTTTTTGTGCTGTTTGACTGGATATAAATTAAATTGATCTCGGCAGGAAGCATGCAAATATAAGCAAAATGGAAATTGAACTAAGTTGTGGAGTCTAAAGCAAACATCATGTACTTGTGTGAGAAGCTTGATGAATGGTAGTATATTCCTGAATGCGAACGATGCATGGAATGGCCGACCCATAGCCATAGGAGGGAACATTTGTCTGTGACTGGATTTCATAACATTTTGTGGGAAATTTGGACTAGGGATATGCTGGTTTGTCTGCCCTTTCAAAATATTTAATTACTTTTGCGGTTACTGACAGGTTGCTTTTTATGCTTGACTTGCAGGTGTGGATAGTGGAAAGATTTACCGTTGTGATCTACGACTGCTTACAGTGATTGCAGATAGTAAATATTCTGATCCTGTAAATTTTGGGAATGTATGAAGGTAAACTATGGTCTTGGTTTAGAATCTAGTCGCCAGAGTCGCGCATATGTAATGCTAGCAACTGTGGTCATGAACTAGCTCTAAATTTCTAAAAAATTTCATGGGTAAGATGTTTCATTGCCCACTTGCTTGTGTCTAAGATTTGGTGTTGGCCCAAGCTTGTGAAACAACTTTCTTTATTGGAAGCGTTTGAGTTTGGTTGAATGGTATTCCGCATTCTCTCAAACTTACATGTAGGACTACAAAGAATGCGCAAGAACTAAGCAGCAGAAGATGCATGGACGAACACGTTTTCTAATATCACAGGTATATGACAAACTCTCTTCTAACGGCGTGGTGTTTAAATTTTTCAAAGGTCTCGAGGAATGCTATACATTTCACAATAAGTTTTGCGGTTTCCATAATTTAGAACATCGTAGTACTGAAATGCTTCAAGAAATAGGTACAATTGGGTGTTTGAAGGATGTTGAGTCCAAGCAACATAAGTTTGTGGGATGGATAGGTGGTTAAATGAGTATCTTACAAGGTCATTCAAAGCTATTTTGGAAAGGGCACTCTCAGTCCTAGAAGTTTTGGTGGTTTGTTAAGGTCGTCCTAAAACTTAAATGAGTCTCTAAATGAGTCCTAGTTCTCGTAAAACATGTGTTTTGTTAGTTCTAAAATAGACAGGCTGTACACAGCGGACCAAAGTCTTATGTGTCACTTAACTTCTGTTAACTAATGGTATGACACGTAGGTCTTCCAATCAGTGGCTCAGTTATACAAAATTGAAGTTTTATGGAACTATTTAGGCAAATAAAAAATGGGTAAAATTCATCATTAGTCCTCTAGCTTGTTATTTGGGTCTCTTACCTTCATTTGATCTTGTACCCGAACATGTCCTAAATGTGATCCTGTGATTTTAACCGTTAAGTCTTAGTAAAAAAACAACAATTCTCCTAAAGTTTCATCCTCTCACTTTTAGCACTCTAAACTTGTGGATGTAACCAGCATCTTCTATTGATTTCAACCACTGCCTCTTCGATCCCTTCCTCTTGCTGACAATGACCATGCCATTTTCCCTCCTCTCAGTCTCCTCCTTTTAGCCCCACGTGAGATGGAAACCCATATTAAAATTTGAAACCCCTTTAAGAAATGAATAGAATGCAACATTCTTGCTGTCATCCAAAATTTTTTTTCAGCTCATTCATTTTCTACTTTTTGGAAGTCTGGTTGCCAGGGAAATCCTAGTGTTTGAGAGAATTAATAATAACTTGTGTTTGGTGATTGATATTTCTTCGGATAAAATTCAAATATGATCCCCTAACTGTAACAGTTGTCTTAATGTGGCCCTTTACCTCAATTAGTGCACCTTAAGTCCTTGAACTCATATATCTAATCCTATTTTAGCCCCTTCCATCATTCAAGTCATTATTTTGGATGGAAGTTGACTAAGTGGTGCTTCCCCCCCCTAATGGGTAACACACTGCCATGGGGCCTCTTTTTTCATACCATAAATGGCTAGAAAGAGCCTCGATCAATAGCTCTCCTGTCACGCCCCATATAGGCCTTACCCTAACTGCACCTAAAATGTGCTTAAGAGTCTTGTTGCAGTAACTAGTGCTCTTCTAGGAAGCCTACCATACACACAGATGCTAGGTTCCAAGAATTGGCCTTGCCTTGCGATGCGAACCCTGATAGTATAAAGACCATTAAACGTACCCAAGATGTTTTTCAAGCTCCACAAAATATCAAAGAGACTAGATTTTAAACCCCCACCCTTAATCAACCTGTGATTAGAAACAAGAAGTATAAGAAAACCAATAATACAAGCAACTTGTGCACCAAGGTAGTCTACAAAGAACCAAAGAGAAATTCTCTCTAAAGTAGCAATATTATTTCATGTAATGGCTGTGTTTTACAACTAGAATATGTGCCTTTTTATAGGCCTAAACTAGGATAAAAGACTAAGCAAAATTTGCAGCCCAAGTCACATAGGAAACCTAGGTACAAAAGACTTAAGAAAACCTAATCAAACTAGGACTCCAACACCTAGTTTGGAAAAGTTTGATGTGTGCAGCATATTCCACTTAACCTATGCGACCTGAATCAATTCCATAGCCTAAATAACATTCTAAATAATGTAAATAATCAGGAAAATAAAGAAAATAAAGTGTAAATACAAGTTTGGCCCTAAAACCCCCAAATGGTCTTATCAGATGCACTTATGGGCTCTTCAAGATGAAATTCGACCTTGATGAAGCCATGATTTCTCAAAATGCGAAGCATTAAAGTTTTAGATCTCTTTCTTAGTTTCAAAATGACACCTGAATCACACAAAACGGACATATAAAGCCAAAGATATGTCCAAAATATTGCAACTGCTTCCAAATCAGTGAGGACTCGCAAATCGCGACTTTGAAGCTAAATTGGACCCCCTTAACGTGAAAACTGGGTTTCATAGTCTTCATATGATTTGCAGCTCCAAATGTTAGCTTTCCAATGAATCAAGAATAACTCAATTCTAATTTGTTTAACTCAAGATATGATTTTTCTCTTGGAACATCGCCAATATGTCAAAATCCAAGCTTGACCATCATCTCCATATGATTCCTTGCATGTTCCAGCAGTTCCTTGAGAAATTCCAAGCCCATTCTCCATGAAAAAGCTTAAGACAAAAGCTTGAAGTGCACTGGTGAGTTCCTTATCTTTCTTCCTTGTCAATGGTCCACTAGTTATCTTTAATGGATCCTTGCCATCCTTGGTTGTGCCTTCTTTGATCGTATCACCTTGCCCTTACGCACTTTTCACAACTAGGTGTGCTTATCTAGGTAACCACCGAGCACATTGGGGCACTAATTCACAAAGTGCACTAGGTCACACACACACTCACAAGCATAGGCAGGACACTGGGGAGCGCCCCAGGAGTCTACCAACTAAACCCTAGGTCAAGCTTGTGCCACAAGGCAAGCTTCTAATGCAACTTTTCAAGTGTTGTGCTTTTGTGCATATCAAGTGTGGATACACCATTCATGACAACCAAGATGCCCACTCCTAAGTTTGAAAACCATTTTCATATGTAAGGAAGGTTAACTAAACACATTCGGCTAAGCTGTATAAGCCATACCACACATATACACACAACCGAAACTACATAAGCGTAACACACCACCATCAAGTTCACATAATCTTCATATCACACTTGCACAACCTCAAGTTTATACATAAGTTTAGGTAAGCTTATCTAAAGCCTACCTTACAACATACACAAACTAGTGCATTCTTCCTTGGAACACTACCAAGAACATTCATACATAACACATTCGAGACACTTAGTTACATGCCATAGTACTTAATAGTACCCGAAAGCCACTTTGAACACATAGTACATAATGGTGGTTTGCAAAACAATTCCTACCACTACTCCTATAATCAAAAGGGCAAACCACAATATTAAAGCCCATGAGCACACATCCATGACTCTAGACTGTTCCTACAACACTAACCACTAATCTTGCAAGTAACATAAGACATATGAGCTTGCATATTCATATAGACTTGTACCTACACTTATTGAGCTAGAAACCAAAAGCTAATATCCATACCTCCAAGGTACCCGAATACACAATCATTAGCACACAAGCTACTCAAGCTCAATATCCTTTCTTGAAAACATATAATTATGGGGCATGAGTTTTATACATAACTCAGTAAGGATTCACACAGCTCTTATGAGCCTATTTAGTTAAGCCTGAAGGCTTAACCTCCCATACATTAGCTTAAACCTGCATTAAGACATAAAAACACGAAAAACACAAACTATACATAATAATAAATCAACTAGCTAGCTAATAAGGGTTAACATGCACATACAAAGCACCAAAGCACATAACTCACCCACCACACACATAGTCATTGGTCTTGGCCAACAAGAACACTAGCAAGTACACACCGTATCATGCTCAAGTCCTACTTCCTTTTGTCACTAATTCATATAGAGCTCTAAGTTCACCCATAGGTTGGCTGACCCATGTTAGAACCCTAGTACTTGCCATTATTTTGCTAGCTAGCATACACATCACTTATACCTGAAGGTAAAACATAGCCCCTACGGCATTCTAAGTTCATCTAGCTCAATAACCATACTTAGATGCCTAATACTCACTTGAAAATGGAATGTAACCAAAATCAAGTAGAATATGGTGAAATCCTCACCAACCCTTTCCCTTAGCTCTCAGCCAAACACTCAATGCCCTAAACTCTTAATGCAGCCTTCAAGGTCACCTACGTCTGAAACACAGTTAAGCAAGCTTGAATCTTCAATTCAACTTTAATCCACCATCAATTCAGAAAAAACCCGAGTTCTCAAGGCCAAGAACACCTAAATTAGCTCAACTAGGAGCCTTGACCTGAAAAATGGGATGGTTTGACTAAGTGGAAGCATGCATAATCGATGGTGTGCCACATGTTGCAAAAATGGTCTTAATGCTAGTGTTAGTGTTCTTACTTCTTGCATGGCTCATTTTAGTCCTTCCACAAAATGTTTGCATCATTAAAGCCACCCAAGTATGTGTGCAAAGTAGTCCCCAAGCTTACAAACTCACCACTACAACCTCAGGTCCTTCAAACGTTTGTTCAAGTACTCTTGGTAGACATAATTTCAATGTACTTACATGTACTCATTGAGTTGATCACATGTACCATTCATTCATGCACATGACTTAGTTCTCCACTTCAATTTTTCTTAAATTTTTCACATAAGCCTAGTATGGAAATGCGGGTCATGACATCTCCTCCCCCTCAAATGCCATCTGAAATGCCAATATGTTCTCCAACACCACAACCGGTAGCACTCGAAATTACTCCATGCTCTACGGCTTTTTCCTTTTTTGTGGCAACATCCCCCTTAAAATTTGCCAAACTTGCATTGGACTCACATCCAATGACTTTGCCAAATTTGTCCCCAAGGAAGAGATTTGATAATCTAGTACAAGGGCTGCATGCTTTGAATACTCCAACAAGTTGTTCTTCACCATCATCCAAGAAAGTCAGAGTTGTTATGCTAATGAACTAGGAAGTCACTAACATAGATCTATTCATTAAGATCATGGAGGAGTAGGTCAAAGGCACAGTTAATGGTACATCTCAGGTAGCCTACGAGGCTCTTAAGAAAGCTCCTCAAGATTTTAAGAGGCATAGACCTCGGGAGGCACTTAGGCCGAATATGCTCCATAGGGAGCAAATGCCCATTATGCTCATCCATCCGATGATGACTATATAAAGAGAGCTTACCAAACTTCTAAGATACACTTGCACTACCACTTATTGAGCTCACAAGTACTCACTAGAAAACTAACTTAAGCGTTGAAGATTCCTACCCTCCCAAGAAAACACCAAAGGACTCCTTCCTCCATTCTTCCTTTCTACATATTTTACAGGTTCAATATAGCAGCTTGATTGTTCCAAGAAACCTCAAGCCAAGCATCTACCAATTGGATTTGTTTATGGGCATAGTGAGAATTGCTATGGTGGATACTTGTTGTAATGGTCCTCCAGGTAATGGCCCTACTAAGGTCACTTAAGACTTATTTGTTTAGTTAAATCCCTAGTTTAAATATCTTAATTAGTGTCAGGATTTTGCAGTACTAAGTTAGATATTTTTTAGATCACATTATTGAGTTCTCTAATTTGAACTTAGTGCCGAAGTCTCATTCAGGCCTTGGTTTGAAGTCAATTTTTGACTTCTTTTCTGAAGTCACTTATGAGGGCTTCATTATTTTTTTAGGAAGGGTTTGGCCACTCCCTCACCTTGGTGTAATTTAAGCCTTGACTTAAATTTGAGTTACAAAATTCACTGAGTGTCAAGATTGACACTTGTAAAAATATGTCATTATCATTCATGTAAAATTCGGTATATTGGTCATATGATATTGACACTTATTGTACTCTATTTCAACTTGCTAGGCATAGTACTTTTCTGAGTGTTTGAATGCTAGGTGTTCTTAGGGTCTTTCTTGAATCTGTCTTAGAGTTTGTGCACTCTTAGCCTTACATCGTTCATTGCCATTCCCAGTTTGCCCAAAGAACCACTTGTGTAGGTCTTCTCGCCTCTAGCTTAGCTTTGTGAAGAAGTAAATCTCCTTCCTTTATGCCTTTTGGCTAGGCTTTCTTGCTAGCGGACACGGTGACCTTTTGTTGGAGGGCCTTTCTTCTAAGTTTGACCTCTCTCAATGTTCCTCAATTAAGTTAAGGGGTAAATGGCACTTATCATCCTTGAACTATGGCCTATCTCAGAGATTCATCCTGGAATTAAAAAAATGTCATATTATTCATCCTTTAACTTAGTAAATTGTTGCAATAACATCCTTTCGTTAGGTTGGATGAAATGGGGGGAGAAAATGCACAGTTAATCATAAAACTAATTAATTTTTTCTTTTTTGAGTCCTAAACATTGCATATTATTGCTTGGGTCACAAAACCCTTAAAACTGTCCTCATCCTCCTTCGGTGTCCAGCTTTCGATGGAAGTGGCTATGGCTACTAGGCGGAGCTGGTGGGATGGGTCACTATAGTATTATCAAATGATCCTGGGATGAAATTTGGCAACGGGCATTGGGCTTCGGTGGTGGCAAGATCAATGGTGGGGAAGGAGGATGAAGGTGTTGGGTTTCAGGAGCCAAACAGCGCAGTGGAATTTAACCAAAACCCTTCAAGATCCAAGTGAAACGGGGTAAACTGGGTGTTCGAAAATTTTCATACTTAATTTTCGGTTGAGATCTCTCACCTAACTGTAGAGTCGAATCACAAAACCTGAACAGTTGACATGTTCAAGCTCTCTATGGTATCTACACGAGCCTCTTGGGATCACCACGCTTCCACCACGTCCCGGCAGATGCATTTCTCATGCACTCGCAGTGCTAGCTTGCGTCCTCCAAGGAATTGCAAGAGAAGAGTGCGGCTGTCCTTTTGGGAGGCTAGGGCAAGGAGCACGAATTTTTCACTAAAAGTTGTATTTATAGTGAGACTCAACTTCTAGGCCTAATGGGTTTCAAAGCCCTAATCCAATTAGGCTTTAATTTCGGACTTAATAATTGTTACCCACTCCGGGGTAGTCCAGTTATGGTGCCAAAACTGTGCATTTAGACTCCCAGGATTGGTAATGTTCTGTAGGTCATCAGAACACTACCCTTAGTGTGCATACCCAAGTGGCCCTCTTGGGCACTATGTAAATACATGCCTACTGGTCCAACCATAACACACATATTCACATTTCATGCACACCATGGCAGCAAAGAAGGAAAACACTAGCACAAGTCTTAGTTTTGGCTTCCACACATTAGGCAATCTTGTTAAATTCTAGTGATCAACCACTGCGCCTGTAACTTCCACTAATAAACTGTATCATTCTACCCTCATACTCCCTGTTTTATTTGATCCATTATGAAGTAGAGACTTACAGAAAACCAAGGAATTTTGTTTTACACCAATAGCCCACCCATGGACCAAGTTATGGATTTTTGAATTTGGTTACAAAATTCTGACCAAATGAACAGTAACTCATCCAATTTTTCAACGTCATATCTTTCTCTACGAGGATCCAAATCCATAAATTCCACATTCCAGTTCAACCTATAGATGTTCTCTAGGTGTGGTGAAAATTTCATACCAAGATTCATTCTACACAGGGAGATATTAAACTTTAGGTACATGGTCGAAATTCTGGAAACTTTTGGACCATTTTGCCCATACAATTTTTCCAAACCATGCAAACACTTCATTCACAAGGGGAAAGCCCTCCAAGGCTATCCCATATATGTCCATTACACATAGGAATTACATTCCCTTTCTTTTAACAACTTTATGTGGGCAAAACAGAATTTACAAGTAAGCAGCCCATCATTCACACTTAGGCAGCTTTGCACCACATCACTTACATAGCCAAAACATTACTCAAATGTTCACATACTTGTCTCATTTTACATACTCTACATGTACATGCATACATGCACTAAGATATGGTCTTAACTCAGCTAAATACGCACCCTAGGTTACAGGAGGTCCTGAGACACAATGGACTCCAAAAACAGGATGCTGGACAGCTGCTGCACAACACAGTAAGTACCACCATTAAAAATTCCAAATGTGCTCCTAAAATCACCAAAGTTTTCAGATCAAAACTAGACATATGGAAGTTGATGTACCTGAAATTTCAGATCAAAAATCAAACCAAAAAGGTTAGTTTGAAGGTGATCTTTCTGCTGGACCTGAAATGACAGAACTGAGGGGAGTAAGTTTCATTGAGAAACTTAGTAAGGGTAACACTTGGTTTCTTAAGATAATGTGATCCTCATTAATACCTGCATCCAAAGACACTAAAAAAAAAAAACCACAATGCATATACAAGATATAGCAACCAAATGCAGCAGCCAAACACAAACAACAAACACATGAAATGTGGCAGCAACATATACCATAGGTTAGTCCATAAAACACATAATAAACATAACCAAATCACTATGGCAGCCCTCCTCAAGCTAATGCTTGGTCTTAGGAGGATTTAACACTAGTTAGTACTAACTTTTGGGCTCTAGAAACCCAGAAATTCGCTGCCATCACTGTGCACTTCACACTAGGTCACAAAACCTTCAATAAGTGCACTCCCCTCACTAAGCTTGGTTCATCAAGCACATGGCTCTCTTCCAAGCTTAGCCCTAGCTCCATGGATGTTTGAAAATACAGAAAACAACCCATGAGAGCAAGAGAACCCTTACCTTGATGGGTATGCTGAAATTGGAGCTTGATCCTAGGTGCACTCAAGCAATAGCACCAAATAGCTTCCAATTGTGCTTCCTTGACTTCAATTGCAAGTAGTTTTGAGTTTGAAGGTATGGTGGCTATGGAGGAAGTGTGGAGGAGAGGGCTGGCTTTCTTTTTGCTGGTGGAGGCCGAAATTTAGAGAAGCAAAGGTGGTCTTGACTACTTAAATAGTCAAAAGTACACTAAACACACTTAAGTAGTCTTAACCTTGTCTTATGTCATTTTCCTTGCTACAAGACTATGGTTTCTTAGTCTTAATCTCTTGGCCCACATTTGACCATCCTTATCTTCCTTTAGCAGCCCTCCTTATGTGGGATAACCCCACAAAACTTTCATTTGACTTAAGTCATAGACATACACATCTTAAGGCCTACATTAGAACACTTAGGTCCTTTATGCCTTTTTGTGTTTTCTTTGTCCTTAGTTGTCTTCCATAAGCAATTTGGTCCTCCAATAGCACTTTCATACCATTCATATCCTTCCCATAACTCTCTAAATCTCTTTTGTGAAAGTTTTACAATTGAGTACCTGAATTTCCAAAATCTTACAAAAACGTCCATAGGTTGCTTGACAAACAAGCAATCCTTAAGGCTTTTCTTGGAGACCAAGTTACCAAATTGGAACACTTTTAAGGAGGTGTTGATCATACCTTTTACCCCCCACACTACAATCACTATGGTGAGAATTACACAATATAATGATTTTTAGCCATTATGACACACTTGTAATTCTCCCATTTTGTGAGGTGGTAACAATAATGGCTCAACTATTGGGCCTATTATTAATATGAAATTATTGTGAAACCAAAACCCAAATTATTAGCCCATGCACTCTAATGATCCAAATAGCTCTATGTGTACGACCCAATAGGCTCTTATCACTTTGGCAATAATCATAAATCACATTTATGATCATAAGCAATGAGCGGTGTCTAGCAACACATCATTGCTACCCAAGTGACAAGATTGTTGGTGATTCGACTAAACCTTTATGATCATTACCGATATATGCCATTGTCCCTTTGTCCAAGATATCAAGACTAAGCACGAGACATGGAATGTGTCACTCTCGTATAGCCCAATCTTTGGTTTCTTGATTACCGAGTAGACCAACTTAAACTGATGACATTGATATCGTATATGAACTCATCCGAGGATGGCCATGCATTTTTCCAAGTCTCACTCTATCAAGGGGCCTGAAGATATCACTCCCATTTTCAAATCCCTCCGCATGATATGTGACATACCCAATGATCTCCTTCAAGTTCACTCAGTTATGAGCAATAAAGGAAAGTATCAAAGTATGTGACTCACATGTAGGGAACCTTGATGACTTTAGGTCAAAGGACTATATATACCATGATCACTATGAGAATCACTTATGACACTCATATAACGATCCATGTAGTGTTCTCATGCTGGGTCGGTCCAGTACACAAGTTCTCCAACTTGTACCCATATGTAGACTACATATCTCATATTAGTCTCCACATATGCTAGTCGTTATGTATTATTGCAAGCCGCTCCGCAATAATACTAGACCAGGGACGTTTGAGAATATCATTATTCTAGGGTTACAATTCTGTTTATTACGTTATGCAGAAACAAAACAACAAACATAATTGGTGGATTAATGCCTTAATAAAATATCATGACTCAATGTGCAAAAATACAATCATCTCATGATTAGCTTTTGGGGACAACACTAACAGAAGGGTTTATGAATTTGGGCCTTCTCCTTTGGCATAGAAGTTGGCGATGCTAAATTGGCTATTTTTTTCTTGGATGGTTTCGCATCAAGGTCATCGAGGTTATGGCGGTGGATGTCTGATGGTGTTGATCAGATAACTTCATGAATTTAGGATCTTTTCCTCCGACCAGAATAATGGTGGGCCTGTAGAGCCTCATATGGGCTCAGGCGGTGTTGTGTCAACATCAAGGTGGATGGGCGGTGGTCAGAGTTAGGATGGAGAATGAACAACGGTGGCTGGGCAGTGGCTGGAATCACGGGGTTAGGAGTTTGACGGAGACAGGGGCTTGATCGTTAGATGCACCAAGGTTTAGGACTCAAATAGAAAAAAATTAATTAGTTTTAGGATTAACTGTGCTTAGGATTAATTGTGCATTTTCTCCCTTCATTTCGTTACTTTTTAATGGTCTAACCTAATGGGAGGATGTTATTGCAACAATTTACTAATTTAGAGGATGAATGATATAACATTTTTTAGTTTTGCGATGAATCTCTAACATAGGTGATAGCAGAAGGACTAGCGCCCACAAGACCTTCAGACAAGTGGACCTAACAACACCCTCGGAAGAGAGTACGACCAACCTTGGAAAAAGGCTCCTTACCACCTTCGAAAATTCACATGACCAACCTCGGAAATTGAAGTCTACAACCAATATGCTTCCCCCAATCCCTTCGGATGAAATCCTAAGCCTAAAGGGGTCTCAAGTCCCCAATGGGTCCTAAGGGAAGACGACAAATATGCAATTTTGAGGGACCACTGATTGGAACCTTGCAGATGGCCCTACCCTCTGAGCATAACCACCTACGAGTAGCTAGCGACACCTCTCCCCGAAGGTACGGATTAAATCTGGCCGACCAGGTGTCCTAATCTACCCAACTTGGGTATAACGGCCTTTTCCTCCAAGCCTCCTATAAATAATTGGGGAGGCTCCCAGGTAATGCACGCGAAAAACACCCTATCCTTCTATTCTCTACTCTTAGCAACCTCTCCTTCACATACTGACTTGGGCGTCGGAGATCCCTCCCCTGGAAAAACACTCCAGGGAGCTCTTAAACCACATTCTTCAAGTGCTGCAGATACCGCTCATGCGAGGCTCTACCGGAGGTCCCAACATGTCCTACATCGAAGATGTGTTTGAGCATCAATAGGCCATAGTTCAAGGACAATAGGTGCCATTTACCCTTAAGTCAAGCTTCACTTTTAAGCTAAACTTGTTTATTCCTGGTCGAAGATCTGCACTTTGATTGAAGGATGGGCTATTTTGATTGGGATCAAGGCTTCTGTCTTATTGATAAGGGAGGAGGGTGGTTTCATTTTTTGCCTTCCTTGGCATTGAGCGGTAACTCGACAACACCATTTTTAATTCTCCTAGCCATTTTCCCTTGGCTTTCCCCAACCTTTTTCTTGTTCCTTCCTTTGGAGTTTAGTTCAAAATTTTGACTTGTCCATTGCTTTAAGGGTGTCCTATTAGGATGAAGTTAGTTCAAGGTTACTTGTGAATTCTTGGAATCCTTTGTCAATGAACTGTGTTCTATTGTCTCCCACCAACACCTTCAGGCAACTGAACCTACAAATGATGTTTTTCTAGACAAAATTTTGGACTTTTTAGCCAATATATTAGCTAGTGGTTTTACCTCAATCCATTTTGTAAATTAGTTATTTTTTACTACACAATACTTTACTTCTTAGGGCGCTGTTGGAAAAAGGCCCTGTTAGGTTGATTTTTTGAGCAGTAAATGAGCAAGGGTTGTTTGTTGAATTCACGATTTTAGATCATACTTCTACATTAGGGCATGGTTTTGGTATTTATTGAAAAATTTGACCAACTTTCAAGCATCTTGTTTGAGAGTAGGCTAAAAATACCCTTATCGAAGTACTACGTCGGCTAAGGCCTCAATGCCAATGTAAGATGCATGTATTCCTTTATGGACCTCTTTTAGAACTTCTTCAGCATTTTTTTCTCTGATGCATTTCTACAAGGAACTAGAGTGGCCTTGCTTATATAGTTCTTCACCTACAAAAAATTATCTGCCTACCTTCCTTTTTACTTTGGTGGCTTTTCGAGGCTATTGGGGCAGGTTCCCTTATGCTAGGTAGTTCCCTAGTGGGGCTCTCCACCATTCTCAATGTTCAAGATGTGCAAGCAATAGATGCTCAAAATTTTTAGTATCTTTGAACGCTTCGGAGACTTTGCCAATGCATCAATTTCTGCATTATCTTTCCAAGGTACCTTTTCTACCTTATGCGTTCAAAATTTTCCATTAATTTCTTCATAAGATCAAAATATTTTCCAAGTTTATGTTCCTTGACCTCATACTCCCCATTCAATTTTTGAAATAGCAGTTGAGGATCACTACAAGCCCGGAGGGTTTTAATGCTGATGTTCCTAACTAACTTAGGGCTAACAAATAAAGCTTCTTACTTAGAGATGTTGTTCTTCACCTAGAAGCAAAATTTGACTATGTTTGAAGTTTCCATCCCTTTAGAACCTCAAAGAACTATTCTATCACTATAGTGGTTTGCACTAGTGGCTCGTCCGCAAAGAGAGTCCACTTCGGTTCATCCTTTTTGGCAATCTATGCCATTTCTTTAGAGCCTTTAGGGAGTTTGACGATAAAGTCCACCAAAGCTTGTTTCTTAATGGCTTTTATTGTTTCATACATGATATCATATTCTTCGAAAGATGCACCACCTAGATAGCTGTCCTTAGTGATCAACACTTTTCTTGACATCCCTTAGGGCAGGCTACTTCGGATGACAGTAGTGTGTCCTTGGAAGTACAGTCTTAATCTTCGGCCACCACTTTTCATCCTCCTCTTCACACACAAAGACTAAACTCATGGCCTTGTCACTTATGAAAAGGAAATGTATGAGAGGTTCCCCCTTCTTTGGTTGCTGAAGTATGGGAAGTTTGGCTAGGTAAGCGTTTAATTTTTCCCATCACTCCGAGTATTTATCATTCCACTAGGGCTTTTCCTCTTCGACCTCGATGGCCAACTTGGCAGAATTCTTCATTTCCTTGGTGAGGATTTTGAAGAAGGGCTGACATCAGTTACCATATCGAGAGATGAATTGGCTTAATGCCATTTTCCCCCGTAAGTCTTTGTACATCTTTGATGGGATTCAGGGTATGAGTGTCGAGGAGTTTTTTTATTTTCTTCAAGGTTCATGTCGATCCCTTACTAGGAAACCCTAAAGTCGAGGAAGTTACCTGCTTTTACACTAAACATGCATTTTTCTGAGTTTAGCCGTGTGCCAAACTTCTTCCACTATTGAAATTTCCTTAAAGATCTCTGATATGATTTTTAAGATATCGAATCTTGACTATCATATCATCAACATAAACTTCCATGTTCCTTCCAATTTGATTGGTGAACACCTTGTCCATAAGATGTTGATAAGTAGCACATACATTCTGCAAACTGAAAGGCATTCGCACATAGTAGAAGGTACCTTCATTGGTTATTATAGAGAGGGTTTTCTTCATCAATAGGGTTTTTTCAAATTTGATGATACTTGCTAAAGGCGTCCAAGAAACTTAATGTTTGGTATTCAATTGTTGATTCAACCAATTGATTTATCGAAGGCAGAGGGTAGGAGTCCTTCGGGCAAGCATAATTGACTTTGATGAAGAATATACACAATCCAAGTTTGTCACTCCCTTCCTTCATAGCAATTACTACATTCCTAAGCCAGTCATGGTACTTCACTTCCTTTGTCTCTCCCATTTCCATGATTCGTTGAATCTCCTATTTGATGAAGGAGCTTTTACAGGGGGGGTGTGATGTTCCTTTTCATTTTCCTAATAGGTCATGCTACAAGGTATACTTTTGAACTTTGTTGGATGATGTCTAGATCAATCTTAGGCATATCCTTCAATGAGTAGGTAAATAGATCTTCACTCAAAAGTAAGAAAGAAGTAAGTTGAGTTTTTCTTTCTTTGGATATATATATCCTTACTCAAGTGTTTTGACCTGGAACTAGCTTTAGGGGCTTCGTTTCTACATCCTTTTCCTTGACTTCATGATGTCCCAACGATGACTTGTTAGACACCTTTAAGGGCTGTGCACTTAAGGTCTAGTTGCATATCTTTGATGGCACACTTTACTTCGACATGATTAATGTAGATGCAAGTGTCTCCTTGCTCAGTCTTAAAGGTTATCGTTAGATATTTAATGTTAGACCTCATGTGTGAATTCCCCTGGGTCTACCTTTTAATGGTATTGTAAGGAGATAAGACATATATCATGATAAACCTCATCATGACCAAAGTATAAAGCTCTAAATCATCCTTGATGAAATTCCTTTTTTGTATAAATGGTAGGTTAATCCACCCAAGGATAGGTAACTCCTTTCGTCACACACCAAAGGTCAGTGAGGACATCGGCTTTAACTTCAATTGGTAAGTATCTAAGTTCAAGAAAAGGTGGGTGAAAAAGACATTAAGTTTGGAGCCATCATTGTAAAAGGCCCTCTTTATGCCTAGTTGCCATTGTGGGTAGTGATCAGAAGAGGATCATAAAGGGGGAACTTGTTAGTATTGTGCCCAAAAAGCCAATCATGTGATGATTGTATTTTTTACACCTTGAGTCATGATATTTTATTAAGGCATTAATCCACCAATTATGTTTGTTGTTTTGTGTATGCGTAACGTAATAAACATAATTGTAGCCCTAGAATAATGATATTCTCAAACGTCCCTGGTCTAGTATTATTGTGGAGTGGGTTGCAATAATACATAACGACTAGCATATGTAGAGACTAATATGAGATATGTAGTCTACATATGGGTACAAGTTGGAGAACTTGTGTACTGGACTGACCCACCATGAGAACATTACATGGATCGTTATATGAGTGTCATAAGTGATTCTCATAGTGATCATGGTATATGTAGTCGTTCAACCTAAGATCATCAAGGTTCCCTATATGTGAGTCACATACTTTGATACTTGCCTTTGTTGCTCGTAACTGAGTGAACTTGAAGGAGGTCATTGGGTATGTCACATATCATGTGGAGGGATTTGTATGATCAAGTAGGGATTTGTCCCTCCTATGTAACGGGAGTGATATCTTCGGGCCCTTTGTTAAAGTATGACTTAAAAAAAATGCATGGCCATGCTTGGATGAGTTGATATACGATATCAATGTCATCAGTTTAAGTTGGTCTACTCGGTAATCAAGAAACCAAAGATTGGGCTATATGAGTGTGACACATTCTATGTCTCGCGCTTAGTCTTGATATCTTGGACAAAGGGACAATGGCATATATCGGTGATGATCATAAAGGTTTAGTCGAATCACCCACAATCTTGTCACTTGGGTAGCAATGATGTGTTGCTAGACACCGCTCATTGCTTATGATCATAAATGTAATTTATGATCATTGCCAAAGTGGTAAGAGCCTATTGGGTCGCACATATAGAGCTATTTGGATCATTAGAGTGCATGGGCTAATTATTTCGGTTATGGTTTCACAATAATTTCGTATTAATAATAGGCCCAAGAATTGAGCCATTATTAAGTCTGAAATTAAAGCCTAATTGGATTAGGGCTTTGAAACCCATTAGGCCTGAAAGTTGAGTCTCACTATAAATACAACTTTTAGTGAGAAATTCACAGCTTCTTGCCCTAGCCTCTCAGAAGGACAGCCGCACTCTTCTTTTGTAAATCCTTGGAGGATGCAAGTGCGAGCGCAAGAGAAATGCATCTGCCGAGACGTGGTGGAAGCGTGGTGATCCCGAGAGGCTCGTGTGGATACCATAGAGAGCTTGAACACGTCAACTGTTCAGGTTTTGTGATTCGACTCTACAGTTGAGTGAGAGATCTCAACCGAAAATTAGGTATGAAAATTTTCCAACACCCGGTTTACCTCGTTTTACTTGGATCCTGGAGGGTTTCAGTTAAATTCCACTACATTGTTTGGCTCCCAAAACCCAACAGAACTTTATGCTCGACTCATCTCACCTTGGGAAACAATTTGCTGGGCTATCAAACTTAATTAGTGCTATCTTTCACTTGTTCCTTTTCCTTTCAGCCAGTTGAAGTCCTATACTGATAGTATGAATGGCCCTAGTAGGTGGAAGAGACAGCCTCTAGGGACATCACTTGTTCTTTCGACAATCAGAATCATAGTCATCATCGTTGTTCCTCATCTGATCATTCCTTATCTTTTTCTTTTTTGGGGACGATAGGTGAAGATACCACCTTAATTATCCTTGCTCGATATGAGACTTGATGTACTTCATTAGCTGGTGGCATTCCTTGGTATCATGCTTATAATCCCAAAGGTACTCGTAGTACTTTTTTGGGTTTCTTTTATTGTTTGAAGTCATAGGCTTTGGACACTTGATCCCTCCTTACTTCCCAGGGGCCATAAAAATGCTAGCCGTTGGCGTATTCAGTAGGGTGAAAGAAGGTTTTTCCATTGTGTTTTTGAGGACATCCACTTCTTTTCCCTTTATCTAAGGTTGGTTAGAGGACACCCTGATGATATGCTTATATTTATACATGTTTTCTATGAACTTTTCCTTGACATTTACTTGTCTTTTGATATGTTTTTGGTAGATTTTGGTGCTTAATTGTTTTATATTTCATTTTTTGGTTATATTTCAACTTTATTTGGGTTAGGAAGGATTTTACGCAAGTTTTGAAGTTGAATTATGAGTTTTGGCAAAATCTAGAGTAAACACGGTCTTGTACATGCCCATGTTAGCATCAAACACGCCCGTGTTCAGTGTCACGCCCATGATCCTAACCATGTCATTAAATGTTTATTATTTTTACATTCTAGAGGAGGAACACAACCTTGAACATGGCCATGTTACAAACCATGATTGCCTACTATTAGGGTTTTATCAAGGTATTTCGGTGGAATAGAAGGGAAAGAGGAAAAGAAGATGAAAATAGAAAGAAAAGAGTAAATTTTTCATAAGATAAGGCTGCCAGAAGCAATTTAGAGATGGAGACTTTTTTTCTTAGTTTTTCATTGTTTTTGTTGTGTTCATTTTTTGGTACGATGAACTAATTTCTTTGCTTATGCTTAGAATAAATGAACCTTAGGATGATATTGTGATTATGAGTACTTTTGGTTTAATATAATTATGGTTTTCTTGTGATATATCCAATGTGCTTTGTTGCATTGATTGATAGTAGCTAGCCTAGTAATTCAATGTTAGATGATGGACATATATAGGTAGTATCCAGTATATTTGTTGTGGATCACCATCAGGTAGAAGGGATATTGTTGTAGTCGGGAATAATAGGTATGGTATAATACTTTTGAACTAGGGTGAAACTTAGTAGTTGGGCTGTAGAACTATTAATGCATTCTTAGGAAGTGCAATAGGACTGGCCACCTTATCAGTGACCTAAGAATAAGGGTTAGTGAATAGGAATAATAAGGGGTTAATATAATTTAGGTAGTACTCCATGGTCTAAGCTGATCATATGCCTGTTAAACCAAAGTAAGAGTAATGTAAGGGATTTCTAGGGGGATTCAAATCTAAGTATGACATATCTTGATTGTTGATTGTCTGATTGTTTTTTTGCTACCAACAGTTAGTTATTTATTATTTTTTTACTGCATTAGTTAGTTTAGTTAATTGGCAAACCAACCCTTAATTGTCAGTTAGATAATAGAGAGAAATATTGAGTACTGTAGACCATTCCATTCAATGGGAAAAATGATCTTGGTACTTGCCACTACTATACTTTAATGATAGGTGTGCTTGTTTATAAGTTCGCATATTGATAAGTATAGAGGGATTTGACATATCCACATTAATCATTAGTATAGTGTGAAGATTTTGTGAACTGAAAAAACATACCAAGTTTTTGGTGCCATTGCCAGGGGACATTTGTTAAGATTGCTACCTGAAAGATTGATATTTATTAATCTAGCCATTTATTTTATTTTGTTGCAATATTTTTATTTTTAGTTTTAGTTTATTTATGTTTACTAGTTTCTTGTTTTTTCTTGTAGGAGGATTGGTGTATGACTCATAGCCATCCTAGTGAAGTGGTTGACACTGATATAGAAATTAAGAGAACCTTGAGAAAACTTCATTTCACAAGGAACACAGAGTCACATCTACTACATCCTGAAGTAGAGCGAAAAGAAGAAAATCAAGAACAGTTAATCATGGAAGACTGTAATCAAGCAAAGGACTATGTCTGATTATGCTAAGCATTCTCTTGAAGGAATAAAATCAAGTATTGTTAGGCCTCTTGTCAATGCCAACAATTTTGAGATTAAGTGGAATATTATTTAGGTGGTGTAAAACTGTGTTCAATTTGGTGGTTTGGTCGATGAGGATCCTAATCCTCATATTGCTAGTTTATTGGAGATATGTGATACATTTAGAATTATTGGAGGCAATGAAGATAGCATTTGGTTAAGGTTGTTTTTGTTTTCATTGAGAAGGAGAGCCAAGCAATGGTTGACTTCACTTCCAAGATGTTCTATTGCCACTAAAAATGCTCTTGTCAAGAAGTTTTTATTGAATTATTTTCCTTCAGCTAATATTGCAAGGTTTCATAATGATATTTCTGCTTTTAGTTTGATGGATTCTGAAACGTTATATGAAGTTTGGGAAAGATTCATTTGCATCATGGATTACCTACAAGGATGCAAGTGAAAATGTTCTACCTTGGTATGAATTATTCTTTCAAGTAGATGATTGATGTAGCAGTTGATAGTACTTTGAATAACAAGACATTGAAGCAGCACATAATTTGATTGAAGAGATGATTATGAATAATTTATCAATGACAATCATCATCCAGAATTAAACCAGAGTAGCTGCAGTTCAAAATTCTGATGCTTATTCAACATTGGTTAATCAAGTCAAAGCTCTGATGACGGGATTCAAAATTTTTTTTGCTGGGCAATAGCAAGCTGAAGTGATGTAATGTGAATTTTGTGGAGGAGAACATTCAATCGGGGTTGCCAGATGTATAAATGGAGAAGCAGGAATGATTACATGGACTTTATCTGAAATTCTGTAGGACCACAAAATAGTGCTTATTGTAGGCCATCTAAACCTAGTTGGGAGGGTTATTCAACCAATACTTGGGCGAATTGACGGAGGAACACAAATTTCCAGCAACCTCAATTTTCTACGAGGAATTCAAATTTTGAGGAAGTAGTGATGGGATTTATAAGCAGCATTCAAGATCAATGCCATGTTCTCAAGGACACTTTTAAAATGCAATAGTTGGTGTTTCAACAATGGATGGACCAAATGTCACAGACGGTGATGGAAATTACAAAGTATTTATGTCATCGATAAATGAGCAATTGGAGGCCATTACATTAAGAAGTGAGAATGTGCTGATTCTTGAGAAGAAGGCTGCACAGAAGGAATGGATAGATACTAAAAACCAAATTCAAATGGCCTAAGAAGAAGCCATGATACCTTTAGAACAAGAAGTACAACTAGAACCACCAAAGAAGAAAAAAGTTAAGGAGTATCGACCTCTTTTATCATATTCTTCTTGTTTATCAAAAGATAAGGATAAGGAACAATTTCCTAAATTCCTTGATATGTTTAAACAACTCCATATTGATATTTACTTTGAAGAAGCTTTAGAGTAGATGCTTAGTTACATGAAATTCCTGAAGGACATCCTAGCAAAGAAGAAGTTAGAAGAGCTATCATCAGTAATTCTGAATGGAGATTGTTCAACCATCATTCAGAATGACTTGCGAAGGAAAATTGGTGATTTGTGGAGTTTTACTATTCCTTTCATTATTGGTCATTTAATGATTGGTAGAGCTTTAGTAGACTTAGGTGCTAGCATAAATATGATGCCATACTTTTTATTTAAAAAATTAGAATTGGGAGAACTTAAATGCACTAAGATGAGTATTCAATTAGCAGATAGATTGATTAAATGTCCTAAAGGAATAATTGAGGACATTTTGGTGAAGGTTGATAAATTTATTATTCTAGTTGATTTCATAATTTTAGAAATGGATTTGGATTCACAAGTTCCTATGATTCTAGGAATACCCTTTTTAGCAACTTCTGGTGCATTAATCGATGTTTGGAATGGCAAGCTAATGTTGAAAATAGGAAATGAGGAGGCTACTTTTTCATGTTTTAGATACCATTAAACATACTCTTGATAAGGATGACACATGCTACTCTTTAGATTCTATTGATGCTAAAGTTACTCGTTGTTTCAGGAATTTTCCTTGGAAGACCAACTGGAAGTGTGCATTGCTCAAGGAGAAGAATTCAAAATTAATAGTTTAAAGAAAAAAGAGTTGGTGGCCTAATTGGAAGATGAAGAAACCTTAGAAGGGAAAAAAGAAGAAGAAAGAATCATCTAAGGCATAAAGAAAACGAAAACCTTCATTAAAAAATTGTTAGACTTGGAGTTGAAGAAGTTGCCTGAGGATTTAGAATATGCCGTCTTGGTAGCAAACTCCAAACTACTAGTAATCATCTTTGCTCTATTTATTAAGGATCAAAAGAGGAAGTTATTGATGGTACTACAAAAGTGAAAGAAAGCAACAGCGTGGTCTATCATCAATATAAAGGGGATAAGCCCATCTTAATACATGCACAATATCTTGATGGAAGAGGATCATAAACCTGTAGTTTAACCACAATGAAGATTAAACCCAAATGTCAAAGTGGTGGTAAAAGCAAAAGTAATTAAATTATTAGATGCCAAGGTAATTAGTCCTATCTTAGATGGTATTTGGGTAAGCCCAATTCAAGTTGTGCCAAAGAAGAGAGGGATGATAGTTGTTCCAAATGACAAGAATGAGCTCATTCCTATGTGAACAATTACTGGATGGAGAGTGTGTATCGACTATGGGAAACTTAACGACGCCACCAGAAAAAGACCACTTTCCACTTCCTTTTACTGAGTTAATATTAGAGCAGTTAGCTGGTCATGCTTAGTATTGTTTCTAGGATGGTATGTCAGGTTATTTCTAAATTTTGATCACACTTGAAGATCAAGAGAAGACGATGTTATAGTCCTCCTAGTGGAATGCTAGGCGAGTGAGGTAAGTTTGTAAATCCTCAACTTAAATACCTTAGTTAAGGTGAATTAGAAAAATTAAGCAAGTTATTCAAGGGTTAGTTGGTTGCAAGTAGTTTATGGCACTAGGTTTACCTAGAGGCAATATTATTATTTTTCACCTCGGAGGGTCTGGACAAGTCTTGGGAGTAATAATGTTGTTTTTAAAACTCAAAGCCCAAATTAGCATTTTTGACTAAGTATTTAAAGACCCCAAGTTACTATTTGGGGAAGGGGTAAATTTGAAAAATTTAAAGAAGTTTGGGGGCGGGGGGAGGAGAGTTTTGTTGTTTTAAAAATGGTTGGAAAAGATGAGGTTGCTACTATTCACCTCATCTCTAGCTTCATTTTCGTGGCTCCCAAAACCCTCCATGATTCCTAGATCAAATATCCTCCAAATTAAGATTCTTGGTGAAAATTGAAGGGTTTCTTGTTGCCCATAAGGAGGAAAGCTTGTTTTACACTTGTTTTAGTGTTTTTGAAGCTCAAGGGACATTTTTGTGCTTGGGTTTGCTTAAATTCGTGAGGTATGGTTTTGATCCTTGATTTTACTTGTTTCTTGAGCTATGTTAAGCTTGGGTTTTGTTGGGTTCGTGTTATTTTGGTGCCATGAACCTTGTTGGTGCCTTTGAACCTAGGAAACCTAGAGGAGCATTCGGAATTGGGAATTCTTGGCTTGTGATGCTTGATTGTTGCTAATTCAAGGTTCATTGAGGTACAGGATTTATGACTTATACTTATATGATGCCATTCATAGCTTACTTGTGATAGAATCCATGTAGTCTTGTGAATAGGGTTCATTGGTGGAGGTGAAGTTCATGGCGGACTAGTGTGCTTCCAGTGATTTTTGTGGTGTTTATGGGCACCATAGGCTTGGTTTAATGGATGCATTGTGGCCTAGTGTATGTGTTTTACTAGTATGTAAAGTTGGGAGGCATCCTAACCATGTTTGGAAGAGTTTGGAGGCCTCCCAAGGTGCTTAGGGCATCATCTTTGGGTGTAGGGCCTTGAGCATCGAAGTCATGGCCCTAGAGATGCCTAAAGCATTCAAGATGCTAGGGTTGTGCCCTAGACATGGAGGCTATGGCCCTAGGTGAAAAGGTCAAAATTGATGGTTTTTCTTGAATGGGAGCCTTGGGGGAGGTCCGAGGGAAGGGTGCCTAGGGTATCTAAGGGTGAAGTGTTACCACTCTGAGAGCTTAAATATAGTGACAATATTTAATGTGTCAATCTCCCAGGAGTTATGCATGTTCTGTAGGCCATCAGAACAATGCTCACTATGTTACCCAAGTGGCCCTGTTGGTCTTTATGCAAATATATGTGTATTGGTCAAACCATAACACACATATTTACATTTATGCACACTATGGCAGCTAAGAAGGAAAACACTAGCACAATTCTTAGTTTTGGCTTCCACACATTAGGCAATCTTGTTAAGTTTTAGTGACCAGCCACTGCACCTGTAACTTCCACTAATAAACTGTATCATTCTAGCCATGTAACCCCATGTTTTCTTTGTTCCATTACCAAGATGAGACTTAGATCAAACCAATGAATTTTGTTTTACATCAAAACCCACCTATGGACCAAGTTATGGATTTTTAAAGTTGGTTACCAAATTCTGACCAAATGAATAGTAACTTAGCCAACTTTGGAAAGTCATATCTTTGGCTACAGGGCTCCAACTTTAGAAATTCCAAATTCCAGTTCAACCTCTATATGTTCTCTAGGTGTGGTAAAAATTTCATACCAATATTACTTTAACACATGGAGTTATGGAACTTTAAGTGTAGAGTCAAAATTCTGGTCACTTTATGACCATTTTGCCCATACAAAATTTCATAAGATTCATACACTTCATTTCCAGGTGCAAAACCAACATGGTTAGGTTATTACATGTATTAAAAACTTGGGAAATTCATTCCCATGAATTTAAATGCATTCCATAAGCATTAAACGTAATTTTCTTTGGAACAGCTAATGAGTTGCAAAATGGACAGAATTGAACATTCAACCTCAAACATCACTTTATTGCTTCATATATCATCCATACAGCATCCATAGTGTATTTACATGCATAGATGAATCATACATATGTCCTAGATTAGTTGGGTATGTACACTAGCTTCTTGGAGAGCCTTACAACCACAATGCACTCCAGAAAGCTCAAAAGACAGCTGCTGCGTAAGGCAGAAAGTACCAACACTAAAATTAGAAAATGTTATCTAAAAATCATGAAAAATTCCAGTTTAATACAATACATATTGATGTTATTGTGCCTGAAATTTCACAGGAAAAATCAGACTAGAAATATTAGTTTGAACATTCTCTTTCAGGTGTTCCTGATAATGGACAGAAAGGGGAGTAAGCTCTTTGTAAGGAACTTAGTAAGGGCTTTCAATGTAAGGTATTCCATAGAAACGTACCACCTGAAATAAAAATAAATAAAAACATAAAAACCAACACATACACACAAATATGGCAACCATATGCACCAACAAACACAGCAACAAACACCTGTAATGCTGGCAGCAATAACACATTAGGGTTAGTCCATAATCATTCAATAAAACAATAATATATCACTTTAATAACACGATGGAAGCCCTCCTCAAGATTTTTATTGGTCTTAGGAGTCTTTTAGGTCTTAGTTAGTACTAACTTGGGCTCTAGAAACCCTTCTTTGTTGCTGCCATCTTTAGCAGGGTAACGCTAAGGCCGAAACCTTGCCATGCTTTTTTCCCCTTAACCCATACTTGGTTCCTTGATCTTTTTGCTCCCTTCCAAGCATGGTCTTAGCTTCATGGATGCTTGGAAATACAGTAAAAAATCCAGGAAACTTTAGAAAACCCTTACCTTTGCTATGAAATCTGAAAACCCAAATAGAACCAAAATTAGGTTTTCTTGCACTCTTTGATGTCTTCTTTGCTTTCTCTTGCTTCCTCTTGTTTTATTAAGGTATGGTGGCTATGGAGGATGATGGAAAAGCTTAAGGAAGAGGTCTTAGTTGCTGGAGGCCAAAATTTAAGGAAAATGACAATGAAATGAAGATTTTTCTTCATTTATACATCATTTTGACCAAGGTGGCATATATGCAAATTTTTGAAAATTTGGCCAACACTTGGACAGGTTATTTCCAGCCATTTTGGGTAGGAAAATGACAGAGTTTGGCCTATTTTAACCTTGTCAAAAAATCATTTTGACTTTAGGCAAAAATGTGGACACTTAAGCACCTTAGTTGGCATTATGCCATAATTGATCAACTTTGCCTTTTCAAGCATTTTGGTCCCCAACAATATCCTTAATTCCATCCATTTCCTTTCCATAGCCATCTTTAGAAATTTGTGCAATTGAGTACCCAACTTTTGTAACCTTACAATTTAGTCCATAGGTTACTTGAAAATTAGGCGATGTGCTAATGCTTTCTTAAGGGCCAAGCTATCATTGTTTTTTCCACTTAAGGGGGTGTATATTGAATACTTTACACGTAACAAATCATGCACTATGGTAAAAATTAAAGCATATAAGTTTAGGTCCTTATGTTGTAATTTTCCTATTTTGTGAAGGTGTAACATGAAGGATGTATGGTGGTGCCCTGGGGCTTTCAGAACTCTCATAGGAGCTAGGAGTTTCCTTGAGATTTATTGGTTACAAGTGTATCCATGGAGGAAAAAAGCTTAATGGGCCATAATATAAGACCATTATCTAAGGTGAAAGGTTTAGTACCATTGGGAGGTTAGCCAGGTCTTCAGTTTTGACATCCTGATGCAGGAGCCTTAGTGCACCTATGTGGGTTTCGTGAAACCTAGTGAATATGAGTCCATCCATGATGAGTACAACTCCACCAAGGTGAACCAAGTAATGGTGGATAGCTAAGCAACATGAGTGAATGTTTAATACACTTGTAGCCTAGGCAAGTTTACTTGAGGTAAAAGTGAGAACATATTGCACTCTTGGTAGGATTATGAGGTGGAGGCTTAGTACACAAGTGACTTGGGCAAGCTTATTAGCTTAAAGGTACATAGAGGCCTAGTACACCTAGGTAAGGGTAGGATCATGGTACACTAGTGGCCTAGGCAAGCCTAAGGGCTTGAGGCACTATGTGGAGCCCTAATACATCCAATGAGTTATTTGGAACTCAAGTGAGGGACATCCACCATGTTCACTTGTACAATAATCAAGGGAAGGCTAAATGGTGAGCTAAGTGTTAGTGTTGTGCCCAAAAGGCCAATCATGAGATGATTGTATTTTTGCACATTGAGTCATGATATTTTATTAAGGCATTAATCCAACAATTATGTTTGTCGTTTTGTTTCTGCGTAACTTAACAAACATAATTGTAACCCTAGAATAATGATATTCTCAAATGTCCCTAGTCTAGTATTATTGTGGAGTGGGTTGCAATAATACATAACGACTAGCATATGTGGAGACTAATATGAGATATGTAGTCTGCATATGGGTATAAGTTAGAGAACTTGTGTACTGGACCGACCCACCATGAGAACACTACATGGATCGTTATATGAGTGTCATAAGTGATTCTCATAGCGATCATGGTATATGTAGTGCTTCGACCTAAGATCATCAAGGTTCCCTACATGTGAGTCACATACTTTGATACTTTCCTTTATTGCTCGTAACTGAGTGAACTTGAAGGAGGTCATTGGGTATGTCACATATCATGCGGAGGGATTTGTATGATCAAGATGGGATTTGTCCCTCCTATGTAATGAGAGTGATATCTTCGGGCCCCTTGATAGAGTAAGACTTAGAAAAATGCATGGACATGCTCGGATGAGTTGATATATGATATCAATATCTTCAGTTTAGGTTGGTCTACTCGGTAATCAAGAAACCAAAGATTGGGCTATACGAGAGTGACACATTCCATGTCTCGTGCTTAGTCTTGATATCTTGGACAAAGGGACAATGGCATATATCGGTGATGATCATAAAAGTTTAGTCGAATCATCAACAATCTTGTCACTTGGGTAGCAATGATGTGTTGCTAGACACCGCTCATTACTTATGATCATAAATGTGATTTATGATCAAGGCCAATGTGGTAATAGCCTATTGGGTCGCACACATAGAGCTATTTGGATCATTAGAGTGCATGGGCTAATAATTTGGGTTTTGTTTTCACAATAATTTTGTATTAATAATGGGCCTAATAGTTTAGCCATTATTAAGCCTAAAATTAAAGCCTAATTGGATTAGGGCTTTGAAGCCCATGGAAGTTGAGTCTCACTATAAATACAACTTCTAGTGAGAAATTCGCAGGTCTCCTTGCCCTAGCCTCCCAAAAGGACAGCCGCATTCTTCTCTTGCAATTCCTTGGAGGATGCAAGCTAGCACTACGAGTGCAAGAGAAACGCATCTGTCGGGACGCGGTAGAAGCGTGGTGATCTCGAGTGGCTCATGTGGATGCCATAGAGAGCTTGAACATGTCAACTATTCAAGTTTTGTGATTCAACTCAACTGTTGAGTGAGAGATCTCAACCGAAAATTAGGTATGAAAATTTTTGAACACCCGATTTACCCAGTTTTCACTTAGATCCTGGAGGGTTTCGGTTAAATTCTGCTGTGCTGTTTGACTCCCGAAACCCAACACTAAGCTCATCGTGTCGGTAAGCTAAGGCTTGCTAGGAATGAGTTAGAGGCCAAAACTTGCTAGACATAGAGTAACACCTCGTGAGAGGACTAGGTATATGACAAGTACTATGGGACCGGGAAGCTAGACGCTATGTGCATAAGTTTAGGCTGGCACTATTTTGGGCTCACAGTTGATTGTATGTATATATATATATATATGCTTGTCCTCAGGGTTTTTCTTAAAGCCTGAAGTATCTCTTACTGAGAATCTTCAAATCTCATTCCCTTAGTCTTTATTGTGCAGATTTTAGTCTTATTAATCTGGCAACCATTGAGGGTTGTTGGGTTAAGCTAACAATATGGTATATTGTTTAATTGAATCATTATGATTCTAGATTTGTGATTTACTTATTGGTTATGTTATCGTACTAACTACAGTTGTTTATTTGGCTAATAGAGGCTAGTGAACCATAACGAGGGGCTTACAGAGCTTGCCACTAGGATACTGATCTAAGGTGGAAGCAAGTTATGGATCTTCGCAGTTTGGTTCAATGTATAGTTTCATCTACTAGGTTACCTCCGATGCACATGGTTAAGTAGTTAAACTATAGAGTCACCTTTGGGTGGAAGCATAGTTTTTTTTTATGCTTGGATGTTCATAAACTGTTGATTATGTGTAGTTAATCTTAGAAACGTTTTATATACTTTGATGGTTTTGATGTTTCATTTATAACGAAATGCCATGGAAAATTTTTCTGTTTTATTACTTATTTAATCATTTTTAAGTCAAAGCATTACTCATGCATGGTTGCATAGTAGTTTAATTAACTAGAAGCATGAAGGTTTGAACTAGTGTGCATTTAATCAATTAGCCAATCATGACTAATGTGTGACATGTTCCCATAGGATTGCTTGGTAGGCCTATGAGGGACATGTCAGTTAGTATCATATCTTAGTCATGGTCATTGGAGGCTAGAACTAAGATATAGTGGATCGTCATTGTGTTAGGGTAGTTAGTTCCAACCAACTTCTATGAGTTGTCATATGGCTTTGGCTGCAGGTTGCGATGGTGAAACTATGTCTAGTTTCTTTTTGGACACTAAGGGATCAGGAACGGTTTCTAGTAGTCTAGAATGGCAATGTTGAGGTAATTATTTTCGCTTGCTTGAAGGTAAGGTAAACCGTTGATGCAAATAGTTGGGATGTGAGCACCATCCTGGGGAGTTGTTTTTGAACCTCGAAGATGAGGTAGGTAATATGATCCATAGGACTAGGAGGTCTTGGAAATTTCCAAAGTAGGGAGCACCACTAGGCTGAGTGAGTTACTCCCTAAGCTTTAGAATTTGAACCCACCTGTTAGTGTTGTGCCCAAAAGCCAATCATGAGAGGATTGTATTTTTGCACATTGAGTCATGATATTTTATTAAGGCATTAATCCAGCAATTATGTTTGTTGTTTTGTTCCAGCGTAACTTAACAAACATAATTGTAACCCTAGAATAATGATATTCTTAAAAGTCCCTGGTCTAGTATTATTGTGGAGCGGGTTGCAATAATACATAACGACTAGCATATGTGGAGACTAATATGAGATATGTAGTCTACATATGGGTACAAGTTGGAGAACTTGTGTACTGGACCAACCCACCATGAGAACACTACATGGATCGTTATATGAGTGTCATAAGTGATTCCCATAGTGATCAGGGTATATGTAGTCCTTCGACCTAAGATCATCAAGGTTCCCTACATGTGAGTCACATACTTTGATACTTTCCTTTGTTGCTCGTAACTGAGTGAACTTGAAGGAGGTCATTGGGTATGTCACATATCATGCGGAGGGATTTGTATGATCAAGATGGGATTTGTCCCTCCTATGTAACGGGAGTGATATCTTTGGGCCCCTTGATAGAGTGAGACTTAGAAAATGCATGGCCATGCTCGGATGAGTTGATATGCGATATCAATGTCATCAGTTTAAGTTAGTCTACTCGGTAATCAAGAAACCAAAGATTGGGCTATACGAGAGTGACACATTCCATGTCTCGTGCTTAGTCTTGATATCTTGGACAAAGGGACAATGGCATATATCGGTGATGATCATAAAGGTATAGTCGAATCATCGACAATCTTGTCACTTGGGTAGCAATGATGTGTTGCTAGACACCGCTCATTGCTTATGATCATAAATGTGATTTATGATCATTGCCAACGTGATAAGAGCCTATTGGGTCGCACACATAGATCTATTTGGATCATTAGAGTGCATGGGCTAATTATTTGGGTTATGGTTTCACTTTAATTTCGTATTAATAATGGGCCCAAGAGTTGAGCCACTATTATGCCCAAAATTAAATCCTAATTGGATTAGGGCTTTGAAACCCATTAGGCCTGGAAGTTGAGTCTCACTATAAATACAACTTTTAAGTGAGAAATTCGCAGGTCTCCTTGCCCTAGCCTCCCAAAAGGACAGTCGCACTCTTCTCTTGCAATTTCCTTGGAGGACGCAAGCTAGCACTGCGAGTGCAAGAGAAACACATCTGCCGGGACGTGGTGGAAGCGTGGTGATCCCGAGAGGCTCGTGTGGATACCATAGAGACCTTGAACACGTCAACTGTTCAGGTTTTGTGATTCGACTCTACAGTTGAGTGAGAGATCTCAATCGAAAATTAGGTGTGAAAATTTTTGAACACCCGGTTTACCCCGTTTCACTTGGATCCTGGAGGGTTTTGGTTAAATTCCGCTGCACTGTTTGGCTCCCGAAACCCAACACCACCAACGTAGATGGGTAAGGCAACACCAAAAGAAGTAGAGGATAAAATGACCAAAGTGTTGAATACTTGGTCATGTAGGCTAGGAAGCAACATAGAAGATCACTCTTATACCACTTTTTTTTTTAGAGTAGGAGCTTGAGGCCAAGTTAAAAAAGGCCTTGAGGTAGTTTGTGGGAGCACAAGTCAAAAAGGTGAAGGTTGGCTTATCCAACCTAGTAGGAGTGTCATGACCCTCATTTCCATATTAGGCTTATGTGAAAAATTAAAGTAAAATTGAAGTGGAGAACTAAGTCATGTGCATGAATGAATGGTACATGTGATAAGCCTAGTGTGTACTTGTCAGTGCATTGAAATTATGTCTACCAAGAGTACTTGATCAAATGCTTGAAGGATCTAGGGTTGTAGTGGTGAGTTTGTAAGCTTGGGGACTACTTGTTGGCTTTCAGGAGCCAAAGAGTGCAGCAGAATTTAACCAAAACTCTCAAGGATCCAAGTGAAACGGGGTAAACCGGGTGTTCAAAAAATTTTCATACCTAATTTTCGGTTAAGATCTCTTACTCAACTGTAGAGTCGAATCACAAAACTTGAACAGTTGACGTGTTCAAGCTCTTTATGGTATCTACACGAGCCTCTCGGGATCACCACGCTTCCACCACATCCCGGCAGATGCGTTTCTCTTGCACTCACAGTGCTAGCTTGCCTCCTCCAAGGAATTGCAAGAGAAGAGTGCGGCTGTCCTTTTGGGATGTTAGGGCAAGGACCCCTATGAATTTCTCACTAGAAGTTGTATTTATAGTGAGACTCAACTTCCAGGCCTAATGGGTTTCAAAGCCCTAATCCAATTAGGCTTTAATTTCAGGCTTAATAATGGCTTAACTATTAGGCCCATTATTAATACGAAATTATTGTGAAACCAAAACCCAAATTATTAGCCCATGCACTCTAATGATCCAAATAGCTCTATGTGTGCGACCCAATAGGCTCTTACCACATTGGCAATGATCATAAATCACATTTATGATCATAAGCAATGAGCGGTGTCTAGCAACACATCATTGCTACCCAAGTGACAAGATTGTCGATGATTCGACTAAACCTTTATGATCATCACCGATATATGCCATTGTCCCTTTGTCCAAGATATCAAGACTAAGCATGAGACATGGAATGTGTCACTCTCGTATAGCCCAATCTTTGGTTTCTTGATTACCGAGTAGACCAACTTAAATTGATGACATTGATATCATATATCAACTCATCCGAGCATGGCCATGCATTTTCTAAGTCTCACTCTATCAAGGGGCCCGAAGATATCACTCCCGTTACATAGGAGGGACAAATCCCATCTTGATCATACAAATCCCTCCGCATGATATGTGACATACCCAATGACCTCCTTCAAGTTCACTCAGTTACGAGCAACAAAGGAAAGTATCAAAGTATGTGACTCACATGTAGGGAACCTTGATGATCTTAGGTCGAAGGACTACATATACCATGATCACTATGAGAATCACTTATGACACTCATATAACGATCCATGTAGTGTTCTCATGGTGGGTCGGTCCAGTACACAAGTTCTCCAACTTGTACCCATATGTAGACTACATATCTCATATTAGTCTCCACATATGCTAGTCGTTATGTATTATTGCAACCCGCTCCACAATAATACTAGACTAGGGACGTTTAAGAATATCATTATTCTAGGGTTACAATTATGTTTATTACGTTACGCAGAAACAAAACAACAAACATAATTGCTGGATTAATGCCTCAATAAAATATCATGACTCAATGTGCAAAAAATACAATCATCTCATGATTGGCTTTTTGGGCACAACACTAACAATCTCCCACTTGCACTAAAAGCCAATCATCCATGTATCTAATACCGATGGACCTAGAATGGCTATCATGCTTCTGCTGCGTAAGGGGCTTTGTCAGTGGATCAGCAATGTTGCTGTCTGTCGAAGTCCTGCATATCCTTACATCACCCCTCTCGATGATCTCCCTGATGAGATGATAGCGTCGGAGTATGTGTTTGGATCGCTGGTGAGATCGAGGTTCCTTAGCCTGTGCGATTGCTCCATTGTTGTCACAATAGAGCTCTATCGGGTTGGCAATGCTTGGAACCACTCTAAGTTCAGTGATGAACTTCTTGATCCAAACTGCCTCCTTCGTGGCATCAGAGGTGGCAATGTACTCAGATTCTGTTGTAGAGTCAGCTACTGTCTCTTGCTTTGAACTCTTCCAGCTCACAGCACCACCACCAATACAAAACACATAACCAGATTGCGATCTAAAATCATCCTTATCGGATTGGAAGCTTGCATCGGTGTAACCCCTTACAACGAGCTCATCTTCACCTCCAAAGACCAAGAATGCATCCTTAGTCCTTCGTAAGTACTTAAGGATGTTCTTAACAGCTGTCCAGTGACTCTCACCGGGGTTTGATTGGTACCTACTCGTCATGCTCAAAGCATATGAGACATCGGGATGAGTACATATCATGGCATACATGATAGATCCAATTGCTGAGGCATATGGAATCTTACTCATGCGCTCTCTCTCCTCGGGTGTACTCGGACACTGAGATCTAGAAAGAGTGATACCATGTGACATGGGCAAGAATCCTTTCTTGGAATCTTGCATGCTAAACCTCTTTAGCACCTTGTCAATATATGTACTTTGACTTAGGCCAAGAAGCTTTCTAGATCTATCTCTATAGATCCTGATGCCTAACACATAGGCTGCTTCACCCAAGTCCTTCATAGAGAAACATTTCCCTAGCCAAGTCTTCACAGACTGTAGCTCAGGAATGTCATTCCCGATGAGTAGTATGTCATCTACATACAACACCAAGAAGACAATAGCGCTCCCACTAACCTTCTTGTAGACACAAGGTTCATCTTCATTTTTGATAAAACCAAACTCTTTGATTGCATCATCAAAACGAAGATTCCAACTTCGAGAAGCTTGCTTCAGTCCATAAATGGACCTTTGCAACTTGCACACTTTATTGGCATTCTCAGGAGTGACAAAACCCTCAGGTTGTGTCATGTACACATCCTCAAGTAGCTTTCCATTTAGGAATGCAGTTTTGACATCCATTTGCCATATCTCATAATCATAGTGTGCAGCAATAGCAAACAAAATTCAGATGGATTTAAGCATAGCAACTGGTGAAAAAGTTTCATCATAGTCAATACCATGAATTTGCTTGAAACCTTTTGCAACCAATCGTCCCTTAAAGGTAATCACATTACCATCCATGTCAGTTTTCTTCTTGAAAACCCATTTGCACCCTATGGGTTTTACCCCTTCAGGTGGGTCAACCAAAGTCCATACTTGGTTTTCATACATGGATTCCATCTCGGATTTCATGGCCACTAGCCACTTCTCAGAGTCAGGCCCTGACATAGCTTGTTGGTAGGTTGTGGGCTCATCCTGATCCATGAGCATCACATCACCAGTGTGAGTCACGAGAAATCCATATCTCTCAGGCTCACGCCGAATCCTACCAGACCTACGTGGGCTCTGTGCTACAGGAACAGACTCTTGAACAACATCTTGCGGTGTCTGTTCAGGTTCCATTTCAGGTTCGATGTCTCCTTGTTGTTCTTGAATTTCTTCAAGTTCTACTTTCCTCCCACTAGTTCCTTTAGAGATAAACTCTTTCTCTAAAAAGACACCAGTTCGAGCAACAAACACTTTTTGCTCAGAAGGATTGTAGAAATAGTAACCCTTTGTTTCTTTGGGATACCCAACAAAAAGGCATTTTTGAGATTTGGGCCCTAGTTTGTCAGAGGATTGACGTTTCACATAAGCGTCACAGCCCCAAATCTTCATAAAAGACAAATTGGGACGCCTCCCACTCCATATCTCATATGGTGTCTTTTGAACCGATTTAGATGGAACTCGGTTTAGTGTAAAAGCGGCTGTCTCTAGAGCATGTCCCCAAAAGGAGTTTGGAAGGTCAGCTTGACTCATCATAGAGCGAACCATGTCTAACAGAGTTCGATTTCTCCTTTCAGATACACCATTCCATTGAGGTGTACCTGGTGGAGTGAGTTGTGATACTATACCACACTCCTTCAGATAGTCAAGGAATTCTCGATCCAAGTACTCTCCACCTCGATCTGATTGAAGCACTTTGATACTCTTCCCGAGTTGATTCTCTACTTCATTCTTGAATTCTTTGAACTTTTCAAAGGATTCTGACTTGTGTCTCATGAGATACACATAGCCATATCTGCTGAAGTCATCAGTGAAAGTAATGAAGTATTGGAAACCTCCTCTAGCTTGTGTAGACATAGGGCCACATACATCACTATGTATGAGTCCTAGTAAGTCATTAGCCCTTTCACTTTGCCCTGTGAATGGGGCTTTGGTCATCTTGCCCAACAAACATGACTCACATGTCTCATATGATTCAAAATCAAATGAGTCCAAGAGTCCATCCTTATGGAGCTTGGATATGCGGGTCTCATTTATATAGCCCAAGCGACAGTGCCAGAGATAGGTCAGGTTTGAATCATTTAATCTGACCTTCTTGGTATTCACATTATAGATTGGATCTTCGAGGTCTAGAACATACAACCCATTGCTAAGTTGAGCACTACCATAAAAGATTTCATTCAAATAAATAGAACAACATTTGTCCTTTATTATAAATGAAAAACCTTTCTTGTCCAAACAAGAAACAGAAATCAAATTTCTACTAATAGTAGGCACAAAGTAGCAGTTGTCTAATTCTAAAACTAATCCACTAGGTAAAGTGAGAACATAAGTCCCTACGGCTAAGGCAGCAACCCTTGCTCCATTTCCAACACGTAGGTCCACTTCACCTCGGGCCAATCTTCTACTTCTACTTAGATCCTGCACATTTGCACAAATGTGAGATCCACATCCAGTATCCAATACCCAAGATGAGGAAGTAGAAAAGTTAGCCTCTATAACAAAAATACCTGAAGTGGAAGTCTTACTTCCCTTTTCCTTAGCAAGTTCTTCAAGATAGAGCTTGCAGTTGCGCTTCCAGTGTCCAGGTTGCTTACAATGGAAGCACTCCCCTTCCTTTGCCACACCACCCTTTGGTTTCAGTGCAGCTGAAGAAGAATTAGCATTGGACTTTCCATTAGCTTTATCCTTCTTCTTGTTGGCTTTTCCCTTTCCCTTGCCCTTTTGAACCATCAAAATGGGCTTAGCCTTCTTAAGGTTTTGCTCAGCAGTTCTCAACATGTTGAGCAATTCAGGGAGGGACTTGTCAAGGTCGTTCATGTTATAGTTCATGACGAACTGACTGTAGCTTTCAGGCAACGATTGCAAGACTACATCAATAGCCAACTCTTTCTGAAGAGCAAATCCCAAATTCTCAAGATTCTCAATGTACCCAATCATCTTGAGCACATGAGGACCCACGGGACTTCCCTCAGACATCTTGCACTGAAACAATGCCTTAGAGGTCTCAAACCTCTCATGCCTAGCTTGCTCTTGGAAAAGCATTTTGAGATGTTCGATCATATCGAACGCCCCCATGTTCTCATGTTGCTTCTGAAGCTCAGATTCCATGGTAATAAGCATGAGGCATGCAACATCCAAAGCATCATCAGAATGCCTCTTGTGAGCATCCCTTTCAGCTCTTGGAGCAGTGGCAGCAGGCTCATTCGGAATGGGCTGCTCTAGGACATAAGCCTTTCTCTCTTGTTTGAGGACTATCCTCAAGTTTCGGTACCATTTGAGAAAGTTGGTCCCATTCAGTTTTTCCTTCTCAAGGATCGATCGCAACGAAAGTGTCGATGTGTTTTGTGCCATGGTTATCTACAACAGTAAATATGCAGTGTAAGAGTCATGTATTTTAATTCATTTAATAAGGACTTTTATTAAATGATACTCCCACTATTTTCCTCAAAATAATAACCCTCGATATTATTTCGGAACACCTCGGCGCTAAGGTATTCTAGTGGGCCAAGATCCATATTTGACCACAACCTGAGTCAGCTTTGGCTTTTCTCTCAAGTTACAGCTATTTAGGTAGGCAACTCCTTGCCAATTGCATCTTATGCAACTCTTGGATAGTTGGGTGAACAACACTTGTCCAAGCTCATCTCATGAACTTAAGCCCAACTCTATGCCTCTAAGTCCCTAATCCTATTAGGATGACTTAGTTAAGTCGAACCCAAAGTTAGCAGTTTGGATATCACTATTATCCCATCGTGCCTTACCAAGATGAACATAGGTGCTTTGTTTTGGCAAACCTACCTAATGTTGATCAAAGTCTTGACGAGTGCCAACATTTGGAAGGCATCACATTTAATGACTTAATATTTGATTGAGGGATTTTTTTTGTTTGATCTCACCAATTTGTTATCTCCGATTGTCTGATACATGCATCACATACAAATATAAAACATGCATTTCATGCGTACAAGAAAGTAAACGTGACATGGTTATAGCCAAAACTATGCGATATTCTCAAGCCAATGAGAATATCATAAAAGCCTAAGAAAAGAAAAGAGTCTTCACAAGCTCCTTCTCTTCCTTTCTTGGTTGCCCTTTTGTTGTCACCTCCTTGGACATACCACCTTGGATGATCCTTGGACATACCACCTTGGATGATCCCATAATGCACCATTACATCAATAATAGAAACCTTGAGTTACATTCGAGGGGAGTAAGGTGAGAAGAGAATGTACAATGAGAGTGATAAGAAAAGGCACGACTTGCAGGCCGTATTTACAAGTACAACCAATCAAGGGCTATAACCATGCACCATGCTACAAACACCAATCAGCATATCATGTCAAATCTCATTCAACAAAGATGCATGCCAATTTTTGCGCGTTGATTAACCAGTTTTTATTTATGTGGCGCTTCGCATACGGCAGTCCCGCTGGCCGGTCAGCGGGCGGTGGTTCCGCTGACCGGTCAACGAACGGGGTTAAGGGGAGCCACCCTTGCGGGGGGAATGCCAGCCCCCCAACACAAAAAATTGTCTTACAATTGCTTAGCCCGAAATCTTCTATTTCGAGCAAGTAGGCACCCGAGACTCCTCCATTCGAGCCACCAAAAATACCTTACTTTCGGTGCCCGAACAGGCCGAATCCGAACAAAGCTAGGGTTTTTGCAACTATTGCAAGAATCCTAATCCATATAGGTATCTCATACCTATCAATTTCGGGTTAATCTCATTAACCAATTAGTGTCATTTCTTCATATATCTCATATGTTCATTACGAGTTCCAGTTTCATGCATCATGAATCAATCTAATTAATCATGGCCGAAAAGCAACCGAACACATAACATCATGCGATTCAACACTCAATCCCGATTTAGGGTTTCACCAGTAGCTCTGATACCACTGTTGGGTTTCGGGAGCCAAACAGCGCAGTGGAATTTAACTGAAACCCTCCAGGATCCAAGTGAAACGGGGTAAACCGGGTGTTCAAAAATTTTCATACCTAATTTTCGGTTGAGATCTCTCACTCAACTGTAGAGTCGAATCACAAAACTTGAACAGTTGACGTGTTCAAGCTCTCTATGGTATCCACACGAGCCTCTCGGGATCACCACGCTTCCACCGCGTCCCGGTAGATGCGTTTCTCTTGCGCTCGCAGTGCTAGCTTGCGTCCTCCAAGGAATTGCAAGAGAAGAGTGCGGCTGTCCTTTTGGGAGGCTAGGGCAAGGAGACCTGCGAATTTCTCACTAGAAGTTGTATTTATAGTGAGACTCAACTTCCAGGCCTAATGGGTTTCAAAGCCCTAATCCAATTAGGCTTTAATTTCGGGCTTAATAATGGCTTAACTATTAGGCCCATTATTAATACGAAATTATTGTGAAACCAAAACCCAAATTATTAGCCCATGCACTCTAATGATCCAAATAGCTCTATGTGTGCGACCCAATAGGCTCTTACCACATTGGCAATGATCATAAATCATATTTATGATCATAAGCAATGAGCGGTGTCTAGCAACACATCATTGCTACCCAAGTGACAAGATTGTCGATGATTCGACTAAACCTTTATGATCATCACCTATATATGCCACTGTCCCTTTGTCCAAGATATCAAGACTAAGCACGAGACATGGAATGTGTCACTCTCGTATAGCCCAATCTTTGGTTTCTTGATTACCGAGTAGACCAACTTAAACTGATGACATTGATATCGTATATCAACTCATCCGAGCATGGCCATGCATTTTCTAAGTCTCACTCTATCAAGGGGCCCGAAGATATCACTCCCGTTACATAGGAGGGACAAATCGCATCTTGATCATACAAATTTCTTCACATGATATGTGGCATACCCAATGACCTCCGTCAAGTTCACTCAGTTACGAGCAACGAAGGAAAGTATCAAAGTATGTGACTCAATGTACGGAACCTTGATGATCTTAGGTCGAAGGACTACATATACCATGATCACTATGAGAATCACTTATGACACTCATATAACGATCCATGAAGTGTTCTCATGGTGGGTCGGTCCAGTACACAGGTTCTCCAACTTGTACCCATATGTAGACTACATATCTCATATTAGTCTCCACATATGCTAGTCGTTATGTATTGTTGCAACCTGCTCCACAATAATACTAGACTAGGGACATTTAAGAATATCATTATTCTAGGTTACAATTATGTTTATTACGTTACGTAGAAACAAAACAACAAACATAATTGCTGGATTAATGCCTCAATAAAATATCATGACTGAATGTGCAAAAATACAATCATATCATGATTGGCTTTTTGGGCACAACACTAACATTACATTGCGCACATATTCGGTGGCTTTAATGATGCAAATGTTTATTAAAGGACTAAAATGAGCCATGTAAGAAGTAAGAACACAAACGCTAGCAATAAGACCATTTTTGCAACATGTGGCATGCCACTGGTTATGCATGCTTCCACTTAGTCAAACCATCCCATTTTTTGGGTCAAGGATTCTAGTAGAGCTGGTTTAGGTGTTCTTAGCCTTGAGAACTTGGGTTCTTGCTGAATTGATGGTGGATTGAACTTGAATTGAAGATTCAAGCTTGCTTAAGTGTGTTTTAGACATAGGCGACCTTGAAGGTTGCATTTGAAGCTTGGTTCTTTGCATTGAGTGCTTGGCCAAGAGCTAAGGGCAAGGTTTGGTAAGGATTTCACCATACTCTACTTGATTTTGGTTACATTCCATGTTCAAGTGAGTATTAGGCATCTAAGTGATGGTTATTGAGCTAGATGAACTTAGAATGCCGTAGGGGCTATGGTTTACCTTCAGGTATAAGTGATGCGTATGCTTGCTAGCTAAGCAATGGAACGTACTAGGGTTCTAACATGGGTCGGCCAACCTATGGGTGAACTTGGAGCTCTATGTGAACTAGTGACAAAAGAAAGTAGGACTTGAACATGGTACTGTGTGTACTTGCTAGTGTTCTTCTTGGCTGAGACCAATGACTGTGTGTGGTGTGTGAGTTGTGTGATTTGGTGCTTTGTATGTGCATGCTAACCCTTATTAGCTTGCTGGTTGATTTATTATTGTGTATAGTTTGTGTTTTCATGTTTTTATGTCTTAATGCAGGTTTAAGCTAATGCTCTATAATTCATGCCCTATAATTATATGTTTTTAGGAAAGGATATTGAGCTTGAGTAGCTTGTGTGCTAAGGATTTTGTGTTCGGGTACCTTGGATGATATGATCAAGGAAAGCACACATGGAAAAGGCAAGGACCCATTGAAGGTTTCTAGTGGACCTATGACAAGGAAGAAAGCTAAGGAGCTCTCAAGTGCACTACAAGCCTTTGTTTCAAGTTTCTTCATGGAGAATGGACATGAAACTTCACAAGGAGCTGCTGGAACTTTCAAGACACCATATGGAGAGGATGGATATGCTTGGTACTCAGTTCTGGAGTGCTTAGACAAGTCACAAAATAAGGACACCAAGGACACCACTCAAAGTGCACCATTTGAGCCACCTTAAGTGTTCTTGATGCATTTTGTGCCCATAAGCTGGATTTTTGAGCTCTAACTTTCCAGACCTCTTTTTCCACATCTAAGGGGAATATTCATGTCATTGGAACTCAAAGATTCAAGCTGGGAACTGAAGATACAAGTGAAAGCCCTAAAGTGCCCAAAAATGCACCCGAAAAGGCTATTTGGGGGTTTTCGGGTTTAATCTTGTATTTGCATTTTATTTTCGTTCAATTCCTGTTTAGATACATTATTTAGGATGTTATTTAGGCTATGAAATTAATTCAGGTCGCTTAGGACAGGTGGCATACGCTGCATACACAAAACAAGTTAGAAAGGGTTTAGGAATCCTAATTGGACTGGGTTTTCTTGAGTCCTTTGTAACTAGGTTTCCTAGGTGACTTGGGCTGCGAATTTTGCCCAGATTTTTACCCTAGTTTAGGCCTATATAAAGGCACATATTCTGGATGTAAACACACAGATTATTGCCGAAATAATATTGCTCTTTGGAGAGGTTTTCTCTTTGGTTCTTTGTGGACTGCCTTGGTGCACAAGTGTGCTTGTGTTCTTGGAGTTCTATACTTCTCGTTTCTAATCACAGGTTGATTAGGGGTGGGGGTTTTAAACCCAGTCTTTTTGATGTCTTGTGGAGCTTGAATCTCATCTTGGGCGCGTTTCATGGTCTTTATACCATAGGGGTTCGCATCATTGGAGGTATGGACATTAACTTTTGGTTTCTAGCTCAATAAGTGTAGGTGTAAGTCTATATGAATATGGAAGCTCATATGTCTTGTGTTGCTTGCAGGATTAGTGGTTAGTGTTGTGGGAATAGTCTAGAGTTGTGGATGTGTGCTCATGGGCTTTAATCTTGTGGCTTGCCCTTTTGATTATGGGAGTAGTGGTGGGACTTGTCTTGCAAACCACCATTATGTACTATGTGTTTAAAGTGGCTTTCGAGTACTACTAAGTACTTTGGCATGTAGCTAAGTATCTCGAATGTGTTATGTATGAATGTTCTTGGTATTGTTCTAAGGAAGAATGCACTAGTTTGTGTATGTTGTAATGTGGGCTTTAGATAAGCTTACCTAAACTTATGTATAAACTTGAGGTTGTGCATGTGTGATATGAAGATTATGTGAACTTGATGGTGGTGAGCTATGCTTATGTAGTTTTGGTTGTGTGTATATCTGCTATGGCTTATACAAGCTTAGACTAATGTGTTTAGTTAACCTTCCTTACATATGAAAATGGTTTTCAAACTTAGGAGTGGGCATCTTGGTTGTCATGAATGGTGTATGCACACTTGATATGCACAAAAGCACAACACTTGAAAGTTTGCATAAGAAGCTTGCCTTATGGCACAAGCTTGACCTAAGATTTAGTTTGTAGACTCCTAGGGGCCTCCCCAGTGTCCTGCCTATGCTTGTGAATATGTGTGTGACCTAGTGCACTTTGTGAATTAGTGCCCCAATGTGCTTGGTGGGTACCTAGATAAGCAGACCTAGTTGTGAAAGGTGTATGAGGGTAAGGCAAGGCCAATTCTTGGAACCTAGCATATGTGTGTATGGTAGGCTTCCTAGAAGAGCACTAGATACTACGACAATACTCTTAAGCACATTTTAGGTGTAGTTAGGGTAGGGCCTATGTGGGGCGTGAGAAGGAGCATGGGCGATATGCTGATAGAAGTCAGCTAGAGGCAAAAGAGCAAGAACGGTTCATGTGGAAAAAGGGGCTTAGTTCCAAGGTGCTAGGAGTACATGGATCTAAGTCTTGCACTTAGAAAACCATTGCCAATTGTTCGAGTGGTCATCAGACTAGTGTTAGACATGGGCTCGGTCAAGTTAAGGCCAGCTTAGGAAGTTATTCCAAATAATAGTTGCCACAATGAGTCAGTCTATTGCATCAGAGTAGTAATTCAAGCTTTGCTTTGACTAGTTGAGTGGTTAGAGTAGGTAGCCATTGGCCGGACACAACGGGCAGCCTTAGTGAACTCACGGGCAATAAGTGACTAGTGTGAAATAAGTCTCTAATGTTTTACTAGCAGTTTAGTTTCCTTGTTGGTATTTTTGGTATCAGTTTATTTGCATAGTTTTAATTGGCCTGTTGGACAGAACAGTTGAACGGGGCTGAGGGTAACTGAGTGCATTAAGACCTGTGAATGTACTAAGTGTTGGGGTGATAGCTAGAATCTTAATACCTACTTGCTAGTGTGTTAACCCGCATAAGTACAGGCTCATGCTTAGATTAGAAAAGTTCTAAGGTTCCATAGGTTATGTTTCTTCATGAGTTAATTTTGGTTGGCCTAGTTGGTAATGAAAAGACTGGGTAGTTTAATGGATGATTTCTTAGAGTAGCAAATCAATAAGGGGGTTCAGTCAGAAACTAAAAAGGTAAGTCGGTAAGTTGTAATTTTATTTCTAACCATGCAATATAGGTGGTGAAAAGAGAAGAGGTAGGGGGTGAGGAACTCATATGAGGGTAGCTAGATGGATAGGTTTATTCATATGTTAGTTATATACCCTAGGGTGAGGCTAGTAGGAGTAGAGACATTGCTAGGGTTTTGACTTGATTGCCAAAAGGTAGAAAGAGGGCCTGAGCAATAGAGATGACTACCATGGACCAAGGAATAGTCGGTGGCCTAAGGCCCTCATCTTGAGGTTCAGTGGAGTTGAGGGTCATAGAGTTTACTTGTGGAAGAAGAGAAACTCGACTAGAGATGCTAGCTGAGTGGAACCAAGGAAGTTGTGGGGATCACTTGTTGCTTTGAGTTAGTGGAATATTGAACCGTTAGATTAGAAAATGACCAAGTGATGCAGAAAAGAAGATGTTTTGCCTTAACCTTTTGGTGTAGTATTTAAGGAGTACACGCAAGGAAGTGTTCATTACAGCTAGTCGAGAGGTGACTCACAAGTAGCCATAAGGTTGTGAATATAATGCAATTGATACAAGAGAGCCCAACCTAAGTCAAAGATGTTAATCACATGGGATTTAACCATCTTTTCAACATGCAACATATTAAAGTCAGGTAATGTTTACTACTATTCCTTCTTCACCATTTCAATAAGGACACATCATGTTTATGTTAGTGTTGTGCCCAAAAGCCAATCATGAGATGATTGTATTTTTGCACATTGAGTCATGATATTTTATTAAGGCATTAATCCAACAATTATGTTTGTTGTTTTGTTTCTGCGTAACTTAATTCTGCGTAACTTAACAAACATAATCATAACCCTAGAATAATGATATTCTTAAACGTCCCTGGTCTAGTATTATTGTGGAGCGGGTTGCAATAATACATAACGACTAGCATATGTGGAGACTAATATGAGATATGTAGTCTACATATGGGTACAAGTTGGAGAACTTGTGTACTGGACCGACCCACTATGAGAACACTACATGGATCGTTATATGAGTGTCATAAGTGATTCTCATAGTGATCATGGTATATGTAGTCCTTCGACCTAAGATCATCAAGGTTCCCTACATGTGAGTTGCATACTTTGATACTTTCCTTTGTTGCTTGTAACTGAGTGAACTTGAAGGAGGTCATTGGGTATGTCATATATCATGCGGAGGGATTTGTATGATCAAGATGGGATTTGTCCCTCCTATGTAACGGGAGTGATATCTTCGCGCCCCTTGATAGAGTGAGACTTAGAAAATGCATGGCCATGCTCGGATGAGTTGATATATGATATCAATGTCATCAGTTTAAGTTGGTCTACTCGGTAATCAAGAAACCAAAGATTGGGCTATACGAGAGTGACACATTCCATGTCTCGTGCTTAGTCTTGATATCTTGGACAAAGGGACAATGGCATATATTGGTGATGATCATAAAGGTTTAGTCGATTCACCGACAATCTTGTCACTTGAGTAGCAATGATGTGTTGCTAGACACCGCTCATTGCTTATGATCATAAATGTGATTTATGATCATTGCCAACGTGGCAAGAGCCTATTGGGTCGCACACATAGATCTATTTGGATCATTAGAGTGCATGGGCTAATTATTTGGGTTATGGTTTCACTTTAATTTCGTATTAATAATGGGCCAAATAGTTGAGCCATTATTAAGCCTGAAATTAAATCCTAATTGGATTAGGGCTTTGAAACCCATTAGGCCTGGAAGTTGAGTCTCACTATAAATACAACTTCTAGTGAGAAATTCGCAGGTCTCCTTGCTCTAGCCTCCAAAAAGGACAGCCACACTATTCTCTTGCAATTCCTTGGAGGATGCAAGCTAGCACTGCGAGTGCAAGAGAAACGCATCTGCCGGGACGTGGTGGAAGCGTGGTGATCCCGAGAGGCTCGTGTGGATACTATAGAGAGCTTGAACATGTCAACTGTTCAAGTTTTGTGATTCGACTCTACAGTTGAGTGAGAGATCTCAACCAAAAATTAGGTATGAAAATTTTTGAACACCCGCTTTACCCCGTTTCACTTGGATCCTGGAGGGTTTCGGTTAAATTCCGCTGCGCTATTTGGCTCCCGAAACCAATCAGTTTACAGTTGCCAAACAAGCTTGAAATAGAAATATCTCAAATAGATGTCGATCTAATCTTTGGCTTACCTATTGGGTACAAAATTTTGAGACGCACAGCAAAAACCTTAGTCAAGTCAATGATAACATCTTAAAAGCATGGATGGGGAAATTTGTTGGCAAAATCCCAACCAGCCAACAATTGAAAAAGGCAATCCAGATTGACAGAGAGTCTAGACATAATTTCTAGATCAACTTCATGGTCGTTCTTTCTGCAAATTTCATTTCACCTACCACAACATCGAGGACAAGCAATTAGAGGATCATAAAATCACTCCACAACACTAAAAGTATCAAGGACTACAATTGGTTCTAGTACTTGCTCGATGAAGTAATCAAGCAAACAAGTTTGTACAAAAAAGTAAAAAACCCTAAGAACAATAGAGGATGAATGCTAATCTTATAGGTTAGCTCTTTACTGAGCTATAATGTTCTCTTCTAGTATGTGTTGTCCTACACGATAGAAAGTGTTGTCCATTACAGTAAATTGAAAAATCATCTATGGCTCAGTATTACAGATAACTTATATGTAATGTTCTCTCTTGTAATAAAATATGTTTTAGCTACTTAAGATAGTTTTTCATACTGTAACAACTTAAGAACACTAATAGAGTAGTTTTGGTAGTAAGTTTATTGTGTTGTTTTTTCTAGTACAATTTGATGTTATACTTTCTTAATGTTTTTGTTCATTCCACTTACCATTAAATTTCATTAGATTACCAGCTAATTTACCTAGATAGAGTCCTTGGTGATGCAGTGCCTACTGTTGAAAGAAAATTTCCAATAATGCTAGCATGGGGTAATGACCTTGTGATGAAATAGATGGAACAATAAATGGACAAGAAGAAAAAGACTTACCTGTTTGCACTTGGAAAGGTATCCTTTAACCTTTTTGGTACCCACTCTGGGTAGTCCAGTTATGGTGCCAAAATTGTACATTTAAAACTCCTAGGGTAGGTATGTTCTGTAGGCCATCAGAACAGTACCCTTAGTGTGCGTACCCAAGTGGCCCTCTTGGGCATTATGTAAGTGCATGCTTATTGGTGCAACCATTAAACACATATTCAAATTTATGAACACCATGGCAGCAAGGAAGGAAAACTCTAGCACAAGTCATAATCTTGGCTACCACACATTACGCAATCTTATTAAGTGTAAGTGACCAGCCACTGCAGCTGAAACTTCTTCCAAAAGAATGTATTAATCTAGCCAAGTAACCCCATGTTTTGTTTGCTTCATTATCAAATAGATTCTTTAATAAAATCAAGGAATTTGGTTTTACATCAATAGCCCACCTATGGGCCAAGTTATGGATTTTTTAAGTTGGATACAAAATTCTGACCAAATAAACAGTAACTTAGCCAACTTTGCAATGCCATATCTTTGGCTACAGGGCTTCAAATTCATAAATTAAAAATCCTAGTTCAACCTCTAGATGTGCTCTAGGTTTGGTCAAAATTTCATATAAAGATTCATTCTACATTGAGAGATATAGAACTTTGAGTGCAGAGTCAAAATTCTGGTGACTTTATGACCATTTTGCCCATACAAAATTTCATAAGTGTGCAAACACTTCATTCACAAGGGGTAAGCCCTCCAAGGCTATTCCATACATGTATAATACATATAAGGATTACATGCTCTTGCATCTAGCAACTTTATGTGGCCAAAACAGAATTTACAAGTAAGCAGCCTATCATTCACACTTAGGCAGCTTTGCGCCACATCACATACATGGCTAAAAAATCACTCAAATGTTCACATACTTGTCTCATTTTACATACAATACATGTACATGAATACATGAACTACATAATGGTCTTAACCCGGCTAAATACACACCCTAAGTTACAGGAGTGCCTGAGAGACAATGGACTCTAGAAATAGGATGTTGGACAGCTGCTGCATAACACAATAAGCACCATCACTAAAATACCAAATGTGCTCTAGAAACCCTCACTTCACTGCCATCATTGTGCACTTCACACTAGGTCACAAAACCTTAAATAAGTGCACTCTCTTTACTACGCTTGGTTCATCAGGTTCATGGCTATTTTCCAAGCTTAGCCCTAGCTCCATGGTTTTTTTGAAAATATAGAAAACAACCTGTGAGAGCAAGAGAACCCTTACCAAAGTGGATAGGCCAAAAATCAAGCTTGATCATTGAAGTATCCAAGCAATAGCTCTAGTTTGCTTCCAATTTCTTCCTTATGCCTTCAAATTCAATCAATTGCAAGTTTGAAGGTGTGGTGGCTATGGAGGAAGTGTAGCTATGTTCTTGGGCTAGAGGAGGCTGAAAATAGGAGAGAGATAAGTGAGATGGCCACTTAAATGGGCTTAAATGAGCTTAAGGGCGCAAAACACACTTAAAGAGTTTAACCTTACTTGATGTCATTTTCCTGCTCACTAATTATGGTTTCTTTTTCTGAAACTCATTGGTCCACATGTGCCCAACATTTTTGACCTATTTACAAGCCATAGCCAGCCTCCCCTAGGTGGGATAACCCCACAACTTTACCCTTTGACTTAAGTTAAAAGCTTGAACACCTTAAAGTTTACACTAAGACATTTAGGTCCTTAATGCCTTTAGTGTTTTCTTTGTCGAAACTTGTCTTCCATGAGCAATTTGGTTCTCAATTAGCACTGATAGCCAAAGGGCTATTGCCCACAAAGACCTTCTCCCTTAGAGGAATCTAGCACCACCCTCAGGACTTTATAACACCAACCTCAAGAGAAATCTCTCCACCATCCTCGGTAATACACATAGCTAACTCCAAGAAAAAGGCTCTTTGCCAACCTTGGATTTGCATGCTACCAACCTCGGGGTTATAAGTCCACTATCCTCGACAGGGGAAATTGTCTCCCTAAGATGGTCCGCCATTCTGAAGGGCCATCCTTAGTAGCCCTCGGGGAAAGTCCCTTCCCGAAGGGGTCTCACAGAAAAATGACAAATATAGTTGAGGGATCTCTGACACAGAAGCCTCGTACACGCCCCTGTGGCTGGAATTGCCTGTGGCCAGCTGGAGATGCCTATCTTTGAAGCTACGGATCAGATCTAGCCAAACACATGTCCTGATCTGAACAAGTTGTGTAAAATGTCATTCTCCCTCCACCCTCCTATAAATACTCGGGAGGCTCCCAGGTAAAGGACATGGGACTCTCTCCTTTATATTCTCTATTCTTAAACAACTTCTTTCCCATACAATGACTTGGGCGTTAGAGGCTCCTCGCCCGGAAACACACTCCGGGGAGCTCCTAACTTGCTTTCTTCAAGATCTTGCAGATACCTTTTCTCCAGAAGTCTCTCTCAGGCCCATCATGTCATACAATGAAGATGCCACTAGGCATCATTTGGCCTCGTCTGTGGGAACCCATTCTCAAGTCATTTTTGTTGAGACCCAACATTCAAAAGACAGGGGACTCCTGAGGTCCCAGTCTTACTGAATAGCCTGTGGTGGAGACTTTCTTGGCAGAGAACGAGTGTCCTCTAATGGTCACATTGGGCTTCCTCTATGATTTTCAATGTTCTATCATGGCTGAAATGACACAACAAGTTGACCAAAGGTGGTCAACAGCACCTCCAAGAGGAAGAGCACCCTCTCCTGACCCGCATCCAGAGAAAAGTCACAAGTCATCTCGTTAAAGCTCTGGAAGCGGGGCTTCTCATGATGAGTCCTCAACGGAGAACATATCATCCCGGGGACATCGCACTACGGGAATTGGGTTGAAAGAGACTAGAACTTCCAGTCGGAAAAGTCCATCCCTAGACGGGAAGTCTTTATCTCCATGCCAGAGGAGTTACTTGCTGAAAAGAAGACATCATTCTCCATTGCCTGTGGCTGCTAGGCAACAAGGAGAGGACGGTACTACCATCTTGATGGAGAAAATCCTGGAGAGGTTGGAAAAGGTAGAAAAATAGGTCTCTTGAAAGCCTGTCTGGTCAAGGCTATCGGAGACCTTCACCGGAGAGGAGTCCTCCTTCATCCATACGATAGTAGAGGCACCAATGCCCAGTGACTTCCGTGTACCACGTTTGGAGACATATGATGGGCACAGTGATCCCCAAGCCCACTTGATGAAATATAGGAGGAGCATGGTGCTGCATGGTGCTAATGATGCCAGCCTCTGCAAATGTTTCGAAGTCACCTTGTCAGGGCTGGCAACTGCGTGGTACAACTCCCTGGCCCCCAGAACCATAATGGGTTTCCAGGAGTTGTCCACTACCTTCACCTAATAGTTTATCGGAAGTAGGCCGACGGTGAAGATGCCTATCCAGATGTTCGACATAGCCCAAAAGAATGGGGAGACCATTCCGGACTACGTCGAAAGGTTTAACATATAAGCCCTCAGTGTGCCGGAGTTCTGCCCCACAATCCAAATCCTCGCTATGATTAGGGGACTCAAGAGGGACTCACAACTCTTCTACGAGTTCTCCAAGGATCCCTTTGACACCTTCGGATAATTTTACCGAAGGGCAGAGCAACACATGACAGTCGAGGAGGTAAGGATGGGTGGCCCAAAGTTTGACCACAATCACTACGACGGTCAGAGTCACCAACCTCGGTATTCAGCAGAGGGAAGAGGCAGACCTCGGAAAGTAAGGGGGAAGAGGCCAGTAACATTCACCCCTAGTAACCTTGGGGAAAGTCCCTGCCTGAAGGGGTCTCACAGAAAAGTGACAAATACAGTTGAAGGATCTCTGACTCAGAAGCCTTGCACGCGCCCCTACCCTTTGGCTGGAGCTGCCTATGGCCAGCTGGAGATGCCTCTCTCTGAAGGTACGGATCAGATCTAGCCGAACACATGTCCTGAACTGAACAAGTTGTGTAAAACGGCCTTCTCCCTCCACCCTCCTATAAATATTCCAGAGGCTCCTAGGTAAAGGACACGAGACTCTTTCCTTTATATTCTTTATTCTTAAACAACTTCTCTCCCATACACTGACTTGGGCGTCGGAGGCTCCTCCCTCGGAAACACACTCCGGGGAGCTCCTAACCCGCTTTCTTCAAGATCTTGCAGATACCTTCTCACCGGAAGTCTTTTCTTAGCCCCAGTATGTCATGCAACGAAGATGCCGCTAAGCATCAAGCACTTTCATACCATTCATATCCTTATCGTAACTTTCCAAAGCTCTTTCTTAAGAGTTTTACAATTAAGTACCCAAATTTCCAAAACCTTACAAAAAAGTCCATAGGTTGCTTGACAAACAAGCAATCCTTAAGGCTTTTCTTGGGGGCCAAGTTACCAATGTGGAATAGTTTTAAGGAGGTGTTGATCATGCCTTTTACCTCCCACACTTCAATCACCATGGTGAGAATTACACAATATAATGGTTTAGCCATTATGATACACTTGTAATTCTCCCATTTTTGTGAGATGGTAACATTTTAATGCTAATATACCAATAGATCATACATACAACACCTTACAATCTTTTATGTGTTTTTCCAGTTGGTAGTGCACCTACTTATGGAATAATACAAGATAGAAAAATGAAAAAAAGAAAGGAAAATGATGCTGCTGGAACTGTATGAAGAATATCAAGAAAAATAGAAAGAAAAGGCTTCTTCAAGCTAGCTGCTAAATATATATGAGGAGGTTGTCATTGAAGTTCTTTGTGCAACATTTAATGCTAACAAGGCAAACAAATATCTTTTCAATATCATGAAGTCTGCATTCAAGGAATTCCCAACATAAATATCCTTAACCATATAGAACTTAAGGTTGAACATACCATCATTTCGTACTGACCTTGAAGAAGAATTTGAGGCAATTGTCATTGACACTATTCAAACAACAGAAAAGGCCTGGTCACAGTTCAAGAACAAGTATTAGAATGTTGTACAGGAAGAGTAGCTAAAAAGCCCTAGTCAAGAGTAGACACACGACAATGAACAACAGAAGGAATCCTCTCAACAAGACAAGCTTATAGGACACTTTGAAGTAACAACTGAATAGCAGGACGTAACCTCTTAACATCAGAAGGTAAATAGTGAATAGCAAAAAGGTGTACAAGATAAGCAGTTTGTAACTACATCAAAACATGAAGTTGAAAGAGAACATGAAGTTGAAAAAGAAGCTGAGCACATTGAGCAAACTAAATTTAATCATTATGAGCCTACGCATGATCAAGAAGCTATCATCTAGTAACTAGACAAACTTGTGCAAAAAATTGCTTTATATCAAGATCTTGTGTTTAGTAGCAAGAGGATAGTAGTAGCAAACAACAACATGAAGTTATAGATGTTGAAGAGGATCTTGGTAACAAGGCGAAGTGCCTAAATTAAGCATGCACAAACAAAGGTTTGGTCATTAAATGTCATGTTTTGTGCAATACTTTGTGGTGTTCCCCACTCTACTTTGTCATGTTTCTTTGAGAACTTTGTGATGTTTTATTCTATGTTGTATGATGTTTTTGTTAGTAGGTTATGGTGTTTTTACCAGTTGTTTGTGATGTTCTATCATTAGATTGTGATCCAGTTATAAGGTCAACACCAACTTTCAATGTCATTGACATACCAACCATGTCACATGAAAGTGTTGTTCTACTCTAAATAATCAATATACCAAGTGCTTTTAGTGTGCTTGACATACCAGAAGCCTTACAAGAACTTGAGGATGCCCTTCAAATCATCAACATCCCAACTAAACTCCCTGTTTTGCACCCACCAATTGTCATATAAAAGATCTTTCATTCATCCAAAATGAATTTGTCCAAAATTATGGAAAAATTACCACCTGAGAAGACCTAGAAACTGAGCAACTAAAAGCTATGGACTTCGCACTTCACTTCATGCCCAAAACAAGGAAAATATTTACTATACATTTTAAGAGAATGTGTTGTTTTGTGCTATACTTTTCTTCTTCAAATAATGATACTGATTGTAATCTAAACAGCCTCGAGAGAGACCAGGTCAAGATAACTTGCCATAAGGGTGAGCATGGGTTTGGTAAACCCGAAACCCATCTTGAACCACCCTTATTATTTTGGGTAAAAATGGACTCTGGGTCATGATTGGTTCCACATATACGAAAACTGATGGTTTTTGGGTTGGTTCTGGTTCCATATGGAACTAGCCCAATGTGGAACTAAGCCCGAGGTATATATATAATTATATAATAAATGTTATAGTATTACTCAAATACCCATATTTATATGTATTTCAATGAAGAATTATGTTGGCCATCTTGTGTTTTTACATTAAACCATTAAACTGATGTTCTAAATTGAAACAACATGGAAATTGTGGGATCTTTCATGAAATTTCTCCATATTCACTTGAATCACTTCACTTCTTAGACCGATTACTCTTTGGTCATTTTATTTTTGATCTTTCTACTCCAGACTACTCTTTATAACACAATCCTCATATTTTTTTATTTATGAGCCACGTGAAATTGGAAATTCATGACATTAAGATATTTTAGGTTTTGATACTGAAAAAATGGTCTTAAAGGCTTAGCTTTCTAATTTGAATGTCATGCCAATGTTGGAATTACTGGAGGCAAATAAACTGATTGAGATGGAATATACTCCATAAGCAACTCTTTTGAACCATTTTGGTAACAGCATGTTAAAGTCTTTTGAATGTGGCTAAGTACATGTATTTAAATGATGATTTAATTGTATATTATATTGAATATTTTCTAAACTAGTTATGAATGCAATTTTATTGAATTTTGGTGTTATTTTAGGTATATGGTATAAATCAAAAAACCCAAGAACTAGAATTGAAAAGTGCAGAACCATGGTTCTGGTTCTGTTTGGTTCTCGGTTCTCAGGTTGGGTAGAAAAATTTCAGAACTGAGGCAATTTCAGCCTGGTTCAGTTCTACCATAAAACCAAACCAACTCGAACTATGCTCACTTTTAACTAGCCAGACACTTCGATGCTGCCATTCAGAGACTCTCAATAAGGACACATATATTGTGGCTGTTGTAGTTGATGCTTGGCCTAAATTGCTGAATTACAAAGAGAGATCACGTCCAAGGCCAAAAAAAGTCTTTTTATCAGTCTACTTTTTTGTGTGTTACTACTAAACGTCAAATTACAAATTCATATTTGCAGTATTAGATATATGCACTATTATAACATAAAATTTTTCTTTTGTTTTACATATTACATTTTTCTAACAAAATCTTCATAAAACAAATGAATTTGTCAAAAGGGCAAGAAAATTTCTGGAGAAGTGAAAAAGGAAATCCGCAATTATGTTGTTGGAAAGGGTCTTGAGGATCTCAAACCTACAATTAAAGCAAATGGCATTGGCTCACTTAATAAGTACATGGTAAGATTCAAAGAATTTAGGTGAGTTTTGTTAGCAAATTCATATAATCTTGTTTGAACCTTTTAGTTTTGGTGTTAGATAATCATTCCATGCCTTGTCTACCATCATCTTTTCATGCTTGCCTTTAACTTCACAAATGCCAATAAGCCCTTAATGTAACACTAATAATTTATAGACCTTGCTCCCGTTTTTTTGCTCATAAAATTAAACATATTATTTTTTATCTACAACAGGTTGCAATGATTTAGTACTTTATAGAGTTGGGCAACCCAAATTGTGCCAGCAATTTGAAACATTTCTAACCTCACCATGCTGCCCTTGATTGGAAAACTCAAATGAACAAGTATGATAAGAAGAATGAGTATTGCACAAATGAGACAGATTATGCCATATTCTTGATGAGGCACATGGAATTATATGATGAGAAAATGTTGATGAGTAATCTTGGCCCAATGGTGAGGATGCAGATTGAAAGAATCAAAATTCCTGCAACATTATTGTTGTGTCACCACAATGACTTCAAAAATAGGTTTATCACTAGCATGACTTTGTAATAAAAGTAGGCATTGCTAGTGATAGTCCTTTTATTGAATCGTCCCATTTCACCTCTACTAAAAAATTTGCTGAACTACGTTCAATTATACTGTTCACATGTCTACACCTTATTGTTCAGTAGTTTTAATAATGATGTTCGAATAAAAATGAATTAGCACTGATTTGATGATTGGTAGAAACAAAAATGTCATGTTCTATACAGTACTTGATGATTTTCTACTATATAAGAAAGGTCATTCACTTCTATGATATGTACTATTTTGTACATCATCAACTTTTACTACCTGTTTTCCTCTGGTGTTCTCGTCTATCACTAATGTTGTTCCAATTTTACAACAATGTTGTTTTATGCAATTAACTTGAGTATAGTTTTTATGAATAAGAGCAAATAAAACTGTTTGGCAATTACCATAAAAAAATCATTTGGCGGTTATAGTCATTGTCTGAACGCACATGTTCGTTCAATCAAAATGGCACATTGTTGCCTATAAAAAGCCAAGTGCATGGCAAGTGAACAAAAATAGCGTCGTTCTGAAAAAAGAAACATGGGCTCTTCAAAAGCACTGCTTGTAATATAAAAAAAGACACTCAACATCCAATTGAATCATTATCAAAAGACTTGATTGTTGAGATTTTATCACAAGTGGGTTCGTCTTCAGTTAATGATTTAAGAAATGTATCAGAGGATTGCAAAGAGTTCAATCATGCTTCAAATGACAAATTGGTGTTCAAAATATTGTCCATGGATCATATCAATTTCATTCCCAAAAATAGTTAGGAATGTAAGTGTAGCATTGCCTACCCCAAATGAGGCCCTCCCAGGAAGACTACGGAATCGAAGTCCTGCGCTAGTTGTAGTTGGCTAGTTAATTACTTGTCCCAAGTTAAAACCTTTCATGCTTCTAGTTATTAACTTAATATGCAATATGCATGCACTTGCTTCGACTTGAAATTCACCTTAAGAAAATGAATCAAAAATGTTGCCGGCATTTATAAAACATAACTGATGAATATTCATAAGTGTATTGTTATTAAGGGTTTAAATCATTATTATACACTTTGAGTATGATTAATTTCTATATTCTGAGCATTTTTCCACTAGGTTACTATTCACGCATTTTTACTATTTATAGCATTTTACTATTCACATGTCACTATTCACCAACTTAATTTTCATACGCATATTCACTGTACATACGTGGTTTACTGTTCATTAATATTAAATTATATATATTAAATAATTATTTTTTATGTATGTAAAAATCATCACTTGGCGGCCCTTCACGAGAAAAAATCATATCTAAAGCTGTAGGCATCAAAACTGAGTGATTCCAAATTCATCTGAAAGCTAACACATAGATCTTCAGCTCTGCTTCATTCCGCAAGCTAGTTTGATCATTTTCATTACCAAAATATGATTATAGATGATACCCTTTGTTATTTCATGTGCTGAAGAGCAGTTTCGGTAGAAAAATCATAACTTGAGCTACGGATGTCTGATTTGAATGAGCAAGCTATCGATTCGAAGCTAAAGAGGAGATCTAAAATTTCCATTCTTTGAGGAGATCTACAACTTCCATGCTATCGATTTGAAGCTAAATAGGAAATCATAACTTCCATGCTAAAGAAGTTGCTGCCTGCCATTGTTGATTTGTATTTACCTACATTTTACCATTTTATTTTTACCATTTCACCCACCCCAAAACTCTACAAATAGGCACCTTGGGGGGAGGGTGAAGGTTGCCATTTTCTTAGGCCTCATTTATGTTCTTGTATCATCTTTAGCTTTTCTTCTTTAGTTTTGTTCTAGTTTTCAATACCGAAGCTCTGTCTAAGTGTTTTCTCGTTCTTGTTCTTGTTCTTTCTTTTGATCTTTCAATCCATGATCATTTCATCTTTTTACAAGTTGTTTACTTTTATCATGGCTAACTAATCTTTCTTTTGCTAAGGTGAAAGGGTGAAGCTTTTGGTGTAGAGGTTATGATTGATTTGAATGGATCACAACGTTAATAGTATTTTCTTCTTTAATCTATTTAATTTCCTTGCTTGTTAAGTGGAAGTCTTGATTCATCATAGTCAATCATTGACACAAAAGCTACTTGATTCCATCTGTAGAACACGGCTCTGCCGGCTATATTGGAATCTTGAGTTATTGTCGACAAAGGTTGGCATGATGGATACTTGAACCTATTAGCAAGCGTTGGCATTTTAAGATTAATGAAAGTTAATACTAACTAAATTCCCCTTTTGGGACCTCCTTTATGTGTGGATCTCAATTGAGTGGTAAGATTAGCCAAAATTAATCATAACCGATATACTAAAAGTGGATCCCCTAACCTTAGCTATTTTATTTGAATTTAAATTTTTAATCAACACTTGTTCACATCCTTCACAAAAACCTTTTTTCACTTTTGTAATTTGTATTTCTTAATTCACTTCCTTGTAGTTCGACACTCGGACTCCCAAGATTTTATTACTTGCAATAACCTACACTTGGGTTACAACTACTAGAGCACAGTAAGTTTTTGGCGCCGTTGCTAGGGAAATAAAATTAGAGTACAAGCTTAATTTTTTTTTGTTCTTTTTATTTTATTATTATTTTTTTCTTTATATGGCAGGCTGAGCCTCCTACCTTTTAATTTGTGTTAATCTTAGTTTTCTTTATTTTTATTTATTGTTGAATGGAAGGCTTAGCCTCCTACCTTTTATTTTTTCTATTTATTTTGTGTTATTTTTTTTATTGTTGAATGGTAGGCTGAGCCTCCTACCTAACTTGTTATTGATATTTTCTTTTTCTTGTTGTTATTTTGTTTATGTATGAAAGCTTGGTCAAGTACATCAAGTGGTAGACTGGTAAGAGAATCTTCATCTTCTTCAAACATGGCTGAATACATTAATGAACAAGAAGATAATTATTCTCTTCATAATGACCAAGATTGACTTAGGACACTTAGAGAATACATGAACCCCATAAGGAATAGCACTCAATGATGTCTAATATTTCCTGCTGATGCATGTCACTTTAATTTCAAGCCAGATATTATTAAACTTTTACCAACTTTTCATGGCTATGATTCTGAAAATCCATACTTGCATGTGAGAGAATTTGAGGAAGTCTGTCACACATATAAGAACCTATACTGTAGCATGAACACCATCAGGCTTAAGCTTTTTCTTTTTTCTTTAAAAGATAAAACTAAAACTTGGCTATAGAATCTTAGGCCAGGCTCCATTAATTCATGGGATGAACTGCAACAATAATTTTTTGAAATTTTTTTTCCTGCCCACAGAACAACTTCTTTCAAAAGGAAAATCACCACTTTCACACAAAAACCAGGAGAAACTTTTTACCAGTGTCGGGATAGATACAAAGATTTACTTAACACATGCCTACACCATGGTTTTGAAACTTGGAGATTAGTCTCATATTTTTACGACGGTTTGACACCTAAGGAAAGACAAATGGTAAAAATGATGTGTAATGGAACATTTGAGGATAAAGATCCTGACGAGGCAATGGATTACCTAGACTTGCTAGTAGAAAATACACAGAATTGGGACACCATTGGTACTTATGAGGCCCCAGGTAAGACTCAATCATTTGCATCTAGCGGAGGCATATACCATCTTAAGGAAGATAATGACCTTTAAACAAAATTTGAATCTCTAGCTAAAAAGGTTGAAGCTTTAGAAATGAAGAAAATTGGTCAATTAAAATCTGTTGAAGAAATTGTTTGTCACATTTGTGAGACCAATGACTATTCCATTAGCAATTACCCAACCTTTCCTTCTTTCAAAGAATGTTTCCATGAACAAGTCAATGCATTGAACAAATTTGAGAGACCAACCCAAAATTCATACTCACAAACTTACAATCCTTGTTAGAGGAATCATCCAAATTTCAATTGGAGAAATGATAATCATGCTCAACCTTCACAACCACCTTTGCACACCTAACAAAATTTTTAACAATCTCAAGGGTTTGCATCATATGTTCCTCCTCTTAGGAAAAATCTTGAAGATGCATTGCATTCATTCATTGAAAAGCAAGAGTCAATCAATGCTCAAACAAGTCAAACCATGATTGATTTGAAAGATATTTTTGCAAAAATTGCATCTGCACTCAACACTCAGGAGAAAGGAAAATTTCCTTCTCAACCACAACCAAATCCCAAAGGTCAAACCATGGATCAAGTGAAGTCAATAATTACACTCCGCAACGGTAAGGTTGTTGACAAATCCATTCCTGATCCTTGTGAAGGAGACGATGAGTTGACTTCTAAGTGTAAAGAAGGGGTTGAACCTTTACCAAGTGAAGAACAAATTGAATCTCCACCAGCACCTCCATTTCCTCAGGCGTTAACTGTTTCTAAGAAGGTGAATCAAAATCCTAAAATTTTGGATATTTTCAAGCAGGTAAAGATCATTATCCCCTTGTTCGATGCAATTAAACAGGTACCTTCTTATACAAAATTTTTGAAGGATTTGTGCACTGTTAAAAGAAAACTGAATGTGAAAAAGAAAGCCTTCTTGGCCAAGTAGGTAAGTTCTGTTATTCAAAATAACATTATTTCGAAATACAAGGATCCTGGTTGTCCAACAATTTCATGTTTCATTGGAGAACATAAAATTGAGCAAGCATTACTTGATCTTGGGGCAAGTGTAAACTTACTTCCATATTCAGTTTACCAAAAACTAAATTTGGGTGAGCTAAAATCAACAGACATAACTCTTTTGCTTGCTGATAGATCGGTGAAAGTGCCCAGAGGAGTCATTGAAGATGTGTTAGTCCAAGTCGATAAATTCATATATCCTGTGGATTTTATTGTTTTGGACACACCACCAGTGGAAATTAAAAATTGAATACCTGTTATTTTGGGATGTCTATTTTTAGCAACATTTAATGCTTTGATTAATTGCAGGAATGGACTAATGAAGTTGTCATTTGGAAATATGACATTGGAGCTAAATATTTTCAATTTGCTTAAGCAACCTCCTGAAAAAGAAGATGAAAGTGAAGATGTCTACATCATTGGTGAAATTTTTGAAAACTATATCCAAGAAGGGGGTATTTCTGATCTTCTTGAAAAGTGTTTAGTTAATTTATTTGAATCAAGTATGCAAATGGATCAGGATACTTCTAACATATGTGCATTACTTGATTCTTCATAGGTGGAAGCAAACACATGTTGGAAACCGAAAATTGAAGAGAAAAATAAAATTCACACAATTGAGTTGAAGCTTTTACCTAAACAATTGAAGTACCTAATGTCAAAGAAAGATTCTAAACCAAGGCTGATATGCTGGATCATATTACTCCAAGAATTCAACATTAGGGTCAAGGATAAGATAGGCATTGAAAATGCTATCGTTGACAATTTGTCAAGGCTGAGAACGGATTCAACAATTGAAACTACATCCATAAATTATTGTTTTCTTGACAAATTTCTATTTTTTGTTACTACAGTACCTTGGTTTGTTAATATTATCAATTTTTTGGTGACAGAACAGATGCCAGCTCAATGGAGTATCCAAGATAAGAAGAAATTTTTACATGAGGTGACAAATTTTTATTGGGATAACTCTTCTCTTTTCAAATCCTGTCTTGACTAGATTTTTACGAGATGCATACCTGAGGATATGGTAAAAAATGTCATTGAATTATCTCTATTTGAAACATACAGAGGACATTTTTTGTCAAAGAAAATAGCTATAAAGATTTTGCAGTCTGGATTTCATTGGCCCTCTTTGTTTAAAGACGCACATGCATTTTGTAGAGCCTTTGAAAATTGTCAAAAAGTAGGATTCATTTCTCCCCGGTTAAGTGGTGGATACGGTACTCCGTGGCTCTCAAGTCGATTGTTTCAGTTTCCCATAATAACTGATTTCTTTCCTTTTCCCTTCTTTCAATTTCTTCTAAAAAAAATGGATTCTACTCTTTCTACTTTGCGAAAATACTTTCCTTCTCTCCCAATGAATGTTCTTAAAAGGATTTACCAAGCAAGATGTGAACGATTAAAAGTTTTGATACACAAAGGCATTCCAGAAGATGTGCGTTGGTTAATTGAAGCTAAGGTCCGTTTGGTTGGTGAAACCCCAAATGCATTTGTGTTTCATATGCCTGGCTTAGGCAAAAGTTCTTATGCCAAAAAGTGAAGAGCGAAAAGGTTACGAGTCTATCACAAATGTAGTCGATGTACTTGTGATACTAGATGTCGTTCTTTAGGAATGGTGTCCGATAATCAAGAGGATAAAATACAATTCATCAAGAATGACTTGAGTAAAGATTCTTTGGATAATATCCGATTGACTCTTGAGACACATTCTTGTGGATTAGTGCAAAATGAACTTCCTGGTTTATGGAGTATTTTTTATAAGGAATGAGAGTGTTATAGTCTTGGGAATCTGACTTTAAAAGACCCTGTTTGCGAGTTTGTAAGAAAACTGGATGGGAAGCAAGTCTCCGACTCATAGAAGACGTTGAAGCCGTTATTGGACATAAAACCAGAGGAAGTTGTGAGCCACAGTCACAATTACTGTACATACACGCTGTTATTGTTGAAAATTTTCTTTTTCTTCTGACAATAATCTACCTACTTTTGTAGCTGTAATCATTGCATTATCCTTTCATCTCTATAAATGCATGTTCTTTTTTTCATTTTTCACAGGGTTAAGGATAGAAATGGAGGGAACCTCAACTCGTAGATTCCAAAATATTTGTATATTTTGTGGAGTTTTTCCTGGAAAGGATGAATAGTTTTTTAGGGTAGCCAACCATTTGGGTAGAGTACTAGCTGAGCGAAAAATACATTTGGTTTTTGGGGGAGGTAGTGTCGGATTAATGGGAGGTGTAGCAACAGTAGCATCTGTAGGGGGTAGCCAAGTTTTGGGTATCATCCCTGCACCTTTGAAATTGATTTTTGGAGACACGATTGGAGAATAATTAGTGGTTAAAACTTGCAAGAGCATTTGTTGCAAATGCTCTGTAATTCTGATGCCTTTATTGCTCTACCAGGAGGGTTTGGCACATTGGGGGAAAATTTTCAAATTGCTTCCATGGCCCAACTTAATTTGCACCAGAAACCCATTGGGCTATTAAATGTTAATAATTTCTTTGTAGGTCTGTTGTCTTTTGTGGATCATGCTATGCAGGAGAAATTTATTTCAGAGACGGCATGACGGATCCTAATATCTGCATCAACTGCTGAAGAATTGCTAGACAAAATACAAGCTTTCATTCCTAAACCAGATATAGCAGTGATTTAGATAGACTGGACACGACAGTCTTTCCTAATCAGTTCCATCCCATAAGTATCCTTTACCCTGCTTGTCATTTTTTATTTTCGTTAATAAGTAAGAAGCACTGTGGAAGAGAGCAATCGGGCTTCTGGATCTTTTTATCTTGTCTTTTAGTTTTACTATCAGCATTTTCTTCATTCTACTTTAAGTTATTTCAGGTTTTTCATTTTCAGTAACTACTATTTCAGGTAATTTCTTCTTCACTCTTCTTTTCTATATTTTGATGTTGGGGACAATGTCTTAATCTGGTTGGGGGGAGGGATAGTTGTCAATTTTTTTTCCTTTTAGGATAGTTTTTCTCATGCTGATATTAAAACTATTGGACAAAGCCCTTAGTTTAGGATGGCTAAGTAAGGAGTAATCTTACTCTTGAGACGCATCCTATTAGGCGTGCTAGTCATAACATTTTGGGGTAGCTAGGTTTCAACCCTATTTGGATGACATATTTCACAAGTAATCTATATTTTCTAAAGAAAATATTAGATGAAACCTGAATATTGATTCCAAACATCCATTCCCTTGCATAATTTGTCAGTTTTATTGTCATTTTTTTTATATTTTTGTGGTAGTGTTGATTATTGATTTTCATTTTTAATTTTATTTTTTTTCATGTTCAAGTACATGTTTGCATGATAGTTGCATGTAGGAACATTTAGCATAAATTTAGGTTGTTTGTTTGCATTTAGGAACCCAACTCATGAAAATATCATCATTGGATATATGCTTTGTAAATTTGAAATGGTTGTTAATTTTTAAGAGCAGTTAAAGTGTGTTGCTTGTTACCTAAGGAAAATAAATAACCGGTGAGCACTTTTGAGCCTTTAGTGTTTATTAGGATATGTGAATTTCTTTGTTAAGAGTGCTTACTTTGTGTTTTGAGCTAGACCTTGCTTAGATGAGTGGTCTTAAGGACCCATGCAACCTCACTTCTTGTATGTAAATTTAAGGAAGAAGATGGCATTTTAGGGCCAACCACTTACCAAAAGGCTAACCTTGTACATTATCCCTTAGTGAGCCCCTTTGAGCCTTACAGCCTTATTCTTTGTTTGAACCTTAAATGTTTAACTACTTCCACTTCATTTTTATCCTTTAATGTCCTTGGAACTAGTGATGCTTATGTGATTATGGGCTTAGAGAATTAAAATGAATGTGTTATTTTTGGTAAAATAAAGAATAAGTGTGGGATGTACTTCAAAGTGTGTTAGGTTACCTTGTGCTTAATTTGTCATAGTGGAAAAATTGGGGTGAGCTGAGCTTAAATCATAAAAATTGAGTGTATATCATTGGATGGTTGAGTTTTAAACAAATTTTGATTTATGGTAGAAAAAGGCAAAACCGAGATCATAAGAAAAAGCCATCACAAAATAAAGTAAAAAAAATATATAGATAAATTAAAAAAAAAGACTCTTCGTTTTATAATACTTAGCCTCTTTTTCTTTTATGGCAGTATCAAAAAAACAGTTTTTTCTCTTTCCTTTTCAAATAAAATTATATATGCTCATACCCATGTAGAAACCTTACTAAAGCAAAGATGAAAGACATCTTCTTTTATGTTTTTCTGACAGATAAATGCATAATCATGGGAGACAGTTAAAAAAAAATAGCTTCAGCCTTAATATTTGTGCAAATCAAATGAGGCCAGCCATTTTGAAACGGAGAGAGGTAAAAAAAAAAAGAAGAAGAAAAAAACAGAAAAAAGAAAAAAAAATTGTTAAATTCAATAAGTTTGAAACTCAACCATATTTGTTTTCTAAACTCATGTGTTGTTAAGGAATTGTGTTTTGGAGAGGACTTGGAGACTAGGGTTGAATTGGGTATTTAGTGTTTTAGGTACCCATAATTATTGTTCATTGTATTACTAGTTCTGTTAAACTCCAGCATTAAAAAGCCTCCATCCGATTCCCGCTTTCACCAACCCCAGCCTCATTACAACATTGTATAAAGACCATTGGACTTAAATTTACATGCAGTCCTGTTTTGAGAATCTAGTGAGGGTGAAGTTGGATCCCCTTGCAAGCTCCGGATTGAGAAACACAAAGTAAGCTGTTCACAAACCCACCTTAAAATAAGTGCAAATACTTAGAGAGTGATCCTCTACCTCTGGTAACAAGGACTTAACTTTTTCTCCTTTCATTAATTGCTTGCAAGTCAAGTTTACAAGTGTTATATATTCATAGCATGATCTGTCATGAGTTGTTAGATTATGTATTTTGTTTATTTTCTTAGGTTACACTTGCTAGGGACTAGCAAGAACCTGGTTGGGGGGTGTGATGAATACTCATAAGTGTATTTTTATTAAGGGTTTAAATCATCATTATACACTTTGAGTATGATTAATTTCTATATTCTGAGCATTTTTTCGACCGGGTTACTATTCACATATTTTTACTATTCACCGACTTACTGTTCATACGCGTATTCACTGTACATACGCAGTTTACTGTTCATTAATATTAAAATATATATATTAAATAATTATTTTTTATGTGGGTAAAAATCATCACTTGGCCACCATTCACGAGAAAAAATCATATCTGAAGCTATAGGCATCAGAACTGAGTGATTCCAAATTCATCTGAAAGCCAACACATAGATCTTCAACTCTGATTCATTCCGCAAGCTATTTTGATCATTTTCATTGCTGAAATATGATTATAGATGAGACCCTTCATTATTTCGTGTGCTAAAGAGCAGTTTTGGTAGAAAAATCATAACTTGAGCTACGGATGTCTGATTTGAATGAGAAAGCTATCAATTCGAAGCTAAAGAGGAGATCTACAACTTCCATGCTTTAAGGAAGAGCTGATATAAAGTCCACAATGGATGAAAAATTAAATGAAGTTGTGGTCTGCCATTGTTGATTTGTATTTACCTACATTTTACCATTTTATTTTTACCATTTCACCCACCCCAAAACTCTATAAATAGGCACCTTCGGGGGAGGGTGAAGGTTGCCATTTTCTTAGACCACATTTATGTTCTTGTATCATCTTTAGCTTTTCTTCTTTAGTTTTGTTCTAGTTTTCAATACCGAAGGTCTGTCCAAGTGTTTTCTCGTTCTTGTTCTTGTTCTTTCTTTTGATCTTTCAATCCATGCTCATTTCATCTTTCTACATGTTGTTTACTTTTATCATGGCTAACTAATCTTTCTTTTGCTAAGGTGAAAGGGTGAAGCTTTTGGTGTAGAGGTTATGATTGATTTGAATGGATCACAACGTTAATGGTATTTTATTCTTTAATCTATTTAATTTCCTTCCTTGTTAAGTGGAAGTCTTGATTCATCATAGTCAATTATTAGCGCAAAAGCTGCTTGATTCCATTTGTAAAACATGGCTCTGCCGGCTATATTGAAATCTTGAGTTATTGTTGACAAAGGTTGGCATGATGGATACTTGAACCTATTAGCAAGCGTTGGCGTTTTAAGATTAATGAAAGTTAATACTAACTAAATTACCCTTTTGGGACCTCCTTTATGTGTGGATCTCAATTAAGTGGTAAGATTGGCTAAAATTAATCATAACTGATATACTAAAAGTGGATCCCCTAACCTTAGCTATTTTATTTGAATTTAAATTTTTAATCAACACTTGTTCACATCCTTCACAAAAACCTTGCTTCACTTTTGTAATTTGTATTTCTTAATTCACTTCCCTGTGGTTCGACACTCGGACTCTCGAGATTTTATTACTTACGACAACCTACACTTGGGTTACAATTGCTAGAGTGCAGTAATAACAAAAATACAAATCAGAGCAGAAAAGATAAATGTGTTTACTACAAGTAATAACCATACATGTGCATTATTACATAAGTAAACACTATGCACATGCCCAAAAGCATTTGAAATGCTACTTGACCTAGAGACATTGGAGGCCAAACTAGCATATATATGTGTACTAAAGGACTAGTACTAAGATCCATGGTTGACTATGTCCGTCCTTGTGCTATTAGCCTCTGCAAGGCTGCAAAACAACTATAGTTAGCATAAATAGCTTAACCAGTAAAACTAGAATCGATAACAATTCACTAGGTGGTTTACTTGTATGTAAAACACCACCTCGGCCAACTCTAAATAGATGAAATCTGTACAACAACACTAAAGAGAGTGAGAATCCGAAGATTCCTAGTAAGGAATTTGGGTACCTACAAAGAAACATTAGAATCTACAACAAAAAGCTAAGGACAGTCATATATATAGAAAATGTAAAATCTACTACGGGCCCAATGTAGTCTGAGGGCTAATTTATGTGCAAATACGTAAGCCCCTTGGGACTCATCCTCATCCTAGTCCTCCCACGAGTGTCACTGCATGCTGAGTGAGTTTTTGCCACTAACTTGCTCGTAGTAAGCCTTAGCATACCAATGCAGTAACTTTAACCTTCCCTTAATTGTTGTGCAGGTGAACATGGTGGATGCTCTTTGCTTAAGTTCCAAGAAATTCACTAGGTGTACTAGGCTCCACATAGTGCCTTAAGCCACTAGCTCACCTAGGCTGCTATGGTACTAACCCTCTTCCCAAATAGGCGTACTAGGCTACCACTTGGTGTCTTAAGCTAATAAGCTCACCTAGACCACCAACGTACTATGTGGCGGAACAGGGCCCTAGTGCCCTAAATTGCTAACACTGGTAGGCTCTTTGGGAACCATAATCCCACTTAGGTTACAGTTGGCTAGTTATTACTCATGAAGTATCTTAAATCTTTACATGCAACTAGTTACTTAGCCTACCCTGCATAGGAAATATGCATGCATTGTCATGGCTATGTGATAATAATTAAATTAAAATATCATTGAAAATAGTGCCATGGAAATTAATGAAAACATAATTCAAGACAAGCCAAGACATAAAACTTTAGTTACTTTAACTTCAAGTAACAACTATGTGCATACATCTCAAACTCATATGCACCAAAACGTAACCCTAGTGTTATACACACCAATGGACACTAGTAAAGGCGATCTATGTATGAAATTACCATACATATAAAAGAAGCAGCTCATATCTGCTAAGATCCATCCTTAGCTCTTCAGCCAAGCAAGCTAGCTTCAAGTGATGAGCCACATTTTCCTTGTACTCACTTAGCCTCAAACTGTAAGGCAACACTTCAGTCAGTACTAGCTTATTTCATAAGGAAATTAGAAACTTAGAGTTTCCTACTTAGAGACTACCTTTAAACCAATAAAACTAAGCTTTACCAGCTGCCTCTTACCAACTGTTAAGCCCGACTAGTCCACTTAATACCTGTACAACACTTAAGGGGTGAGTACTCTAAAGTACTCAGTAAGGGATTTAGTACCTACAGGGAAAAACAATGCAAGCATACAAAATATATGCATATATATAAAATACAAACAAAGTAAGCAAGCAACCAGCATAATCAGAAACAAGAAAAGAACAAAAAATAATGCAAATGATGGATGGATGGATGGATTGATGGATGAAATATGTGCATGCATATGCACCTCGGACTTCTTTACACCTGTAAGTGCTAGACTTGCTGTGAGCTCTTACTGCTGGGGTACTTGGATACTGGCCCTCGTATCCTATGCTAGCACTTAACTAACCCCATGAAGTCCTCTGACGAGCGCCTTAGAGTAAGTTGTCATTTACTTAAACCTTGCCTGCCTTGATGGGCTACTTAGAGTAAGTCATCGCTTACTCCCTCTTTACCCGTCCCTTCCCTTAACTTATTATGCAGGCTAGCTGCCTTATGTTGTTCAACTTACCAAGCTCTTCGACCTTAGCTCAGGGCTCCTTAGTGGCTTACTTACCAAACCATAAAGTTTGGTTGGGATCCTTTTAGGTTTCCTTTTTATTGCCTAAAGGTCAATGACCTTCCACTTGGCCAACAAATAATCTGAAACCTGCCTTAACCCCTTAGTGCTGCCTTAGTAACTTAAGCACTTTAACCCCTTTACCCACCATTACTTACCCTTCCTTAACCACACCACTTAGCTACCACCCAAAATAATGCATAATTACCAACTTAGGAATGAGTTCTAGATCCAATTGAGGCTACAGAACATCTTAAATTAGCCTAGGGATGATAACCGAGAGTTTGAGACATTCTTAGGATGCCTCGAGCTTGAGGGACTAATGCCTTGGCGGCACCGTCGGTGATGCATCGCCAAAGGCATCAACACTTTGGAATCCTGATGTTTAGCGGTGACGTGTCTCCAGTTCGCGTTGCCAACAGAGACGCGTCGCCAATGCATTACAGCACTGCGCGATAGCGTGCGAACTTGCACGAAACTTGCTTAAATATTTCCATCCGTATGCTAATTCACATGGTTCTTGTTTATAATTCATTCCTACTCATAATACTATATTTCTATGCATTATTGGAGCTGAATTAACTTAAATCCCTTACCTCAAATCATCTTGAAAGCAAGAAACAAGCAACGAGCACATTCGAGCTCCAACGAGTTCCTTTGAGTTCCAAGCTTGAAATCAACCAAATTGGACACCAAGAGTAGGAAGTTAAGACCATTTCTAACCATTTAACAAGTTTAGAACTAACCCATAAGGATTAAAGACGTTTACCTTTGGGTTTGAACCAAAAACTTGCAAGAACAACTCCAAATGCACCAATTCCACAAAAAATGAGCTAAAGGCTTGTTGGGATGGCTTTGGGACCTTCGATTTCCATGCAAACTTGAGTGATTTGGGAGGTTTGGAGGTGGAAAGCTATGGTGGAAAGAGAGCTACGAAAATGGCAAATGGGGAAGATGATTAATAGTGTCATCTCCTCCACTTATATAGCCAACCTTTTTTCCACTTGACACTTTGGCCCTCAAACTTAACTTTGAATCACTTAGGCCACTTAAACACTCCCCACACGATTACTCCTTGGCCCCAAAGAAAGGCTTTTCTTACCCAAACACTTTCCCTTAGGCCACTTAAGCCATTATAAGACATAATAGCTTAAGTTCTCACTTAGTGCATTTTTTACCATTAACTTCCATTTTTGGTCCAAATGGCTATAAACACTTATGGTCTTAAATCAAGTAGTTCAAAACACTTGCATGAACCTAATTTTACTGAAAGTACAATCATGCCATTGACTTGGGCTAAAATTATCAATTTGCCCTTTTTGCCCCTTAGGTGCCAATTACTCTTCGAAACTCAATTTGCTTTCCTTGCTTAATAAAACTTATCTGAGGGAAATAACTTGGGATTTACTTACCTCAACATTTAATATAGAGGAAATACTAGGAGAGCCTTTACATACTAAGCCTCTGCATTTATCCTACCAAGTTTGTACTAAGCTTTTACTTGTGCCTCAAGTCACAACTTGGCTAGGCCATAAGTGCACTAAGCCTTCATCCATGCTGCTCCACTATCCACCATTACTTGGTTCACACTATTATGGTAAGAATCAACATATACACAGGGGTTTCTCGTTGGTGTCCTAAGCTTTAAGCCTTCAACTAGACCACCAGCAGCGCTAAACCCCCTTGACCTTCCTAATGGCCTTATTGTAGTACATGAAACATCTTCCAAATTATCTTCCATCCTTCATTATACTGATGGCAAGATATTGTAGTCATAGTAGTTCACCAATGCCAGTCATCCAACTAAACTCATTTTCCCTTGTCATAATGCTCTCACTTCCATCTAAAATACCATCTCACCTTGGACTATTTAGTCCTGGAAAAATGCATGAAATTGTAGATCTTTCTCTTAGCTTCATGTGAAATTTGGTATCACTTCAATTGGACACTCGAGCAAATAGTTATGCTAAAAATACTATATTATGTCAATGCTGTCGGTGTCTTGGCGACACGTCACAGGAAGTGGCGATGCGGCAGTAATGGCTACAACTTTCGGGTATTAGATGTGCCTTACTGCTACACCTAGTGTCCATAGACACCTTGGGGGCATCAAACACCTTCCAAACATCCAAGGCAAGCCTGCACAAGTTCCAAAACTCAAAGAAAACTACAATAGGCCATTACCATGCCAAACTAACCAAGCATCAAGGGCTCAATTACACTACCCAAGAGCTTGATTGCCACTAGTCCATCACAAGCAAATTCTACCATAACCTATGCATATCTTCCAAACTACTTGAAACCAACATTCAAGAAACTAAGACATGCATCATATGAATGTTAACTAAATCCCTTACCTCATTTGTGAAGAACATGAAACAATCAAGCATCCACACCAAGCAACCAAGGCTCCACTTGGGTGTCCTATGGTTCTAGACAAATTCAACATATAAGGCACTAAATTAAGCTCAACCAGGCTAAACCAAAGCTCATGGAAGCTCAAGAAACCAAGAACAACTCAAGAACAAAGAGGGCAAAATGGTACCTAAGCTCCTAAGCTTAAAAAATGCCATCCCAAGCTCACCACACAAAATCTTTGCAAGAGGAAGCCTTTTCATGCATATATCCTTCATAGGGCTTTGATTTCCATAAAGAATTAAAGAGAAATTGAAGTTTTGGCTATGGAATTTGCAAGGAAAGGGAGAGCTACGAAAATGGGAGGTTGAATATGATGAATAGTAGCTTCCAAATCCTTGAAAATGGTTTAAAAGGCCAACTTCTCACTTTAGCCCTTCAACTTATTTAATTTTGTCAAAAAGACACTATACTCAAATAATGCCATAAGACTTGGCAATTTAGTCCAACTCCTTGGTTTCTTGTCTCTTAGGTCGAAAAGAACAGCTTATGAGCTTAAATTCCAAACCTATCAAGGTACAAAATGATCATTTTGCCCCTGGTGACACTTAGGTGCCAAACTAAACTAGGAACCTTCTATCCTTTTGGACACTTGCTTGACTTGCTTATTCAAGCTAATTGAGGCTTTAAACTAGGGATCTTGACTTGTTTGACAAGTCTCATGTGGCCATTGAATGTCTTCTACCTAGAAGCCGTAACAATCTCTCCACCTTGGAGAATTTGGTCTTCTAAATTGGATGACCCTACCTTAAGATGAAACCTAGGATATGGTGCTTGCATATCTCGACCAAACCTAGAAAAGGGTGTCAACTTCACAACTACACACTTGATGCTCACCTACCCAACTTGCTTAACTAATGCCCTTTGGCATTCAAGTTGGGCCCTCACCTGTATAGGTACTATAGTCAATGCTATACTTTGTGCTCATCCATACGACAACCTTAACTACATTGCTCACTACTCCCCACCTTGCCTAACCTTGCTTGGTCTAAAAGCACCTTAGTGCTACTTCACTTTGAAGACTATGGTATGGTAGATCACTATCCAAGACATACAAACATTGTTGAAGGAACTCAAATAACTCAACTTTGTTCTGATAAGTCCGGTCAGCAACAATTTCTCCTTACTTCCCTTGGCACCAAACCTCCTAGTGCAAGTTAGCTTAACAAGTTTAAAACTTGTCCACTAACACTTGCACTTTAGATGTCTTAACCTAGGTTAAACACCCAATTTCCCTTTACCAAAACCTTTCAATGCAAGATAACTTAACAAGTACGAAACTTGTCCACTAACTCTAGCACTAATGGTTCTTCACCATTAGCCTAACTGTGTCACTAGTGTGCTATGGCATTGCCATAACATAATCGTAGCACGTAAGGCATACTCTACTCTATGCTCTACTATACTTTAGGGCTCTTCTGATCGAATGGTATACCATGAGTTGTAAGTCTTGGCACACCCTAGAGTATGGGTCTTTGATGCTTTGGCCACTTTACTCAGGGTATCCTTGGTGCCTGAAGCCTTCACACTAAGTCTTCACTTTTTAGGCAACTCGGCCCTTCACTGCTGCCAAAGTACCTTGGTACCTTTTGGTGATCATTAACTACCATACCATGAAATACACCATGCCAAGCTCTTGTTGGGATGATGTATGGATGCAATTTGTCACATTAACATCATTTTCCTAGGTGGAAGAACTTACTTCACCATTTTACTTGGTTCATTATCTAGAGGTGGCTAGGCACAGGAAACTCCTTCGGTGGCTCATCTGTTACAACTCTACCTAGTGCATATAAGCATTTCCTATGCATCTCAGGGTTACTACTATACCTTTGAGTTGTCAGCCTTACCTGCTAGCCCATTATCTAGTCTCATAATTCACTAGCCCTTCCTTATGAGGCACTAGGGTCTAATAAAACTCACACATACTTTGGTCTCTTGACTAGCTTAATTCGACCAACTCTGACTATGGTTTTATCCTTTGACTTTCCTGTACTCTGAAGAATACCAATAACGACTAAAGTAAAAAACATAACTACTTGAGCACAATTGTACCCATACTTACTTGGCACTTTCAAACTACTAAGTGAATCAACTAGCTAGGTGGGATATTCCACTATGGCCATCTTAAGCTATCTCTTGACTGGTCATAGTCAAATCTTCTACATGGGCCTACCAAACTCTACCCCGAAGGGTCTAGGCAAGGCTTATTCCTCTTGGCATCACTTGGTCATTTCAGGCCAATGGCTTAAATTTCCATTAACTTATTAGCACAAAAAAGGCAATTGAAAGCTACCACAAGTTCCTCAGCTCCATCTCAGACTTAGTCCTTTACTTACTCAAATAGCCTCACTAGTTGAGAACCTTTCTCCTAAAAGTCATCTTGGTGGCCTTCAACTCCACTTAACCTCGGGATGATGACTTCAAATTAGATATTATCCCTTGGTCCATGGCAGTCATTCCTATTGCTCAGGTTTTCTTACTACCACCGCATAGCAGAGACCAACCCTCAGCAACTACATTGCTCCTACTGGCTATAGACTATGGTATACAACTAATGAACGAATAAAACTATCCTTCCATTTACCGTATGGATGAGCTTCTTGCTTCTTGTTTCCTTTGCAGCTTCCATTTGTATAACATGCTTAGAAATAAAAATTCAAATCTTACCTACTTACCTTCTTGGTGCCTTGTGGGATTGCTCTGTTGCTCACGTACTTTAAGGAACACATCCAGTTACTTAGCCAACTATTGATGTTAACTAGCCCAGCCAAGCTAACTTACGAAAGAATGTAGCCTATGGAACCTTAGAACACTTCTAATCTAAGGCATTCAAGCCTCCATTTATATGGTTTTACGCACTAGCAAGTGGGTCCTAGGCCTTGGGTATCACCCTAACATTTAGTGCATTTTTTTGGCTAGTAATGCTCTCGAGTTCACCCTTAACCCTATTCAACAAAAATACTCAACATGCCAAACAAGACTATGCCAGTAAATCGATGCCAGAATCGCCAACAAGAAATTAAACTACTAATGGAAGGTTAGGAACTTACCTTGCACTAGCCTCAACCTGCTTGTGAGTCTACTACTACTACTAGTCAAGTGTTGCACCTGTATAGTGGTTGCCAAACTTGACCACTTAACTAGCTGAGGTAAAACTTGAAATACTGCTCTGGTGTACTAGGTCATATACTTGTGGCAACTGATATTAGGGACTTATTCTTGGGATGGCTTTGACTTAACCATGCCCATGACCACTTCTAGTCTGATGACCACTAAGACTACAAAATCAATTTCCTAGGTGCATGACTTAGGGCAATATTCTTCTTGCACCTTGGAATAAACCCTACTATCCTTATGATCCATTCTCAATCTTTAGCCAACCTCTTCATTGTGGGCATGTTGCTCATGCTCCAACTAGGTTGGGTAAGCCAACCTCCACCTTGTCGATTATGTGTCTGACTCCACTAACTCCCTTCTAAGTCCTAATGCCTTACCGAACAACTTGGCAATAACTCCTTGTCCATACTCACAAAGAACCTCTAAAGTGCTAGCTTAAGGCCTTGTTGATTTCGACCTGAAGCTCCTACTCCCATAGAAAAATGGTAAGATAGTGCTCCTCTACTCTGCTATGTAGCCTGCTTGACCAAGAGTTCTCTTGTCTGGGTCAGCACATCCTAGTCTCCTTTGGTGTTGCCTAAACTCTCCAAGGTTTTTGGCTTCAAATTCTGAAACTATGGGTGACTCCCTACCTTGGAGGTCCACACTTCCTGCTACTATGGATCATGTTGCCTACCTTATCCAAGGTCTTGAAAAGCGTCCCCTAGGATGGTGGTCACATCCCACTACTTGCACCAAAGTATTGCCACTACCTTGGAGCAAGCCAAACTACCTACTCTAATGTCACCATACCTAGACTGCTAGGATCCACTACAGAACCCTTAGCATCCAAAGCTACACTTGACTTAGTTTCACCATTGCAACTTGCAACCAAAGCCAGACAATGCACACAGAAGATGGAAACTACTGGTTAGTGCTAACTATCCTAGCACAAGGGCAACATCCTGATCTTAGTCACCTAGTCTCCAACGACTCCTAATCGAGCCTAGAGCATTACTTTGATACTACATGTAGCATCGTCTACCCCCAGGAAGGCTACAAAATTAGAGTCCCACACTAGTTGCAGTTGGCTAGTTAATTACTTGTCCCATTTTAAAACCTTTCATGCATCTAGTTATTAACCTATGCATTATGCATGCACTTGCTTCAACTTGAAAATCACTTTAAGAAAATGAATAAAAAATGTTGCCGGCGTTTATAAAACATAACTAAAACACAAGTCAAAGTAAAAAAGATAAGTGTGTTTACTACAAGTAATAACCATGCATGTGCATCATTACATAAGTAAAGACTATGCACATACCTAAAAGCAACTGAAATGCTACTCGACCTAGAGACATTGAGGGCCAAACTAGCATACATACGTATACTAAAGGTCTACTATTAAGATCCATGGCCGATTATGCCACTAGCCTCTGTAAGGCTGTAAAACAACTATGGTTAGCACAAATAGCTTAACCAATAAAACTAGAATCGATAACGATTCACTAGGTGGTTTACTTGCATGTAAAACACTAGCTCGGCAACCCCCCTATGGTCATCGGCTCTAAATAGATGAAATCTACACAACAACACTAAAGGGAGTGAGAATCTGAAGATTCCTAATAAGGAATTTGGGTACCTGTAAAAAAACATTAGAACCTACAACAAAAACTTGTGGACACTTATATATATAGAATATATGAAATCTACTGCGGGCCCAATGCAGTTTGAGGGCTAATATATGCACATATACCTGAGTTCTTTGGGACTCTTCCTCATCCTAGTCTTTCCACGAGTATCACTCTGTGCCTAGCGAGTTTTGGACATTAACTTGCTTTTAGCAAGCCTTAGCTTACGGACATAGTAACTTTAACCTTCCCTTGATTATTGTGCCGGTGAACATGGTGGATGCTCCTTGCTTGAGTTCTAAGAATTTCACTAGGTGTACTAGGCTGCATATAGTGCCTTAAGCCATTGCATCACCATTGCCACTATGGTATTAAGCCTTTACCCAAATAGGCACACTAGGCTCCTACTTGGTGTCTTGAGCTAATAAGCTCACCTATACCATTAAGGTACTAAGCCTAACCATTTAACCTACTAAGGATGCACTAAGCTTTCACTTGTGCCTCAAGTCAGAACTTGGCTAGGCCACAAGTGCACTAAGCCTTCATCCATTCTACTCCTCCATCCACCATTACTTGGTTCACACTATGTGTTAAGACTTGCTATGAATGGACTTAACATATACACTAGGGTTTCTCATTGGTGTCCCAAGCTTTAAGCCTTCAACTAGACCACCAATGGTGCTAAACCCCTTTGACCTTCCTAATGGCCCTGTTGTAGTACATGAACATCTTCCAATTTATCTTCCATTCTTCACTCATACTAATGGCATGATATTGTAGTCATAGTAGTTCACCAATGCTAGTCATCCAGCCAAACTCATTTTCCCTTGTTGTAATGCCCTCATTTCCATATGAAATACCATAACACCTTGAACTATTTAGTCCTGGGAAAATGCATGAAATTGAAGCTCTTTATCTTAGCTTCATGTGAAATCTTGAATCACTTCAATTGGACACCCGAAAGAAAAGTTATGCCAAAAATACTACAGCATGTCAATGCTGTCGGGGTCTTGGCGACATGTGGCGGGAAGTGGTGACGCAGCACCAAGAACTACAACTTTTAGGTATCAGATGTGCCCTCCTATTGCACCTAGTGTCCATAGACACCTTGGGGGCATCAAACACCTCGTAAACATCCAAGGCAAACCTCCACAAGTTCCAAAACTCTAGGAATATGACAATAGGCCATTACCATGCCAAACTAACCAAACATCAAGGGCTCAATTTCACTACCCAAGAGCTTGATTACCACTAGTGCATCACAAGAAAATTACACCATAACTTATGCATATCTTCCAAATTATGAAGAACAAGCAAGAATCAAGCATGCACACCAAGCAACAAAGGCTCCACTAGGGTGTCCTGTAGTTCCATGCAAATTCAACATAGAAGGCACAAAATGAAGCTCAACCAAGCTAAACCCAATCTCATGAAAGCTCAAGAAACCAAGAACAGGTCAAGAACAAAGAGCGCAAAATGTTACCTAAATTCCCCAGCATAAAAAACTCCATCCTAAACTTACCACAAAAAATCCTTGCAAGAGGAAGGCTTTCATGCATATATGCTTCATGGGGCTTCGATTTTGAAAAAGAATTGAAGAGAAATTAAAGTTTTGGCTATGAAATTAGGGAGGAAAGAGAGAGCTGTGAAAATGGGAGGTTGAAGATGATGAATAGGAGCTTCCAAATCCTTCAAAATGGTTTAAAAGCCCAACTTTTCAATTTAGCCCATCAACTTATTTAATTTTTCCATAATGACTTTATGCTCAAATAATGCCATAAGACTTGGTAATTTAGTCCAAGCCCTTGGTTTCTTGTCTCTTAGGTCCAAAAGAACAAGTTATAAGCTTAAATTGCAGACCTATCACCCTAGGGTATAAAATGACCATTTTGCCCCTGGTGACACTTAGGTGCCTAACTGAACTAGGAATCATGTACCCTTTTAAAGACTTGCTTGGCATGCTTATTCAAACTGATTAAGACATTAGGGATCTTAACTTGTTTGATAAGTCTTACCTGGCAATTGAAGGTCTACTACCTAGAGGGCCGTAACAGTAAGGTATGTAGTAGATGCTTGGAAGTTGGCAACTTAGTGGTGTTATTTCAACAAGGTGTCTAGAGTTACAGTGTACTAGGAAATGAGACTTAAGGCCTTGATTATTTAAAGCTAATTATTATATTATGCACCTATGTCTAATTAGACATACTAACCCATCTCTAACTCTTTATATATAATCAATTTCCACGAAAAGAAATCGACAAAATTGTCCATCACCAAAACTTTCTTTCTCCATTCAGAAATCCAACTTCAGTCTGGCCACCGCAGATGTTGCCATCGTCACCACCATTGCTATCGCCACTGCCGTTGCCACTACAAGATTCTGTCATCACTCGCATCTATATAAGTGTCAAAGACAAAGCTGCAAAGTGTCTATAGCAATGAGGAAAAGTGTGTGAACAAGTATGCATAAGTGTCTGAAAAAATATGCAAAATATATGTTCAATAATTTGCAAACTATTTGTTCATGGCCAAAATAATATGTGAAAATGTAGATGCGTATGAATAAATATATTAAAATGTCTACAGAAATTTGTAAAATTATATGAGTAATATGCAAATAATTTATTATTTTAAAAAATAAAAGTGTTTACATTAATAAGAAAAAGTGTTTGAATAACTATGTAAAAATGTTTGACAAAAAAATAAAAAAATGACTATAACAATAAAAAAAAATTTTTTATCATCAAAATTAAAAGTGTTTGAAAGAATAAGTTAAAGGGTCTAAATAAATATACAAAAATGTTTGAATAAATGTATAAAATTATATAATGAATGTATCAAATGTTTGAACAAAAAAGTTTGAGCACAACTCATCTCTTCTTCATATTGTATCTTTCTGCCTCACTAAGATCTTTGGTCAAGGCGAGACACTAGAGCGTTGAAGATTTGAGTGATTCAGCCAAGGATTGGAATGGCACGATAAGGTTCTTGGCGACAAGTTAGAGCGTTGAGGAGGTGGCTATAAGGCAGACTTGGCAGATCGAAGGACCTTGGCGAGCGAGTAGAGCGTCAAAAAGGCCGGGGGTCTAGGAAGTCAACCTAAGAATTCAAGCGACAGCAAGGAACTTGAGTTGAGATATCAAAGCGTCAGTGAGGAGATCATACATCGATCGGCGATTGGAGAGGCAATTCAATTAGCTGATGTGATTTGATTAGGCAGTGATTCAATTAGGCAGAGATTCGATCACTGACACTCTAAGTGGCTATGGTCTGTAGTGTGATGATCAGAATGAAGAGGGAGAAGAGTAGGCAGCGATGAGAGGGAGAATCCATCGTATCCTTCTTCACTCTAGCAGTTGTGTATTTGATTTGGAGGGAAAAAAGCGGTGATTGGTGGCACAAAGAGCGGCTTGTCGTAGTGGGAATAGAAACTTGTTGAGAAAAATGACAATGAGAAGAATTGTGGCGAGAAGAGCGGCGGAGAGAAAGGAACCGGCTGAGAATGGAAATATTGGGGTAAATTTGTAAAATCTCCCTTATGTCTAATTAAACATATGTCCATGATAGCCATAGTAATTTAAAGCAAGCTGTTAAAAAGGGTGAAAGTAAATCACAATATTTATAGGAACGATTATTGTTTTGCCATAATTCGATGAGGAAGTGAAAAGAAAAGGTTTGAAAATGTTATCAAGTATGATTACTGGATGAAACGAAAGGGAGATAAGATGGAAAATAGTTGAAAGTTGGAGGTTACCGTTAGAAAGTTTGTTGACATGTTGTTACTAAATAAGAAATTTGTTGACGTGACCAATAACATTAAAGATTGTAAACTTTTAAAAGACAAAGAAAATTTGATTAATACACAAGTATATATTGCCGACCAATTTTGTTGCCACTCACAAAAATGGGAGAATTACAAGTGTAGTATAATGGTCAAAAAGCCATTATATTGTGTAATTCTTTTCATAGTGATTAAAGTGTGAGGGGTAAAAGGTATAATGAATACCTCCTTAAAAGTGTTCTAAGTTGGTAACTTAGCCTCCAATAAAAGCCTTAAGGATTGCTTGTTTGTCAAGCAACTTATGGACTTTTTTGTAAGGTCTTGGAAATTCGAGTACTTAATTGTAAAACTCTCAAGAAAGAGCTTTGGAGAGTTATAAGAAGGATATGAATGGTATAAAAGTGATATTGGAGGACCAAATTGCTCATGGAAGACAACTAAGGACAAAGAAAACACAAAAAGGCATAAAGGACCTAGGTGTTCTAATGTAGGCCTTAAGATGTGTATGTCTTTGACTTAAGTCAAACGGAGCAATTTGGAGATTTCCCACCTAGGGAGGGGCAGCTATGGCTTGTAAATGGATCAAAAATTTTGGGCACATATGTACCAATAAGTTTAAGACAAAGAAACCATGCTTATGGGCAAAGAAAATGACATAAAGCATGATTAAGGCTAATAAGGGTGTTTAGTGCCCTAAAGCTAAGTTAAGAATCCTAACTTGAATTTCCTTCTCCCATATTCGACCCACATAGCCACCACCCTCCTCCACACTTATTCCATAGCTCCTCCATAGCCACCATACCTCCAAGATTGAAATTGAAGGCAAAAGGAAGCAATTGGAAGCAAACTAGAGCTATTGCTTGAGTACTTCAAGGATCAAGCTTCAAATTTGGCCTACCCACTTTGGTAAGGGTTCTCTTGCTCTCATGGGTTTTTTTCTATATTTTCAAGTAACCATGGGGCTAGGGGCAAGTTTGGAAGAGAGCCATGAGCTTGATGAACCAAACTTAGTGAGGGGAGCCCACTTATTAAAGGTTTTGTGACCTAGTGTGAAGTGCACAAAGATGGAAGTGAAATAGGGGTTTCTAGAGCCCAAAGTTAGTACTAACTAGTGTTAAAATCTTCATAAGACCAAGAATTAGCTTGAGGAGGGCTTCCATAGTGATTCATTTATGTTTATTATGTGTTTTATGGACTAACCTATAGTTTATGTTGCTGCCGCATTTAATGTGTTTGTTGGTTGTGAATGGCTGCCGAATTTGGTTGCTATATCTTATATATATGCATTGTGGTTTTATTTTTTAGTGTTTTTGGATGCAGGTTTTGATGATGGTTACATTGCCTATTGAATCCAAGTGCTACCCTTACTAAGTTTCTCAATGAAACTTACTCCCCTCAATTCCTTCATTTCAAGTTTAGCAGAGAGATCACATTCAAAATGACAATTTTGGTTTGATTTTTGATCTGAAATTTTAGGAACATGAACTTCCATGTGTCTAGTTATGATCTTGAAATTTTTGTGATTTTAGGAGAACATTTGGTATTTTTAGTGATGGTGCTTATTATGTTATGCAGCAGCTGTCCAACATCCTATTTCTAGAGTCCATTGTATCTTAGGCACTCTTGTAACTTAGGGTGTGTATTTAGTTGAGTTAAGACCATTTTGTAGTGCATGTATGCATGTAAATGTAGTGTATGTAAAATGAGACAAGTATGTGAACATTTGAGTAATGTTTTGGCTATGTATGTAATGTGGTGCAAAGTTGCCTAAGTGTGAATGATAGGCTGCTTACTTGTAAATTCTATTTTGGTCAAATAAAGTTGCTAGATGCAAGAGAATGTATTTCCCATGTGTATTGTACATGTATGGGATAGCCTTGGAGGGCTTACTCCTTGTGAATGAAGTGTTTGCACACTTATGAAATTTTGTATGGGTAAAATGGTCATAAAGTGACCAGAATTTTGACTCTAGACTCAAAATGCTGTATCTCCCTATGTAGAATGAATATTGGTATGATATTTTGACCACACCTAGATCACATCCATAGATTGAATTGAAATTTTGAATTTATGAATTTGGAGCCCTGTAGCCAAAGATATGACGTTGCAAAGTTGGCTAAGTTATTGTTCATTTAGTTAGACTTTTGTAACCAACTTAAAAAATCCATAACTTGGTTTGTAGGTGGGTTATTGATGTAAAACAAAATTCCTTAGTTTTCTATAAGTCTCTAATTGATAATGGAGTAAAGGAAAAAGGGGGCACATTGCTAGAATGATACAATTTATTAGAGGAAGTTACAGGTGCAGTGGCTGGTCAGTAGAACTTAACAAGATTGCCTAATGTATGGTAGCCAAAATTAAGACTTGTGTTAGTGTTTTCCTTCTTTGCTACCATGGTGTGCATGAAATGTGAATATGTGTGTGATGGTTGGACTAATATGCATGTATTTACATAGTAGCCAAAAGGGCCACTTGGGTATGCACCGTTAGGGTAGTGTTCTGATGGCCTATAGAATATTACCAATCCTAGGAGTCTAAATGCACAATTTTGGCACCATAATTGGACTATGACGGAGTAGGTAACAAATTTGTTATAAGCATTGCACATGGAGACATGAGTCAAAGTTATTCTATAATTTTTTTGTTGAATACCCTTGTAAAATTGTAATTTTCTTTTGTATTTGTAATAGAACAACAAGCTTTAGAAAAAAGAACAACATTCTACATTCAAGAGGATACCAATTTCTATTAATTCTAATTCCATAAGTATCTCTGTTTCTATATGATCAGTATGTTATTCTCTTCAGTAATAATTGTTGTTCCCACAAAAAAAAAAACTATTTCTGAAAACACCTACTTCCGTGACCTTCTATATCTACTACCCTCTATACAACTCGTAATTCTATTATTGCTTCAACTTTTTGTGCTCACAATTGATTGATTCTCTGGACTGAAACTATCAACCACACAACTAGAGCTTGTTGTTGCATCATTGTTAATGCTACTACTGAACACTACATCAATCCATTAATTTATAGCACTAATACACTCGTCACACAACTTTCAGTGATTCTTATCATCCTGGCAACAAATAAAAGTGTTATATAATTCTGTCATCATTTTATTTCTCCATATCATGACTATGAAACTCTAATTAACACCAACAGCACCACAAATTGCCAACTATTGACTGCCTAGCATTTTTCATCCACCTTGGCAACAAATAATCAAGAATCACAGTCACACTGTTAATATTAAAAGCACGCAATGCATACCTAAACTCCTCAAATTGTTTGCAGGAACATGATGTCCCTAGTGGGTTTGATTTGAAAAACTTTACCAGACAAGGATGAAGATCATACTTATAAAAAAAACTCCATATTTAGCAACTGTATCACTATCATGTATTGGACTATAACCAATAAAAACACATTTATCAACTTTTTCTTCAAACTCATAGTAAATCTTCAAATTGTAAAACTTAAAAGGCCTGGTTTAATAGACAAGACCCTTTAAATTTACCTATTAATATCCCTTTATTCTGAAAATCTTCAACAACCTCCTTATCCCTCCATTCTTTTATTTGTTTCTTAATTGAATGAAACATTTTTGGTAATGATGTTGTATTATCACCAATTACATGAAGCATGTGGTTTGTACTCTTACTCCTCTATGTAGAAATCATCCTGAATACAGATATGAACACATAATCAATACAATAAAAGTTGAAAAAAGAAAATACAAGAGGGAATTGTTAGCAACTTTCGCTGGATGGCTTCATGCCTGAAAAATTGCCTATTAAGATGGCTAGCCTTGGCCACATGAGTGGAAGCCAATTTAGTAGAAAAGAAGAGAGAAAAGGCTAAAAAAAAAAGAAGAAGCACGAAAAGTGGAAGAAAGAAGAAAAAAAGGAGCCCCATGGGCAAGATCAGTGCTCAATTCTTGCAAATAATCCCTAGTGGTGGTATTACTCGATGACTCACTAGCATGAGGAGGTTAGCACTGAATGACAATGATGCTTTCCATGGGACATCCACCGTGGGTTGTTGGAATAAATGTCATCAAAAGCACCGTTGTCTAGGTTCAGCTTGTGCGACTTATATCCCAGGGCCAGGGCCCGAGCATCTCTTTGACTCTACCAAGCAGTAACCTAAGCTTCTAGGGAGGATACTTGGGTAGTGGTGGGAGAGGTCCTTGGAAAAAATCTATGTCAGATAAAAGGGACGATGGGACTTAAAGGTTATAGCTAGATGCTCATTACTTGAGATGATGTCAAGGTTTAATGATGGCAAATCCCCAGGAATGGCAGGGAGCCCCAAAGTTATTCCTATTGTTCATGGAACCCTCTCCAAAATGGCCTCTCTCAAGGATAAGAAAAAGATCACTTCAATGGGTTCCCCTTTGGTCGAAAGGATCGTTTGTGGGAACCTTAAGACACCTTCTGCTAAGGCCTTACTATGATTATTATGGCATGGGGATGATAGATGTGATGGCCTGAAAAACTACACTTCATGTATGTGATATTAGGATCAATGCTTGAAGCCCCATAGTGTGATCCGTGAGCTTTTCTACATCACCCTCTGACTTTTCGAACAAAGAGCTGCCAACCATAAGTGTCTTTTACTACTAGTATTTGTATCTTTGGACATTAATAGGAGCCATAGTAGAGCTCAGATGATTATTTAGATGGGTATAGTCCCACAGGAAGAGGTAGTTATAGTCCTACTAGGTTTAGTAGGTTTAACGGTAGTAGACTAGCAAGTAGGAAACCATGTTTGGACAGGAGTTGGTACGGTCAGCATAGAAGGTTGCTCTTATATAACGGTGTGGCTTTGAGTCCTTGTTGGAGAATAGGCAGGAGTGATGGTTTTTAACCTTTTGAGCTCTTGCACTAATCAGATGGATTAGCCTCCATTGGCTGCTCGAAGGCCAGCAAATAGATGTTTGACTAGAAGAAGGAATAGGCCAAAACACAAAATGAATGGTCAGAACTCATGAAAATAAAAAAGAACAAGAAACATATGGTAGAACAAGGGACCATACAGGTTTATTGAAGCTTAGAGGAAGTAAGGGCCCCTTCAGTAATTTGATCAACACCCTCTCCCCCCCATGACCTTGGATAAGCCGGGGCTCCCAATGAACTATCCTAAATTCCATACTTCCTCTATCATATGTTGAGACAAGAGCTGGAATGGTGGGCCTAAATTCTTCGGGCAAGAACCTTCTACAGTAGCTTGTACAAATGTGTCCTAACTAGCAATTCTACTTGTCCTCACTAGTAAGTAAGGAGAGCACCAAGTGATGGTTCAGCACACATCCAACCAGCCTAACTGTCATGATCTCCTTTTTTAGGAAAAGGGAGTAGATATGAAGAAAAATCACTTAAGCCACCCTTTATGGGTTTTGAGATTTTTCATACTAGCCTAGAGCTCTAGTGATGCATGATTTGATAGAAAGGCCCAGAAGAGGAAGGGTTGGAAAAATATTGGTGAAAAAATGTCACTAGTGGAGGAGGCACACCTCAGAGGTTGCAGTACACCTAGGAGGCATTGATCAATACGTAACTAAGTGGGTTGAACTAGCTAACACAAATCCTAAGGAATTTTGTAAGGTTAACCAAAAACTTGATGAGTAGGATATGAGGACTGTTTTCTAGCTATAACTCATAGATGGTTATTTCTTCTGATTGAGAGCCTCTGTCCTCAGGGTTGAGAACCCTCATGGTAATCCCTTTAGGAATGTACTACCTTTCATGTAGTATTGCCAAGCCAAATGGTTTAAACTGAGAGGCATAATTTAGGTTACTAGGCTATAAGTCCTTAAGCCTTTGTCCTGATCTTTGCCCAGAGCTATGGGTAGTTGGCCCATTCCTGGGGGCCCTAGCTATAAATGTTGAAATCTGGGAAAACCTGCTAGAATTCTGGGAAGCCATGTCCTAAAAAAGATAGCATTCAATCATAATCAACCAAAAATGGCTATGAGACAATTGGCAAAGGTTAACAAAAAAAAAAAAAGGTTGGAGAGTCACACATGGAAGATACTGATAGCCAAAGGCTATTGCCTCCTCGGTAGTAACTCCCTGCCAGAATATTGGCCGAGGAGTCTGACGTCACCCAAGAGAGGGTCTTTTCACTGACCTCAGAAGGTGCGAAGTCAAACACTATGAGCTCGAGACTTTGGTTAGCTCGTTCGGAATTCCGAGGACAACACCGTCTCCATCGAGGGGCTAAACTGACCGTCTTCGGGTAAGAGAGCCATCTCCCTGAAGCAAGGGAGAATCTCCCCGAAGGAAGAGGCCCCAAAGAGGTCTTCCTCGAACAAGAAACACCTGAACAAGGGAATCCCCGAACTATGGGTGTGAGTCCCGAAGAAGGTGTTCATCAAGGGAACTCCCAGAACTATGGGATAGATCCCGAAGGAGGTGCTCGCACCGAAGGACGGATAGAATCCGAAGAGGGTGCACGCACCGAAGGGCAACCTCGCCCAGGGGACCTCGGGAGTACGGTATGAGCATTTAAGGAGCCTCTGACATGTCGCCCACAAGCCCTACACGTCACATCAGAACGGCGAACTGACACGCCGCAGCCGCCCCAGTCCTGACACAACCTGTCCGGGTCCAGGGCTAAAAGAGGCTGCAAACGGCTGCCTGTCCCCTAGGTCCAAAAGCACAGATCAAATCCGACCGAACACGTGTCATGATCTGAACGGACCATCTACTCCTATAAATACTAGGAAAAGGGACTGGGCAAAGGATGGGCATTTTCCTCCCTCTGAGAAAACACAAAACAGGCAAGACACTTGATCCCTTAGTGTTCTTCCTCCACCTTCACTCAGAAAACTGACTTGGGCGTCGGAGGGTCCTCCCCGGAAAAGCAAACCGGGGACCTCCTAACCTCTTCTTTGAGCTTTTCAGGCACACTCAGCTGGGAAACCAGAGCTCCAGGCGCTCGCCTCCTCAGGAAGTCTCTCCACCTGTCAACATGACAGCAAACGAAGATGCCTTGGGGCATCATTTGGCGCCGTCTGTGGGAAACCACTCCCAGGTAGCTGTTGTCGAAACTCGGCGTTCGAAGGACAAAGGACTCCCGAAGTCCCCGTCCGCGCCTGAGACCCAACCAGCTACCGAACAAAGTCCCCCAGAGACTTCCTTGCCTGAAGAGGAACGCCCTCTTGTCATCACCATGGGTTTTTTAAGAGACTTTCAGAGGTCTGTTGTGGCTGAAATGACACAACAAATAGACCGAAGATGGCCGCAACCAGCCCAGGCGCAAAAACCCACTTCGCCAGCACGACCTCGGGAGAAAAGCCCAAGGGCAACCCATCATAGCTCGGGAAGTGGGGAGCCACGAGAAGAGTCCTCGACAGATAACTTGCCCCTCGGAGCACGGCTGGCGGAAAGAGCGAGGTCTGAACGACCCGAAGTCCCGTCCAGAAGAAGTTTATCAACAGAGGCAAGGTCCCCCTCACCTCGGTACCGAAGTCGCTCCCCGAAGAGACGGCAACAGTCCTTTTACCCAAGAACCTCCAAGCACCAGGAAGAGGAGCCCAGTGCCACGCTCCTCCTGGAGAAAGTCTTGGCAAGACTGGAGAGAGTGGAACAGCAGGTGGCACGCAAGCCTGTTTGGGCCAGGCTAACTGAAACCGTCTCTGGAGATGAAACTCCTTTCGCCCGAACAGTGGTCGAGGCGGCCATGCCAAGTGACTTCAGGCTACCTCGGCTAGAGACCTATGAGGGTCGGACTGATCCCCAGGCCCACCTAACAAAGTACAAACGCAGCATGGTGCTACACGGGGCTGATGATGCTACACTCTGCAAGTGCTTTGAAGTCACCCTCGCAGGACCAGCAACTGCCTGGTACAATTCCCTGCCTCCCGGAAACATCAGGGGGTTCCAGGAGCTGTCCACAGCGTTCACCCAACAGTTCATTGGGAGCAAGCCGACGGCGAAGATGCCCGTCCAGATGTTTGACATAGCACAAAGAAACGGGGAGACCATCCGTGACTATGTCGAGAGGTTCAACAGAGAGGCCCTCAGTGTTCCGGACTTTCGTCCCGAAATCCGCATCCTCGCCATGACGAGGGGCCTCCGGAGGGATTCGCACTTGTTTTATGAATTCTCCAAAGATCCCCCGGACACGCTGGGAGAATTCTACCGAAGGGCTGAACAACATATGACAGCCGAAGAGCTGAGAATGACCGGACCGAAGGCTGACCATATTCACGCTCGTGGCGAAGGGTCCAGCCAGCAAGCCCGGTGTCCAACGGAACAGTTAGGCCGACCTCGGAGAATGCGAGTAGGAGGAAGGAAGCCCCAAAACTTTACACCTCTGAGCACCACGAGGGCTAACGTCCTCATGGCATTGGAAAAACAGGGGGCTCAAATCCAACGACCGAGGGGCATGACTGCTGACAACAGAAGGAACATGAAGAAGTTCTGTCAGTTCCACCGTGATCACGGTCATGACACCGAAGACTGCTTTCAGTTGAAAAAGTACATTGAATCACTGATAAAGCAGGGCCAGCTTCGGCGTTATTTGAGAATGCCTTCCCCGAAAGGGAAAAAAGAGGAAGAAGGAAAGCCTGATGACGAGGATTACGATTCAGACAGGCGAAGGAACCGAAGTCCGAGAAGGCGTCCTCCACCTTCGGCAGGAGTAATACAGACGATCACAACCGGGCTTCCATCCTCGGAAAGGAAAAGAAGGGCCAGAGAGATAGCGGTGATGGAATATCAGAGCCCAACAAAAAAGTTGGCCCGCCAGGATGGCTCCACCATCGTATTTCCCCATGACGATCCATTGCTGATAATGGCGAGGATAGGAAACTGGGACGTCAAGAGGGTACTGCTGGAAGATGGGTCAAACGCAGACGTCTTGTTCTCACATTTGCTGCCAAGCTTGGGCCTATCCAAGAGTGACCTCAAGCCTGTTACTTCACCCACGTTCGGCGTAGGACCATCTGAGCTACCTGTCCTCGGGTGGATCGACCTCCCCTTGATGATGAAAGGAACTTCGGAGAAAGGAACTGCTGAGTTGTTCGCCTCTACCATGGCAAGGTTCATAGTCATGGACGTTCCTTCGTCATACAACGCCATCCTCGGCAGACAGACACAGGGAAATTTGCACATTCGCCCTGATGTAAAGTACTTGACCGTCACCTTCGCCACCAAAGAAGGAGACGCAAAGATCTTCATTGATCAAGGCGAGGTGAGAAAGGTGTTCGTCAGAGCACGAAAGGCTCCAGCAAGCAACGTAGCACATGCTGTAGAAGCAAAAGAGCTGGAAAGGGGCGAGACAGAAGATCCAACAAAAGCGGAAACAGAAGAAGTAGAGCTTGTCCCAGGCCATAGCACCCGAATAGGGAAAAGTATGGCCGAAGGAGACAAGGAAAAACTTGTATCTTTTCTGCTTACAAATAAAGACCTGTTCGCCTACTCGCCGAAGGACATGCCAGGGGTAAACCCTCGCGTAATCCAGCATAGCCTCAAAGTAAGTCCGGAAGTAAAACCTGTCCGGCAAAAGAAACGGAGCATCTCAGCTCACAAAAGTGACTTCGTCAAAACCGAAGTCCAGCGTCTGATAGACGCCAACGTTATCCGGGAGGTAAACTACCCCGAATGGCTAAGCAACGTGGTAATTGCCACAAAAGAAGGAAGTAGTAAGCTCCGGATGTGCATCGACTTCAGAAATTTGAACGATGCTTGCCCGAAAGATTCATATCCTCTTCCACCAATAGATCAACTGGTAGACTCAACTGCCGAATACGGGCTCTTAAGTTTCCTAGACGCCTTCAGTGGTTACCATCAGATAAGGATGGACCCCGGAGACGAAGAGAAGACTGCCTTCATCACCGAGGGAGGAACATATTGCTATATCAGAATGCCCTTCGGGCTCAAAAATGCAGGAGCCACCTACCAAAGGCTGATGAACAAGGTCTTCAAAGACCAAATGGGGAGGAACATGGAGGTATATGTTGATGATATGATAGTCAAGAGCAAACTGCCTGGCTACCACGTTGCAGATTTAGAGGAAACCTTCCAAAAGCTCAGAACCTTCGGGATCCGCCTTAATCCAGAGAAGTGCATCTTCGGGGTGACCTCGGGAAAGTTCCTCGGGTACATGGTATCCGAAAGAGGCATCGATGCTAACCCTGAGAAGATTAAGGCTCTGCTTGAATTCCGAACTCCTACCACAGTCAAAGACGTGCAGAGACTCACCGGAAGAATAACCTTTCTGAGCAGGTTTATTTCCAGGTACGGAGATAGGTGTCGACCCTTCTTCAAAGTCCTCACAAAAGCGGCAAAAATGGAAGGCGACCTCGGAAGGGATGGCCATCCTTGGGCTGAAGATTGCCAAAAAGCCTGGGAAGAACTCAAAGTCTACTTGGCCAGACTGCCGACTCTGCGGCAACCTCGGGAGGGAAAGCCCCTGGCACTATACCTCGCCGTCACGGAAAAAGCTGTGAGTTCGGTTCTTGTGAAAGAAGAAGGACCGAAACAGTGGCCGGTTTACTATGTCAGCAAGTCCTTGCATGGCGCCGAAGTCAGGTACCCTTTGCTTCAAAAAGCTATATATGCCTTAGTGCTTGCAGGTAGAAGGCTGCGGCCATACTTTCAGGCTCACCCCATCATTGTCCGAAGTAGTCTGCCACTACGGGATGTCATGAAGAGAGTTGATCATTCGGGAAGGCTCTCCAAGTGGTGCATAGAGCTGGGTGAACACGAGATCACATACGAGCCTCGGAAAGCCATAAAAGCTCAAGCACTGGCAGATTTTATCGCCGAAATACCCACCACTGAGGAGAGCCATTCAGATCCAAAAGAGGGTGAGCCAGAATGGACCTTACACGTTGACGGGGCCTCAGGATCCGAACACCAGGGAGCTGGAGTGATTATCAGAGGCCCCGAAGGCCTAGAAGTAATGAAGGCCATCAAGTTCAGTTTCAATGCCACCAACAATATGGCGGAGTATGAGGCCCTCATAGCAGGATTACGCCTGGCCAGAAAAATTGGCGTGAGAAACTTGAAAGCACATAGTGATTCCCAGCTGGTGGTCCGAAAAATGGCAGGGGACTATGGCGCGAAAGACCCGACCTTGGCAAAATACCATGAGTTGGTAACAAAGCTTATTCGGGAGTTCGACGTCGTGAAAATCGAGAACGTACCCCGACGGGAAAATGCTGAGGCAGACTGTCTGGCGAAGTCCAAAACTTGCACCGAAGTGCTAAGCCACCCCAGCATCGCGGTGCTAAGCATAGAGACCTCGGGGAAAGGATGGAAAGAACCAATCAAAACGTATCTCGCAACCAACACACTCCCCGAAGACCCCAGCGAAGCCGCAAAAGTGCGAAGGCGCTCCGGACGTTTCTTCTTAATTGGAGAAGAACTATATCGGCAAGGATATGCAAATCCACTACAGAGGTGTGTTAGTGAAGAGGATACTGAAATGATCCTCGAAGAAGTTCACGAAGGTGCCTGTGGTTCGCACATCGGAACCGACGCCCTGGCAGCAGTGATACTTCGCCAAGGATACTTCTGGCCTACCCTGAGAAAGGACGCCAAGCAGTTCGTCCAGAAATGTGGTAGTTGCCAGAGACATGCGAACATCCAAAGAACACCCTCAGAGTTCGTGACTTCGGCAGACTATCCTTGGCCCTTCGCAGTTTGGGGCATAGATCTCATTGGGCCACTCCCAACGGCGCCTGGAGGCGTAAAGTTTTGCGTAGTAGCAGTAGACTATTTCTCTAAGTGGGTCGAGGCAGAACCTCTGACAACTATCTCGGCAAAAGAAGTGCAGAAGTTCGTATGGAAAAACATCGTATGCAGATTTGGCATACCGAGGGTACTCGTAGCGGACAATGGATCCCAGTTCATAGACAAAGGATTCCAAGAGTTCATTAGCAACCTCGGGACAAAAATGCACTTCGCCCCAGTAGCTCACCCCCAAAGTAATGGGCAGGTGGAAGTATCTAACAGGATCATAAAAGATGGTCTGAAAAAGAGATTGGCAGAAGCAAAAGGGAAATGGCCAGGAGAACTCCAAAGCGTGTTATGGAGCTACCGAACGACACCCCGAAGAGCCACAGGGGAAACGCCCTTTTCACTCGTCTTCGGTGCAGAGGCCATCATCCCCGTCGAGGTGGTACAACCCTCAATACGAGTCCAAGTGTTCGACGAAAAAGGAAGTGACCTCGGCCTGAGAACTAAGCTCGACCTCGTTGGCGAACACAGAGAAGTAGCCGAGGTGAGAAGAAAAGCTTTCCAGCAAAGAGTGGCAGCAGCCATAAACCTACGCGCCAGGCCAAAGGGAATAAAGCAGGGAGACCTCGTTCTCTGAAAGGCTGAATTTGCACCCCGAAAGCCGTCCTACGGGGTACTTCGCGCAAATTGGGAAGGACCTGTTGGGTTTCGGGAGCCAAACAGCGCAGCGGAATTTAACCGAAACCCTCCAGGATCCAAGTGAAACGGGGTAAACCGGGTGTTCGAAAATTTCATACCTAATTTTCGGTTGAGATCTCTCACTCAACTGTAGAGTCGAATCACAAAACCTGAACAGTTGACGTGTTCAGGCTCTCTATGGTATCCACACGAGCCTCTCGGGATCACCACGCTTCCACCACGTCCCGGCAGATGCGTTTCTCTTGCGCACGCAGTGCTAGCTTGCGTCCTCCAATGAATTGCAAGAGAAGAGTGCGACTGTCCTTTTGGAGGCTAGGGCAAGGAGACCTGCGAATTTCTCACTTAAAAGTTGTATTTATAGTGAGACTCAACTTCCAGGCCTAATGGGTTTCAAAGCCCTAATCCAATTAGGATTTAATTTCAAGGCTTAATAATGGCTCAACTCCTTGGCCCATTATTAATACGAAATTAAAGTGAAACCATAACCCAAATAATTAGCCCATGCACTCTAATGATCCAAATAGCTCTATGTGTGCGACCCAATAGGCTCTTGCCATCACGCCTGTTGGCAATGATCATAAATCACATTTATGATCATAAGCAATGAGCGGTGTCTAGCAAACACATCATTGCTACCCAAGTGACAAGATTGTCGGTGAATCGACTAAACCTTTATGATCATCACCGATATATGCCATTGTCCCTTTGTCCAAGATATCATCAAGACTAAGCACGAGACATGGAATGTGTCACTCTCGTATAGCCCAATCTTTGGTTTCTTGATTACCGAGTAGACCAACTTAAACTGACGACATTGATATCATATATCAACTCATCGAAGCATGGCCATGCATTTTCTAAGTCTCACTCTATCAAGGGGCCCAAAGATATCACTCCCGTTACATAGGAGGGACAAATCCCATCTTGATCATACAAATCCCTCCGCATGATATGTGACATACCCAATGACCTCCTTCAAGTTCACTCAGTTACGAGCAACAAAGGAAAGTATCAAAGTATGTGACTCACATGTAGGGAACCTTGTTGATCTTAGGTCGAAGGACTACATATACCATGATCACTATGAGAATCACTTATGACACTCATATAACGATCCATGAAGTGTTCTCATGGTGGGTCGGTCCAGTACACAAGTTCTCCAACTTGTACCCATATGTAGACTAGATATCTCATATTAGTCTCCACATATGCTAGTCATTATGTATTATTGCAACCCGCTCCACAATAATACTAGACTAGGGACGTTTAAGAATATCATTATTCTAGGGTTACAACTATGCTTATTACGTTACGCAGAAACAAAACAACAAACATAATTGCTGGATTAATGCCTCAATAAAATATCATGACTCAATGTGCAAAAATACAATCATCTCATGATTGGCTTTTTGGGCACAATACTAACAGGACCCTACCTGGTACTTGCCGAAGTACGAAAAGGAGTTTATAAGCTCGGTGATGCCGAAGGCATAGAATTAAAAAATACTTGGCACTCAGAGGCCCTGAAAAAATTCTATGCCTAAAAAGTTCGGTGGGAAAGTTGTATTCCACAAGTTGGAAAAATTTGTCTAAGTAAAAAGTTCTGAAGAAGTACAAAACAAGAGTCTCACAAAAGCAATCACCGAGGAAAGTAAAAGTAAGTTTTTCCGAAGTCTCTTGAGCGAATATGTTCGGGACAAAGGAAAGCAAGAGTATGGTTTTCCGAAGTCACTTGAGCGAATATGTTCGGGACAAAGGAAAGCAAGAGTATGGTTTTCCGAAGTCTCTTGAGCGAATATGTTCGGGACAAAGGAAAGCAAGAGTATGGTTTTCCGAAGTCTCTTGAGCGAATATGTTCGGGACAAAGGAAAGCAAGAGTATGGTTTTCCGAAGTCTCTCGAGCGAATTATGTTCGGGACAGAGGGAAACAAAAGAATCTGGCAAAAAATACTTAGCCAAAGTTGTATCTATTAAGCCAAAGAGTGCTTACAGAGAAGAAAGTTGCTGAAAGACTACAAAAAAGAAGAAGAAAATGAAGACAAAGGGCCCTAGTACAAACTAAGGAACCTCGGCGTCTTGAGAACTGCCAGCCTCTGTGCTTTTGTCAGTAGCCTTCGACGCCGGGAGACAAGGAGGCAGTTTCAAGTGCTCGATCTTGGACCAAGTCCACCGAGGCTCCTTGGGGATGTTCATGCCTTCCAGGAAGGAGAGGTCAAAATCTGGGAACTTCTGCAGAATTTGGTGCCGGACAAGGCAGAAGCCGTCTTGAAAGCCCAACTTCGTCATATCATCGGACTCCCGCTTCTTGACCGCCAAATCCGCGTAGTCCTTCTCCAGATCCGCGTAATCCTTCGCCAGATCCTTGAGCTTTCTCCTCAATCCCTTCATCTTCTTCTTCTCTTCTGAAGGCTTCTTCAGAGATGCGACCTCGGCTTCGAGCTGGGCCTTTTCCTCGAGCGTCTTCGCAAGGATTGCGTCACTTTCTGACTTATCCTTTTGAATCGCTTCAACGGTCGAGGTCAGCTCCGCCACTCGAGAACCGATGTCGGAAAGTTTCTGGGAGGTGTCTTTCTGAAGTTCCTCTTTCTCTTTTTTGAACCCCTCCCGAAGTTCAGCAACCTCCTTCTCCGAAGACTGCTTCAGCTGAGCATTTTCGGCTTCCAGCGCCGAACACTGGGCCTTCGTCTTGGTGTAAGCGTCCCAGAGTGA